>CM073130.1:19499875-20042375 GCA_037039145.1 Fundulus diaphanus | reverse complement strand
CTGAGCAAGTAAATTACCCCTGACTGGCTGCAGTAAACTCACAAACACATTCCACACAGTAGCGAGGCAACATTAGCTGTGGTAGCCTGAGAGCAACACGCGTTTGTTTAATTCAATCACAGGCTGAATGATGATATCATGAGCTGATTTATGAGCGCAATGTAAGACGATATATTCCTCATTTATCTGTGGTATCGGAACAGAGGAGCCCTGATTTCCTGGCCGATGAGGAGCCTTTCTCTATCTGGCCAGGAAAATAACATCACTTTTTCCCTCCTCACCTAACCTCTCCCCTGCTCACTGCTCAGACCACGCACCATTGGCTTTTTTTTGTGCAGAACTCAAAGCATTTTAATGAGGTTATTTTTTAAGGGATTTTCAACGTACTCCATCTTTGCCATGTCTCTAAAAATAATGATATCTGATTTAATCATGTTAAAACCTAATGTCTGTCTGCTGATAGATGTATCCTAATCAAACTTTGTTCTCATTCAATTTTAATTTGGCCACATTTATTAGGTTTTCTGCCAAGAAAGGTTTGTAAGAATTCTTTTTATTACTCTTTCCCTTCTCATATCATCTCAGCTAAGCTTCTCAGCCTCCCCTGTTTGGCCTCCTTCTCAACACCTGTAACGCATTTCCTTTATTTCAGACAGAGCACAAGGTGTAGGTGTTTGGAAAAATCCATCTGATTAACATTAGCAAAGGTGGGTAGGTGTTGGATGGGTATCAGGTGGTAATCAGAGGATGAAATCACAGGATTTGGACTGGAATTGGTCCTCCCACTGATTGAGGCGAGCACAAGGAGATGCTGAAACGATTATTGGCGATCCCTCCTCCAGCTGGACAGAGATGAGTGTCGTTATTAGATTGTGATTGAACCATTACCATTTGTAGTTGGCCGCGAGCAAACACGAACAATAACATTTAGTTTGGGGGTTTATGTGCATAAATCTAAGTTTCAAAAGAGCAGCTACTTCATTGGACCTTTTCACAACATTGTCTCCTACGGAGACTACAGTTTTTACATAAGTTCACCCCATAATATCCCCCATGAAAACAAAAAAATCATCAGCTATTTTCAACCTACAACCTGCTACTTTCATAATATGCAGATGATCAACTACTTTATTTGTAAACTATGATAACACAGTCTGGATCTAGTATTTCCATACCTCAAACAGAGGCAAGTCTGTTTTTATCTGGAATTTGGTTTTCTGCTAAACTTGGCTGCCTGAATTTAATTCTGCACAGGAGAGCCCTTCAGGAAATGCCTAAAGCTCAGATACTGTGCTTTCATCCTGTCTCATCCAGTCGATTACTCACAAAGGTCTCGTTAAAGTCAAATGTTGGCATTATTTCTCGAGGTCCGTCAGCCTAGGGAACTGGCGTAAGACAACCATTTGGTCAAAACAAACCTGAGGATGTTGCACCTGAACAAAAGTAGGAGATGCAAAATTTAGCTTCTATACTCTTCAGACTTGAGACACTGTTGGCTCCTTGAAATCAAGATTGAAAACATTACGGTTTACTGCAACTTGGCCATAAATGTCATCAGTTCATTTCTATCATGGGTTAGCTTTGTTTGTCTAAAAGTGCATCATAACTGATATCTTTTTATGTATTTAATGTGTTTTGATCATCTTTATTCTTTCATTATTCTAGTGGTGGTGTACAAATAAACCTGCTGTACCTGAGATAACTCATGCATGTTCAAATCATCAGATTTGCAACCAGCAGCATGTGTCCAATGCTGGAGTTCAAAGAAAATGACAATGCAGTTCTAAAATAATTATCATACATTGCTTGACTTATATCAGTCTGGGAGCACCTATACATATGCATGTTGAAATTTAATTGATGTAGCACATTTATTTGTCTCTACAGTAACAGATCGGAACACATGAATGCAATTTTATCATTTTTCCAATGGATAACAACCTAAATGCATTAATGAGCCTAAAACTACACAGCATGACAGTTATGATAAACATTTTAAAATTAAACATTTTATATTATTTTATACTGATCATCAATCATGTACAGTGATATAAAACATAATATGACAGTAGATTTCAACTAGACGGTGGTTATTCAGCCAGTAAAGATATGTTAACTAGAAAAATACTTTACAATTAAATTAAACTAAATTAAACTTAATTTAATTAGTTTACAAGCCCAACTCATAGCCAGTGGTTCCTTAGTGTGCCTCTCAGTTTTAGGGGTGAAATAGACCCTTACTTAGCCCTCCTCCTACTCAACAGAAACAAAATGGCACAATCTACCCCATGAATGAGGGTTAAGAGGTGAAACAGATTCATCTTTGAGACCTTATAGATTTCCTTGGATTGTGCCAATATCAAGTAAAGTGCATTTCAAAACTAAGTGCAAGACAGTGGGCGTTATGGGATTTTAGCCAAAAAGTTATTTTTTTGTGAGAATGAATTTAACACAGCCTGGGAAACTCTGGCCAAGCTGTAGCACTCCTGTTATCATGCTCACTTCCCAACACAAACCATCAAACTAACAGCTGCGAGACTCAAGTGCAGCCGTGCTCTCTGGTGTTTGCTGGAAAGCGCTGTGGAAAATTGTTGGCATTCATCCGAGATGGCAAAAGTACATGGGGTCGGAGAAAGAGGATACACTAAATATTTCACTTAAAAACTGTGCGTTGAAATTAGCCGATTAACCAAATTACATCAAATTAGGATGGAATCATCCTGTGTCTCATTGTGAGCAATCAGTGACAGTTTGGAAGCGCAGCTGTAGCTGCTGAGGCTGGATTTGAACTGGTTCAATCCGAACAGGAGGAGGGTCGCGTTTAGGCTGGCCTGGTAGTCAAAACAATCTCCTAAAGTCTAATAGGTCACGGTCAGATCACTGTTCTGCTCCTTCTCCCCCCCACACACTGACATACCAGGAGCTTCCCCAGAGGGTGATTTGTCCAGCACTAACATGATTACCTGACGATGTTTGCACAAGATACAATATGAAGATATCACCACCCTGAAATAATATTATTGCTCTATTAAGGTGAAAAGCAGCCTGTCTCAGCCTTGATGTGAAGACACTGAGCACTTTATTTAGAGCATCTTATCAACCCACAAATTTAAATTTCAATATATTTTTTTGCGAAACTCAACCCTGCTGGTTCTTTACCTATAATTGTGGATTTTCCATGCACTCTCTTTTTTTCCTGTCTTAAGCAGTCTGTCAAATAAAAACATCTAATTTAGTCCCTGGCTGTATGAGCACAGGACTGACTATTTGGAAAAAATAATTCCACTTGGGCATGAGCCTGCATTCGTATAAGGAGATTGGTATTTAACCATGAAATAAAAGCTGTTTATAACCTTTTAGGTTATTAAGTGAAAATATTTAAGAGCGTGTCAGTGCCTCCGCTGGCTTATATAAGCTGTAGTTACCCTCATAAATGACCGTCAATTAAAAAGATAACACATTAGACATTTAAAGTGAGCTAACTCAAAGACCAAAAAAATCTGCCATTATGTGGCTTGGTAATAGACACTGGCCGATTACCGGCATCAAGGTATATGAAGGTTTTAAAACGTTATGGTTTCAAAAAAGCTAAGATGTTCCTTCATACCGTTCCGACAATTTAAACTCATTTTAATGAAGTACCAAAAAAATCCATGCTTGAACAGTTTTATCTGGTTATATAGAGGATATACTAATGCAGGATTGCCCCTGCACCACGTTACGGCTCACTGTAGATCAGCTAGTCCAATAAAGGCTACTACACACTCCTTTCCCTTATAAGAAAGACTCAAAAACACAAACCGCCATGGTGTAGAAACTAAACAAATGCCATCCATCCCTAATTTGTGTCATTAGCGGCCTTTGTGACGGTCATCAGACAGGAAATCAGCAGAAGACATGCAGCCAAGGTCTTAAGGTCAGGAATTAAACCGTGGGCAGCTACGTCGTAGAGCATAGCTTCTGTAAAAGGGCCACCTGCTTTACCCCTAGAAAAACGCTCCGCCCAATCACTTCTATTTATGAAACTATGTTTTCAACAATTTTATCCAACTTAATGACTTAGACAGATTTGAATACTTGCTAAATATTCCAACATTAGTCAAACAATTTTTTTGTTTTTGTTTTTCTAAATCCGCAAGCAACAAATCTAGCAACTTTTGATGTTGTAACTGGAGAACTTTCTTTTGGAGAGTCTGCTGTGAAAGTATTTATCCTACCTATTCTTTTCAATGAGCAGCAGGGGCTGCCTTGGGCCCCTTGCATATCCCAATTCGCACAAAAAAAGCCTAAGCTTTTTCTTTTTTTTTCTTTTTTACCACTGCACAAAATCTACCAAAGATATCATCATGATATAGTATGCAATAAGGATAATCCAAAGGAGTGTTTGAATATTAGCAAATAGCTGAGCATCCCAAAGTATCATGAGCTCCTACTTTACAGGCCAGTACGACATTCAGGGTTAAAAGCATATTTGGAAAAGAGAGGAAAATGTATCTCAAGTGATCTCATCATTGCAATCTTTACCAAGAATATCATCATTGAATCATCATCTGATATCATGCAGATTTAATTTTTGCAAATTTTTTTGCCTCCCATGATGCCATTCCTCTCTCTGACAGCGTCCATTATGATTAAAGCACATGGAAAATGACTTGATGGCTTGGCTACTTACAGCTCCTTCTAGGACAGCCATAGCTGCTTTTCCTACTTAGGAGTCCTTTTTTTTATTAAAATATTTAGAATCTGTGGCACTGGCAGTATTTTAGGGTTCTATTAGAAGACATGCCGAAATGGCTCAAAGGACAGGAATCGAACCCCGGATGGCTGCAAAAAGGTGTAATAGCCCCCAGGTATGGGGCATCACCACCCTGACAGTTTCAAAGCTATGGCTGACACGCAGCATCCCTACCTGGAAAAAAATAGCCCAACAGATTCACCAGCTAATATCAACTTGTTATAGTTGTGACGCCTGAGGTCTGTTGCTAACAAAAACCCATGATGTACATTTTGGTTTTAGATACACTATCTGTGCTCTGCCATTACAATGTGCTCTTTTTCCAGAAGGTTAACAAGCCGGCCCGTGTTTTTCTCAGACATGGAACCTTTTCATGTTTACTGTAGCCTCTTCATAACATTCTCTGAAAAGCAACGGATTAAGTTTGGATTGAGCAGTTTGCCCATGGATTTTACCAGCACTGTGATTTAATGTTTTAATGCGTAGAGCAAGCTCGATTTCATTTTCGCCTTGTTCTGCCCCACTTTGCCGATAGCATTACTTTATCATCGGCGCTAAGATGTCTGCCCTGCAACAGCTAATTCGTCATTAGGCCCAGCAGATATTGTTTTAAGAAACAACCTAATTAAAAGCGCCGACTTCTGCTTTCCTGCCCGCCGTGTCGTAGGTCTCTGCCTGGCATGTAGCTCTGTATTTGTGCTTTAATTTGCCCCGCCAGCGGCTCCATCCCTGAAGACCAAATGACAACAGAATGATAGTTTTGCTAATAGATTTTGTTATCTGACCCGGCTTCTTCTGTTGGTGTTGAATTAGGGGGTTTAACTGCTTCCATGTGTCCTGCAAACACCCAGACGGCTCTGGGTCTGACACACGGAGCGTGAGGGAGAATATGTTTAAAAATCGGCCGCAGAGTCTGAGCTTAGCCTGATGCAGCTCATTAGCATAGGTTGAAATAAAAAGCGCGGCGGCGACGCTGCTGCTCGTGAGGCACAAATCATTAACTTCCAAGTTAACTCCAGCTTTTTATCGCTTTTTATCATCTATGACACTGAAATGTCAGCTCCGTGCATGAGCGTGACGTCATGCTTTTTCCAGCTGAAGCAGACTAATGTCCAAATAACTGGAGGAACCGCAGCCATTAGCAAGCTTCTGAACACGTCCCAGCCATGCGTTTAAGCCCTCTTTAGGTGCATGCTTCATTGCGCCTCTATAAAGAAGCAAAGTGGAGGTTCAGCTCAGTCTAACAGCAAACGTCCAAGCGGGTCGATAGATAGCTAAGTTGATTATCCCGCTGACTTGTTGGCCACCTTTCTCTCCGTCTCCAAAACTCCCTGCCCGCCATTAGTTTAAAAAGTGTTGAAAGCACGGTGGCGGTCCAGAGCTCCCCAGCTATCATATAAGGTTTGTTTATGCGGTCTAGATAGGAGCAAAGAGCTGCCATCTGGCTGACATTAAAAGGGAAATAGAAATAAAACGCTTTTACAAAAAAAAAAAAAAAAAAAAAAAAACTCAAGAAAGGTTGTGGACTGCAGAAATGTGCACCCACGTGTGTGTGTGTGTGTGTCCTTTGTGGAGGTGTGAGTGTAAGCAGAGAGGGCGTTCCACAGAGCGCGGTTTCCAGGCTCCTTTACCATCACCATCAAAGCTCAGCGTCAATGTGTTTCTAATAGCAGCCGCAGAATTAAACACTGGCTGCACTGCCTCAGCAGAGGATAAATCATTTACAGAACAATTAGCTCATTTGTTGTTCTGCTCAGCTCTGCCAATGACTTCCAGACACAGAGAGCCAGCCGAGGGAGGACGCGTCTGTGTGTTTGTGAGGTGACTGCGGGGGCGAAAATACGCAAAGGTTCTATCGAGTCATCCGACAATTGACATGAGCACTTTCTTATCGGGATCATCTTTGATTACACAAGTGCACACATCGAGTCTTCGTTTGCTTTTTTCCTAAAGTGTACAAACAGACAAATGGAAATCAGCTGTTTTCCAATTTTGGTCTTTTCTTTCCATGTACAAAGCATCAGAGCAGTCAGTCATATTAGGAGCACTGCACACACGTTGCATCTGCGGTGTCACTGACTTTGAACCTTGCCATTTAATTTTGAGAAGTCCCGTCAAATCATAAATAAATATGGGCTGAGTCCTATAATGCCAATAAAATTAACCATTTCAAAAGAAACAATGGCCTAGTTACACAAACCACACTATAAGTACCAAGATAATTGGATTTTTTCCAGAGTTTTTATGTTGCTTCCAAACATTCAGACTTCTCTTTTGTCCCATAAAAAAAGAGTTATAAAAACCCTGATACTGGGTAAACTGTCTTGTCTTGTAACAGAGATTAAAAGGAGAGAAGTTCTCCACAATTGCAGTCATTGGCAGACAAATTACCACTTATTTTCTTTTGCCATTAATTTGAGCTGACCCTCTTCCTAGTTTGAGCCAATAGAAATAGGCCACATATGTGGAAAATGTTGTAAAAATATACAGAGTGCTGGGCCCTTAAAACAGAAGTAGAAAAATTAGCATGGTTAAAGTTGTTATGTACGGAAAGACCATCTCAACTACAACCTGTCACCCCAAATTCACCCCGACCAAAAGCAGACGGGCCTCTAGAAACTACTCTGGAAGAGCACAACTGTGCCTACCAACATATGTCTGACTTGGTAAAGTGCCTTGCGATGACATGTGCTGTGAATTGGTGCTACATAAATAAAGTTTTATTGAATTATGCAGCCACCTAACTCTCCACACATCAATCTGATGAGAGCAGAAGGGAGCAAATAAAATCCATGAAGGCTCCACGCACCATCCATGGGCTCCAAAGGGTTTTCTGTCGTCTCTAAAGATAAAAAGAAATGCTATAGTTCTGTATTTGTAAGTTTTGGAGATTTTTTTTGACGTCCCTTACCATATTCTTTACAATGCATCATGACGAGATAAACTGTCCAGCTTTATTTGCCGGAGCTCCCATTTCTTTAAACTTGTAATCCTGCCTCTGATTGAGGACTTGGCTAAGGTTGGGCAAGAACCTATATTTTCTCAAAGCCATTTCCTGACTTATGGTGATCAACACACACCTGTTATTCTGAAGGCTATGCTCTCATGTTTTCCCATTTTGAAAAAAAAAGACTAAGGGAAGTTGCTCTGTGTGTCATGGCATATTTATACTCCAGGGAAACAAGGAGGTTACTAACGAAACATTTCTACACTCTCTGATTAACTAAAATAATGCTTCAGTAGTTAAAAATGTAAAAACACACATTTAGGTGTGAGATATTTTTCCCTTTATTATCAGTGCCAATATATTTAAGCGAAGGGCTTTGCTAGCACCGCTGATGACCACAGTTTCAAATTCATTCAAACAGACACTTCTCTGGTATCGACTGGAGACTAAAGCCCCAATTATTAGAACGCTGTGGCTGTGTGTCGACTCCAGACTCCAGACACCTGACAGTTGTAGTGAGCGCAGAGTGAGCGCTCCTTCACAGGATATGCACATCAATCACTTGGACAGCAGAGGGATTCAAACAGCGCCTCAGCTCACCTCAGGCCCTTATCCCGGACTCTGTTCTGCTAATTTACGGCATCCTCTTTTGAGTTAATGCAACTATCAAAAGGGATGAGTACAGAAATCCTGGCCTCTCACTGAATGGATCCTGGCTTCACTCTAGCTTTTTTAAAGTCTGTTTTACTTGTCATCCTGTTATGAAAGTATAATTGAACAGTTTAAAATACTGTCTGGTTCAAATGTCCAAACATGCAGAAAGTAGCTTTACCTTACAATTAATTCATGAAGAAATTAGAAGCGCTGGTATTTTAGACTAAAAACTAAGCCTCATTAACAGCTCAAAACATGAACATTACATATCTTTTTTTTTTACCATCTTGCATTGGGATCAATTTAATTTGATTCTGCTATTATTGCAGTATAATCATGATTTAACTGCACTGCTTAAAATTTGATCTCCATGTGACTGGATGACTAGGATTGCATTGTAATCAAAGGGATTTCTCTGACATGGCAGATGACTGGCATTTGGACCACGCTGCATTCTGCATATGAGTTGGACTTGTTTTTACACTTCAAAAAATGAATGAAAAAATATGATCTAATGCTGACCAAGTCATACCGACTGGTTTTTGCAATCCAAGTCACATTCACCCATCCGCACTCAGAAATTTTCACAAAGACTGATGAGCAGTTTAAGCAGCATGAGGGAAACTGAACTCAAACTCACAACCTTCCAGCTGACAGACGACCACACATCCGTCTGACCCGCCCCCACCCACTGCCCGGTGTGTAATCCTGAGCTGTATAAATAAGTTAAACTCAAAACTGAATGGGAAAATGTTTAATATAAAATGTAAAGTACCTTTTTTTACTATGACAGATTGTATCTTATCTTGTTTTTCCCAGTGCAGCAACAAAGATCATTTAACATTCACATTCCTATCTCCCGCCCTGCGATGGACTGGCGACCGGTCCAGGGTGTACCCCGCCTCTCGCCCATTGACAGCTGGAAATAAGCACCAGCACCCCTCATGACCCCATGAGGGGTAAGCATGTAGGAAAATGATGGATGGATGGGTTCCTATCTCCCTATGATATTGGTATAAAAATGTAATAAATATAATATAATAATAAATAAAATGTATCTTTATTTGACACCTTTCCTTGGCCCTCAGATTAAGTCAAGCAGATGAATAAATCACATTTGTATTCCCCTCACTACATGCCTGGGCATGTAACATGTGACGCTGTGTGCGCAGCAGTCATTAGTACCAAGGCTGTTTGTTTTGAAACAGTTATACCATAGTCACCCATAATAAGAGGAAATGACTGTATACTTTTCTCACTTTCACCTTCTCCTGCATTGGAAATGAGAGTAACTGAAGCGGCAGTCTAAGCAGAGGTGACAGCAGTGATGAACCTCAACAACTATGAAAACATTCACAGAAAGAGCTCTGAACAGAAACTCCCCTTTTACCTGCACGTTGGCTTTTTTCCTCTCTGTAATCACTAACGCCCTCTCTGCCCTTCAGCCCACTTCAACACACTCCAGAAATTTGGCAAAGAAATGCTCAAACGTTGTCCTATTCACAGTTAACCGTTTATATGCCAGGAGAACACAGACTAGTCGTTTTTTATTACTGTTTAAGACATTAAAAGCAAAAATAAATAAAAAATAAATGATCTGGAAAGTATTCAATCATAACAGCACCAATATGAGGTCATATGACCTGTTATTACTCCTGTTTACAATGAACGCTGACTCATTCTCTCTCCAGTAAACATGACTAATGTAGTTTATTGTGACTCCATCCCACTCAAATCCTTCTATATACTAGTGCCAACAGCTCAAGCCTAAACAACCATGCACACACACTCACTTTTAAGGTCAATTAAAAATCTTCAGTGTATTTATGTTTTAGGGGTTGTGGAAGAAACCAGGGTACCTGCAAAGAAAAAACAAAAAAAAACAGAACTTGCAAATTTAAGAATCTTGTAGATGTGAGGTAATAAGAGTGCTAACCACCTGCTCCTCTGGGAGGTCTTCTGCTCTTCTGCATGGAAACATGCAGACACATTTCACAATTTACCACCGATTTATGCTCTTTAATTTAATTTCAATTCATCAGATGACTGCTTATTCTGAAATTATAAATAGAGACCAGTGTTTTGTTGTTGCTGTTGTTCTGTGGCGTTATAATGAGTAATAGGATGACATGACATAGTGAGTTTTTCCAAGAGGCAGAACACCAACAGCTAGTCAAACTGGCCCCCTTTC
Source organism: Fundulus diaphanus (assembly GCA_037039145.1). Classification (NCBI taxonomy): domain Eukaryota; kingdom Metazoa; phylum Chordata; class Actinopteri; order Cyprinodontiformes; family Fundulidae; genus Fundulus; species Fundulus diaphanus. The sequence goes on along the minus strand of CM073130.1, from coordinate 20,031,848 downwards.
AAGATGATCTTAGGCATTTAAAACAACTGAAAGTGAAACCATCCATATCACGGGGATGCAACATTATGATCATTGGTAAGTTTGTTGCCATCTTCTCAGCTAAACATCTGTGTCACCATGCTGAACTTCTCCTGGCAGATACTCAGTCATCTCTAAGTCCACCAAGAGTGCAGTAAAGTTTCTGACGTTGCAACAGGCTGGTATGTTCCGGTAGTTTTTCACGTCACATAGTAGTTGGGAAGTTATTCCAGCTGACTGACTGAGATGATTCAGGGGCGTCTGTACAGCCTCAGCTAGGAAAAGTTTAATATAACTCAGAGAAACCAGCGACAAACATAACAAATGTCTCTATAAAGCGATGATGGTTAATATCCGCTAACACAGCATGGTATCCCATGGGTGTAAACATTTTAGTTTGCATTGTTTTGAATTGTTACAATCGGCTAAAAATGGGCATCCATCCAACGGGCTCTTAGGTTTCCTTCTCTCTGAGGATTTTTTCCACTTTTCTACAAACTCACTGCGATCTGACATCCATCCACTACCGGTAGGCAAAGTATTACTGATACCATCGTCCCAAAGCCTCACTTTGAAAACTGTCCCTCAACACTTTCTCAACACAACAGTTTCTGTGTGCTGTGGTTAATATCGTTTGTACTGTGGTTTCCCAGGTATGATAGTTGTTTGAAAGTTATTCTGGCAGACTGATAATGAGCCGATCAGACAGGTTGATACAGCAAATACCCTCAGCCAACAGAAGCTTAGGGTGGTAACGCGGATGTTGCTTGGACTCAGTGTCAATAACAGTCTCTTAAGGGGGCTTGCATAGAGATAAACAGTTTGAGATGTCAAAATGTTAAAATCTGGTAAAAACTGGGGTAGGGGAATGGGAAGTCCATCCGACTAGCTGCTAACTATCGGTCCTTCTCATCAGCTGCGACTTATCAGACCCCCTCCACGTCCAGAGCATACGAAGTAAACAATGGCATTTTGCAACGGGCTGCTACTTATAAATTGTCATCATGTATGTCCTTGTGCCTTTCCAGATCCTTAGGAATTAAACTATTATCTTATTGGGTCTACCAGTTGGTCAGGCAGACTGCTTCGGGCAGCCCCAGGCAGTATAACCTCTCATACTTACGCCGAGTAAATAGTATCACCTTGAACAAAGGTCTCTGGTGAAGTTATGAATCAGAATCATCTTTACTTCCCCCGGACTGTGCACAATCAAGAAATCTGACAAGCAAGAAATTTGATTTGGAAGATATACATAAAATTAATGTTTTGTTTTTTTGTTTTTTATTTTAAAAGAAAGGTTCTGATTTGTAAAAATATAAAATACTTGTTTTGCTTTCACAGCAGTGTAGTTCACTACTCACGCTGTAAGCTGTGTATTCATTAGATAGCCTGGGAAAGAAACGGTCTCTGGTTTTTAGAAATAGCACCCTGTAGCACCAACCTGGGGGTAAAAGTCTTAATCGTTTGTGTACAGGATTGTAGGATCTGGAGCGACATTAGCGCCCCTTTTCCTGACTCTAGACCTGTACACGTCCTGGATGGAAGAAAGGTCAACCCTAACTGTCCGTTGCAGTCTGGACCTGTCATGGTTTTGTGTTTTGTGAATGAGCCAAACCACACAGTGAAGTATAAACACAAGACAGACTGAACAATGGCAGTGTAGACGATGTCAACAGCCTCTGAACGGTTGTACATGTTGAGTTGCCACATGAAGTACAGTCTCTGCTGGGCCTTCTTCCGAACTGTATCTTTGTGTGAGGGCCATCTTAAGTCCCGAGACAAAAAACGGACAGTCAATATTTGTTTATATTTAATTTAGGCATTTATATTCTGAGTGGATTTTTATGGCTAAAACATACTAACGCTAGCTGACCTGCTGTTCGATTTCCAATTCTCTGAGAATTTCCTAATTAAAAAGGAGCGATGTGATCTTTGTCTACTACACCCTTGTGACAGAAACTTTCGGTTTCAGATATAGCAGAAGTAATCAGTAAGAAGCTCACTGATATGCATTTTATTTACCTCGACATAATTATATAATCAGGTGCAGTTATGGAAACCATAACCTGCCCTGCCCCTGCCCAGCATATTTTAAATGAACCAGAGCTCAACTTGTCATCGATTTTTGGAAGAATCTGAATTGATCCGAACCGATGCAGGTTAGGTGATTCCACTTGCATTTATATAAACCAGTGAGTTAACATGTACTGGGATCTATTTTATGAATATATGGGATTTAATTCCATTTATATGCCGACGACTGTCAAATCTACCCCCACCTCAAGCAGTCTGATGCTCACTTTATCAAACCCCTTCTTGACTGTTGCAGTGACATCAAATCATGAATGGTCCATCATATTTTATTGAATGTAAAACTGAAGTGATTTTATTCAATCTCAAATTCTCTGTGCTGATCTCTTCACCCCGATCCTTCATTTAAAGTCTCTTGTCATCAACCCAGGCCTTAAAATAGATGCTCCCCTTAGGATTGATAAAATAATTTTTGTTCCCATCTTAAACGTATTTTTAAGATTAAACCTCTGCTTTTAAGGCGTAACTTGGAAACAGTAATCCATGCTTTTATAATCTTCCAGTTGGGTTATTGTTACTCAAGAATTGTCACATCTTCAACTAGTCCAAAATACGGCGGCACAGTTTTGGACAAGTACAAATATATGGGAGCACATCACTGGTGTTGATCTTTTTGCACTGCCTGCCCATTTATTTCAGGATAAATTTTAGAGTTCTTTTGTTTGTTTTTAAGTCTCTTAATTACACCAGCATATTTGTCTACCCTGCTCCACCCCTGTGTCACATCTCGTTCCCTTAGGTCCACTAACCAGACACTGGTGATGATTCCTAAATCACAGAGTAGAATTGAGAGGTGATCACGCATTTTCTGTTGTGGCTGCTAAGCTCTAGAACAATCTTTATCTGCACACAAGACAAGCTCCCTCGGTTGTAAGTTTTAAATCTCACCTAAAAACACACTTTTTTAACACATTGTGAGTCTGACGTTGATTGTACTTTTTAATCTGATTTTATTGTGCAGTATTAATGTTTTTTTTTTATGTTTTTATCTCCATTTTGTGCTTTAGATCTCGTGTATGGTACATACTAATTTTTTTCTCTTCAGGACTTTGATGCCCTAACCAAGAAATAAATAGGAGATGATGACTCTCATGTGGTTCCATTTCATCACCCGAGTGTGTGTAACTCTCAAAGGAACACTGGGAGTTTTTATCCGGCTATAATGGGAACCAGTGTAATGTGACTGACAGACGGTAATGAGGGCCTTTGTCAAAGTGTCCGTGTTTGAGCGTTCTGACATCAGAAACGTTCTAAATTGTTTTCCGCACAGCATGCATTTGCAGGTCGGTCAGGCATCTGCAGCGCCGGGTTGGCAGCCATAGATAGTATTACACATTTCATACGGACAGCCCCAACCTAGGCTCGGCTGATCGATATGCAAAGTAGTGGGGTCACAAGTTAAAGAGGGAAGGTTCAAACGAAAGGAGATGTGGGTGAGCATAAGGGAAGAGCAGGGTTAAAACAAGGGTGTCTGGGAGGACAGACAGAAAAAAGACTGGAGGTGAAAATGATACTGGTTTCAGGCCAGTTATCTCCCAGCTGAGGGCTTCTGGGTGTAGACACCAAGCACGTCTAGGCTTTCAGGCGCTCAAGTTCAGAGGGTGAAGCAGAAGAGGGGGAGACTTGCGCCGCTGTGACTCCGGTTATCCTTCAGCTAAAGGGTCCCTGGGTTTAGACACTGAGGAGGGTATTAGCTTTCACACACTGCTGGGGTAACGGGGGAGTCTGCCAGATGTCAGCTCCTTACCAATAAATCCCACTAAATGGGCAGCAGGCTCAGTTATAGAGGAAGGCCTGAGTGGACGTCAACTCTCTATCATTCTCCGCTCGGTTTGTCAAAACCTGAACTGGGCTCGTAAATATTTGATTTCACTCAGCTGATGGCAATCCTTCATTCCCTGTTATTTCTCATCAGACCAATGACTTTCTCATGGCAGAGTGTTCTTGATTATGACAATTTCCTGTGCTGGATAAGTCAAGCAGAAACTCACACTTACAGAAGTTCACCTTTGCTCTGTCTTTGAAAGTCTGGCAGAAAAAAAGAAGCATGTTTATTTTTTTTTTATAAATGCTCTTTTGGATTTATATTTATTCGTTTTATTTTAAACCTGTATGTTGTGGCAATTCTATCATATCTGACAGAAAAAAGTTATGCCGTTTTAGGATAGATTTGATGCACTACTGGTGATAAATCTCCCTCTGTATAAACTCCCTTAAACTTTAAATTCATATTTTATGTTCTCATTGCATGGGGTTCTGAGGAAAAAGACTCAGTTCCCCTGAGCACCCTCTAATTTCCTGTGACAGAAAAACAGCCAATGTATGTGGGGTGCAGAGGACTTTTAGAAAGCACCTTGAACCTTTGAGACAGCTGCTCCAGTAAAACCACCCCCTGCAGGACAGGACTGCGCGGTCGTTCACCCCAAAAAGTGGACTCTAAAAGAGGTTGCACTTTTAAAGCCCCTCTGGGCCAGTGAGGTTTATGGGCAGAGTTGCTTATCTTGGTCAGGCTTTAACACATAATTGACCTAACTCAACAGCCCGTCTCGATGACCACCCTGTTTCTCCTGCTAAATCTGCACTTTTTTTTTTTTAGCCCCGTCGCAATAAATACGCTTTGATCGCCCTTCTCTGATATCTTTAAGACTTGTTGTTTTTCAGCTTACCATTTTCCGCTGGTTGCTGAGGCAGAAGGTACAGATGTGCTTTGGCTGAGCCGATTGGTCTGATCCTCGGGTGGGGGAGGAGCTGACGTGGAAGAACGGAGGCGAGGGGGCGTGGCACGGCTGTCCGTCGTGAAGCCCTTCGCCGAGGAGCAGCACGTTTCCCAGATGGCTTATGTAGCTGCTGGCCAGACGCAGCGTCTCGATTTTTGAGAGTTTCCTGTAATCAGACAAGATTTATTAAAAACCTGCGGTTAAAAAGTTGACAGTTCCCCCAGGAAATACATTTTCAAATTGTGATGCAGCTTTACATGGAAGGATAAAAAACCGTGACCCCGTACCTGTCGGCCGGCTCGGTGGGGATGAGCGTGCGCAGCGCCGTGAACGCCGTGTTGACAGAGTTGGTGCGATCTCTCTCCCGTGCGTTGGCCGCGGTCCTCTGTCTGACTTCCCCAGGAGGAGATGAGCCCGGGGGGCCAAGCCTGCCTGTCAGGTTGGCGACACTCACCCCTCCGCCCCCACACATCTTCCTCTTCCTGTTCATCTTGATGTGGAAGGCAGACTGGGAGGACGAGGACAGGCGATAGGATGCAGAATTAGAGGAGCTGCTGGTGCGGTCCTCCGAGCCTGACCCCTCGCTGCAGTTCTCGTCGTCGTCTTCGGAGAGGAGGCCGATGTCTCCGTACAAGAAGCGGCCTGCTGGAGGCGGAGTGCGCAGCATGGCAAAAGTCATTTTGACGTCGACAGCTATTGATCAGTCCCGTTTGAGAGCTCTTCAAAGCACTCTGTGAGCCCTTGTTTGATTGGGTAGCAGAAGGCGCTGATGCTCCCAACAAGTGTTGGCCAGTAGCGTTCAACAAAGTGGACTTGATTTATGGCCTTCCTCACTTGAAGTAAAACATCAGCAGGTTGATCTGAAGGTCAAGGTGAGAAAAAGTCAGTCTTCTGATCTGTTGTTGCAGGTGCATTTAGATTCCAGCTCAGTCTTATTCTCTACTTCTCTACTCAAAAAAACAACAACAAAACAAATGCTTCACATCCCCAAAGTCTGCTTACTCTTCGGTTACTCCTTTGGGAATAACAGAACTCAAAATAGCACCGCAAGTTCAAAACATCCCCTTTCTTTCTTGGCGTCTCTTTACTTCTTACTTTTTCCACTTTTTTCTACCTGCTTCGCTTCCAGATACCAAACTAGTGCAAACTGCTCTGTGCCGGCACCTTCATGCTCTTTTGCTTTCTGCTGGTCTTTCCCCCTCTTCCTTCTTCCCTCTATGCCTGTTTGCTCCACGTGTGCGTGCGGTCTGAGTGTTTCAGCCTGCCTCTGGTCTTATAGTCCGAGGGAGGGCCAAGAGGACTGTCGCGCTCCTCCTCCTCTGAGCGCTCAGCGTCCCCCGGCTGCCGTCTGAAAGCAGACCACAGAGACCGGAGGCAAGAGGCAAGCCATCAGCAGGAGTTTGTTTTGGCTGCACACTGATGCTTTCTAGGGGAAATCCACCCAAAAACAGCGCTTGCATCACCCTCAGAGGCCATTGCAGCTCCCCATCCAGTCACCATGAATAAGGTTTACAGATAGGAAGAACAGATAAAACCAGTGTCAGCTTGCAGGAGGAAAATAGCCAACAAGGGGGTTGCAAAGGGATCAAACTGAATATGTAAAAAAGTTATTAGATTCTGGAAATGACATGACCGAAATGTTTAAAGAAAACTTTTGAGAACCATTTTAATGCTTTTTATCATTTGATTTTAGGCTCTGTCCTGGACAGAATGTGTATCTAAAAAAATGTGTTTTGCATCCAAGTTTCTACCATTAAATGACAGAACAGGCTTCCAGGAACGGACGTAAAATTTCATCTTTTGCTCGGCCACATCATTGACTGTGAGTAGGGAAGTGAAGGCTAACTTTTGCAGCTGCCATTTTTCATTCACTCTGCTGTCCTTCCTTTTTATGTTTGTCCCCTGGACAGTAAACCAGCACAGAGTGAGAAGATGGACGGAGGTCAGACTGAGCTTATGAAGAAAGGCTGCTAATGCTTTTACTGAGCCATGGCTTACGCTTCAACTTCACAGTTTTTGACACTAGAGGGCCTTAAGTATCTCTTCTATAACAGAGTCAGATTTAGTGCCTTGCAATAACATTTAGTTGGGAGCTTGAACTTGATCCCGTTTTCTGACTAGCACAAAAAAAAAAAAAAAAAACATCTGTGTCTATTGGGATAAACCTACAAAGAATAAAAATAACAATAAAACTCTGAAAATGGTGATGTGCCTTTTTCAGCCCCTTTTACAGTGAGAACATTAAATAAAATCAAGTGCAACTAATTGCATGCAATTAGTAAATAGAGTCCACCTATGTGTGATTTAATATGAGTAGTACTACAGATGTTCTGTGAAGGCCTCAGAGGTTTATTAAAGAATAGAAAATGAGCAGAATAACGAGGACCAAGGAAGACAGCAGACCGACCAGGGATAAAGCTTTGGTGGTTTTAACAGCAGGTTTTGGTTATAAACAAATTTGCTAAGCTTTAAAAGTCTGATGTGGCACTATTCACTCCATCACCTAAAAATATTAAGAATATGGCACATTTACAGACTTAGCAAGAAATGCTAGCCCACATAAACTGACAGGCCAGTTAAGGAGAGAATTAATTATTAAAAAGGCTCAAGTGTCCCATGCTAACACTGGAAAAGCTGTCGAGGTCCTCAGCTCAGGTGGGAGACAATCTGATCAGTACAGCTGTAAGTTCTGCACTCCACAGATCAGGCCTTTACGGAGGAGACACAAGAAGTATGCCGTTGTTGAAGGAAAACTTTGGGATGTATGCCACAAGCCATGTGAAAGAAGGTGAGAAAACTAACTCTAAATGCCAACACACATCACACAAGCTTTGAGAACCAAGTACAATCATCCATCCAATTCACAAGTATGCATTACTTTATGTTGTATGCCGTGTGTATATCACATAAAATCCAGAAGAAATATGTTCAAATCTGTGGTTGTCGCAAAAACAAAGTTCAAGGGGTAGGAGAATTTAGACAAGACGGTGTATTAGGGCTCTGGTGTTCATGTGATGAGGATGAGTTTCATGGATTCTCAGGACAGATCTGCTGCTTTAGTCACTTCCTCAAACAATCTGCCTGAAAAAGTGAATGAAGGAGGGCCGCAAGGAGGCACAGACAAACTACAGCAAATAGGTAAGAGTGAAAATCTTGGGGTTTTATTGGCTATCAGCGTGTAGCTGCATAATCTTTACATGTTTTTCCATCTTTAAATCAACAGTGATTAAAGCCTGACAGCCTATATGCAAAACCCAGGTACAAAGTCCAGAATCCTCAGCGGTCCCTTTGTGAAAACTCAAAACCAACTGCTATTGCTGGTATGCATCTTCTGTGTAGCTTGGCAACATTAAAGTGCTGCTGAAAACTGATGGCATAATGAATAATACGGGAGTTACACAATGTTACGGTCAGCATTCATCACTCTCAATTTCTCTGTCGATTTTTCCTCTTGCGTCCACACATCTCCCTCCCTTCCCCTTCCATTTCTTCGTGTCTCAGGCGTACTGTTTATGCTGTGGTATTTAGTGAAGAAACAGAAGCCAATGTTGGTTGCAGCGGTTGATTTCAGCACATACACAAAGCACTTGAAACACTGAGGAGGGCGGAAACAGCACGGAGAGGTCAAAGTTTTGTCTCAAAATGCCAAAAACGCAACTTAGATGGAACAATTCTGTTGGTTTTCTGTTGTTTTAAACCATCAAAACACCAAGACTTTAAACTCTAATAAGACAGTATCAGCACCTCGTTTAGTTGCGACAAATGAAACAGCCAGAAATTCTGCCATCAGAATTACATAGCATTGCTAAATAATCAAGACTCAGATAAATCTCAAATGTACTGAAACCTTGCTCTCCAATTTAATGGCTCACTGCTCTCGCATTGGGGGGAAAAAAGCTGCCAATAATCCAGTAAACAGTTGGCTTTAGTTTCAGGATGCATTTCAGATTTGCCTACAAATAATCCGTCCTCTCGGCGTCGTTGACATAAATTGACAGAGACAGTAAAAGCAGATGTAATGGGAAGCAGGATACACCACAGAACGGACCTCGTCAATGAGCTTCTTGAAAATACAACACATGAAATTTGATCTGAAGTGTTTCAGCTCTCGCTTGTGGACAAGATACTGTAGTGGCGGAAAAACAAGCATGTTAAACAGTTTATTTGGATTGCATTAAAGTAGTTGGAAGAAAAATACCAAACTGGGTAGTAGTCAATGCCCTCTCCCCATGATTAAACTTCCTTAAACACACGTTTTATCTACGGACACTTTCTGTCTATATGTTATTGGCCCTCTGCTCAGTGAAATATTTTTCCAACCCAGCTACACCCACTGTGGTCCATCATTACATGCATTAGCATGATCTTCCTCGTATTTGCATCTCTCCTGAGAGTATGGCTGGTCTGAAACAGCATCCATTTCACTCTGAATTACTGCCTCTAGGCTAAAACACATTGGACCTGAAATAAAGTTGACTATGAGTCTTTTTAACAATACCACATCTGTATTTGGGCAAGGATGGTTATATGAAAAAGGAAGGAGCTATATTACAGAAAAATAATGGTATAATTTACACAAAATTACAGAGAATTGTTGACTTAAGTCCACGACACAGTCCGGGATTGACATGATGAAGTGGGACATGCCTGGTTTGGAAAAGACTGACTGTCAATCAGGTTGTACAGACAGATTTTAGGGATAAAACAAAATAAATTGAGAGTGGGTTCATGATGAAATTTTACTTTAATACACAATAGCATTTTAGATATTTAGCAAAAAGAATACTCAAGACAGTTTTGTTTGATGGGTTGGTGGGTCCATCAGTGGATATTTTAGATTTTCCAAATCACCTCTTAAAACTTCTTCAAATCATTGATATGTTTGCATAGGTGTGTTTGCATCTGACCCAAGGCTGAGAATGACTGAAATGTTTTGAAATGCATAACCAACAGCATGCATTTCCTACAGCTGGCTGAGATGGGTATAGTGAAGTTAAAGAAACAATTGTTTAAAATTATTTAGAATGGTCAATCAGAGATCCCTCACCAATTAAATCTTGCTGTTCTTGTTGGAACTCAGAATATTGTTAAGTACTGAAAGCAAGTGACTTTTTAGACAGAGGATTGCAGGTAGTTGGACTAAATGTTTGTTTAGCTGTAAAGTCTTGAGGGGAACGTTTTTAAGAATCCTTTCTTCCTTTTCCTCAAACTTCTCTCGACACACGTATGAAAAGACGAAACTCTGTGTCAAGAAATCCAAAGACTGGCTGTTCATGGGCATCTGATCATTCGCATTCAGGCTGCACATTTAACGCTTTCTGCAGTTGAAGTGGAGCCGTTTCTTCTCACGGTGGCTGCTCTACACCTCTGGAGTATAATGACAATATACTGTATATGAATTGTAAAACTGAGCGGTTCTGTACCCTTAAAAGACGCAGCAGCTGTAGTGGTGGCAGCAGCAGCACAGTAGTAGAACACCATCTGATAGTCATTACCCCACCCGTCTCCTCCCCCATACTTTCCCTTCCTCTTCTCCGTTTGCTTGATACTCTTTTCTCAGCTCAGACATATTATTCATTTAGTCTGATGAAAAACACCCACCAGCTTAGCTGGGTCCAGTCTCTCTCAGAGACATACACTCACACAAAAGCACAACTGACACAGAGACAGATATACAACACACGCCCACCGTCTCAACCCAGTTGAACCATTCTGGCATGGGTCAGGGGCCTGTCAAAGCTCTGAAGCAGGTCTGGACCTGATACGGTACCAGCACACAGGAACGTATATACCCCAAGACACCCCAAGCAGCTGAGCTATTTATTGTAGTTGTCATATACGCTAATTTTGTATAAAACAGGGTAGAAGTGAGGATTTGGCCTCGTTTTGATGCCCTTGAGCAGCCGTTTGGAGTAATTTTTAGGCTTCCACGCTAGCGAATAAGAGCGGGCGCATGACAGAAAGCCAAGGAGCAAGAGTAGGAAGACGAGTAACCCAGAAAGGTTGCAACTTAAAAGAGGAATGGGAAAGAGATGGTGGCCGTCTGCCAACGCTCCAGACTGCATGGTGTATTGCATCGGGAAACCGGTCGGAAGTGCTCGCCCCCCTAACTTGCTCCCCACCCCAGCCCCAATTTCAGCCTCATGCAGCCTCAGCGCCAGCCACACTCTACTGTGTTTCCCAAGAGAGCCAGACTCTACAGCTGGCCTTATTAAACCAAGAGAAGCAGAGAGACAGGAAAAAGAAGCAGAAGGAAAGAGAGGTCACACAACTGGAAGACATCAGTTGAAGCCATGCTCGCTCTCTTAGTTTTTTCCATTCATATCCCATTTTATGATGGAGTTTCTCACAAACACTCTTGCGGTGCAGCGAGTTCAGGCTCACAGTAAAAAGCTATTGTTTGATTCGACAACCCTCAGAATGCTGTAAAACAATGAAACAAAGGCTGGGGAATTAAAGTCTGTGACTTTTATCTCGTTTGTCTGAGTGTGTCTGAAGGCTGTCGTCATGCATGTGGTCCGCGCCGTACGAGCGTGTCTCATCTAGTTTGTGTGAATCTCGTCGCTGTTGTGAACACAGAGGAGCAATAAAAGAAACTCTGCTGGGTGGAAGTCTGTTTCCAATCTGTTATCTGGTGCTCATTTAAAATTAGTTTCATTTCTTCTGCATTTTCTCTGAGTTGACTTCTCACCTTAAAAGGTTTTTTATTTTTGTAACATAGGCTCTTTGTTTTAGAAGAGCACAACTGCACCAATTCACACCTGGCCGAGGATCGACTCGATGGGAGCAACTGAGGGAGAAGCATATTGCTCAAGGCTCTCACCTCCAGTTCATATCAAGTGTCAGGAAGGCATTACACGCTCATTTTAGCGTTGAGGATTTCAATGAGCATTGCGGTGATGGAGCTAAACTCTCCAAACTCCAATGATATTATCCAACCTCACCCTGCAACCTCTTTTTAGACTTAGACTTTCTTTATTGTCATTTTGTATGCACAGAGTGCATACAGAACGAAATTTCGTTTTCACACAGCTCAGAAAGATTGCAGTAACTCTACAGGATACCTTGCAGTGAATTACAGTACAGGATAAAGTGCAGTGATAAATCGCAGTCACTTACAGGATAAGTTTCAATTGACTTCCGGATAAAGTGCAGCAGTGAACAGTAGGCAGTTGAAATGTAAACAATGTAAACCAAATGTAAACAAATATGCAGTAAGGTGCAGCAGTGATTTAAAGTAGACAGTTGCATTGTACACAGTTTTGCAGTACGTTTCCGGGTAAGGTGCAGCAGCAATTTTGCAGGATACGATACAATATGCAAATGTGCAAATGTGCAAATCAGCTTTTTCTGCTTTTCGTCCTCCTTATCGCTACATGCACTGCCAGGGCTTTTCTTTGACAGCCTGTCCAAAAGTCGGCTGCTTCTTCAGTTTCTCTGTAACCAAGCAACACAAAGGCTATGTGCCATTTCAAGGTTTACACTGCTTTCTTACGCTCCTAGCTAGGGATACACTGCTATGGCCGATATCAGTATATGATATTCTCTCACATACATACATACATACATACATACATACATACATACATACATACCCTTCTGGGGTAATAAGTTGGCCAAAGGAAGAAATCCATAGCACTGATGTTAAAACACAAAAGCTACTCAGCATACATGGTGAGTGTATAGCCATACACAGGCTATACACTGAGCACAAAGGAGACAGGGGCCTAGTGAGTACCAGAACCACTATTGAGGATGAAACATCCACAATAGAAGCGGGAAGAGAAGAAACTCAAGGAACCATCATGGGAGGAAAAACCCCTGCATGGGATGTACGACCAGCTTATAGCTGAAGTGGGTGATATGACCAAATCCTACCCATGGCTAGAGACGGCTAACCTGACAACAGCCAGATGCATGTCTCGCTCCGCCTAGCTCCACTCACATACATCTGGGACTGATCCATAGGAATTGCCTTTATTGAAGGCTGGGCCTTATCAAAAATCCTTGCATATGATTGGATAAGCCACTTGTCTGTCATCTTTATCGACGTGCTATTTCAACCACTCACACCGAAGCTAACCCGTGACGCTGATGAGAGCGACGCAGGAAAAAAAAAACTTTTTTATGTGTTTGCGGCTCTAGTGGCATGCGTTTTATTGACAGTGAGCTGACAGCAAGAGGGGGAAAGACAGGCGGCAAAGCGCCGCGGGTCGGAGTCGATCCCGGGCCGACCGCGTTGAGGACTAAAGGCCTTCTAACATGGTTCGCGCTAACCGCTAACCGCTCCGGGGCGCGGACGCGGAAGCGCCCCGGAAAACAAAACTTGCCAAATCCGGTCGGGAGAAGGGCGAAAAAATTGTTTCCACCAACAAAAACCTTCAGAGCCGTTCTCTGATGTTCTTTTAATGAAACAATATTAGGTAGATTGGACAACACGGAAGAAATAGCAGCATCAATGTTAACGCTTGCTTCCTCCTTATCAAAACAGTCTCACGTCATGGTCGCGTCTCCACTACGTCACATCTATGAAACTCCAGCCCTGCGTCCTGATTGGCCAGACCATAAAATTGGTTGGAGAAATCACTCTCTATGGGCGATGTCCCAGATGTATGTGAGTGGAGCTAGGCGGAGCGAGACATGCATCTGGCTGTTGTCAGGTTAAGAGAGGGCTGGACTGTAGGAATATCTTCTTTTTAGTAAAAAAAAATTACAGACAACAGCATCAGTGACAATTCCTTCCCGCCTTGACTGAAGAACTACCGTAAAAAATAAAAAGTGCTGCTGTGATTTCTCCAGAATCACTGCAGGTCCGGCCTACTTTCCTTTTCTTGCTTTGAGTTATTGGCAACATAAAAGCGGCTCCCCAGACTCTGCCGTTTAATCTGGCCGGTAGCAGCTCCGGCTCTCTGTCAACCGAGGGCTGGTGGTGCTCTAGTAGCGGTCTCAGAGAGAAATCAGCTGTGATGTCACCGCCACTAATGAGGTGGCGGGTACGGTTTGACCACCTGACTCAGTCCTCCTCACCTCTGCCTGTATTTTTAACTTTCTCTTAAAGTCCCTCAAACGCTCTCGCACTCACTTTTCCTCCCCCCTCCTGCGTGCAACCACCTCTGCCTACCACTCGTGTTTCCTCCCCGGGTCATTCCCTCCGTGGTTACATGAGCTCAGCTGTCTTGGTCTTCTGGTAAGCTTCAATCATTTCCAGAGCCACCCTTGGATGCATCCGTCTGGGCTGTTGGAGCTGACAGAGATAAACCAACGGCTGCTCCAACCTTTAATCATTGGCGAATGATTTATGCTAACAGGGTCTGTCTACTGTAAAAAGGCAACAATAAATAAAATCCTCCGCACCACAGTTTTCCAAACTTTCAGGGCTCTGGTTGGCGCTGATATGTTCCATGGTGTAATGACTGGCTGCCTCAAATGCCAGGGAGCTCGCATCACCAGAGGAAAGACAGAGGGGGACCAGAAGGGAGAGTTTACAGGGCAATGGAAACAGACATGGGTACAAAGTGATCATGATTCGATTGGCTGAAGCCTACAAACCAATGTAGAATTCTTGCCATCGAAATGGGGGAAGAGAGAAAAAGGAGTTAACGTAAAAGAGAGACACCAAGCATCAAAGGGGACGTCATAGTCTTGTTGAAGACATTGATCAAGACAATTTGCTTGCATCTCCACAAAAATAAAAACAGTAGCCAAACGTCCCTTGTCAGTCTCAAATCTATGATGAATCTGAAGGAGTCATTTATTTTCCTTTATGGTGGAGCTGTATTAGTTCATACATTTAGAAATAAAGATAAAGATTTTATAAAATATTTATATTCAGACTCGCACTACTTCAATAAAAAGCGATTGATTAAAATTGGTCGAGTCACTTACGAATCAATCATGAAGCCATCAGTAAACATACTGTGCTTTATTGGTTAATTTAGTAAAGAGGTAAATCGAAACACAAACAAACCACACATTAGCGGCTGATGAAAGAAAATTTTTAACGAAGTAAAAAAAGGGTGCCGAGTATTGTCAAGGGATCAGAGGTCTAACTTTATCAAATGCCCCATCAGTGTCTGACAAAGTTTAGACAGGAAAAACTGAGGCAGTAGGACTACTGCCTTCGTACATGTATGTCACCTAACGCAATGAAAAGTACTGCTGCGTACTCTTTGTTCATGTGACGTTTGGTTCCCTTTGCTCATAACTGAAATGGGTAAAAATTGTTGTCTGTTTGCATGGATTAAGCAGAATGACCACAAATTCAGAGACTTAATATCTTTGAGAGCTTTTAAATTATTCCAGAGGAGATTTGAGCTCAAAAGGGTTTTATGTACATATTTTTCTTAGTTTCATCTTTTAAATGTACTACATATACTTAGGATTCTTTTGGGTTTTTTGTGTAACTACAGTATGTTTCCTGATTGTACCACTGCTGCCTATCTTGGCCAGGCTAACCTTGGAAAATTGTTTAACTTCATTGGGATTTTCCTGGTAAAATTAATGTTGAAATAAAAAAAAAAAAATTAAAATAGCAATAAAAGATTAAAATGAAAGAAGCAGGCTCCAGTACCTGAAAACTTATACAAACTGATAACAAAATGCCTTTTGTTCTGCGTCTTGTTTTCTCTCATCTCAATTGACTGCACTGGGTTTATGGAGCCGTGGCTCTGAATGTTCTGGTTCCTAGCTCAGTCATAAAATGAGAAGTTCATCAGTGCCTGTCTCTGTTTCTCTGTTAATCTAACCTACATTTGGAGTGTGTGAGAGAACTGGTGAACACAAGAAGCCACACCAAGGCCCTTGGCACTACAAGGCAACAGCGTGAATAACTTTGCCGCTGCGTAGCACTATTTGACAATAGTTTTGGCAAATAAAACCATTTAACCAAAACTGACCAGAAAAGAAAAAAAAAAAACTCCATCTCTATTAGATTGGAAAGAGAATAATTATTGAGTGTCAATGATTCTCAATTATATCTATGTCTGGGTTTTAACTGAACCATTTAGCACATAAATATGCTATGGTTAAACCATTCTGTTGTACGTCTGTTGATTCAAGTCGTTTTCTGGCTAGATGGAGAACACCTGCCACCGCTGTTTCACTGTGGAAACGGTGAAGCAATAGTTTTCTGCCACAGATGGCACAGTGGATGTAACCAAAATGTTTCAGTTTTTGTTTCATCTGACTAAAGCACCTTCTACCAGGTGTCCCCTAAGCCACCTGTTTAGCGCCACATAAAAGCTCTCTTTGCTCTGCCAACCAGCTTAAGAGGATGGCAATGTCTCGGCGGGTTTGCAATACTCTTTCCATTTGCCTTGCAAAAATAGTTTTGCCCTGCTTTAAACCTCTCAGCAGCTCTATATTGGCCTTTACACAACAGCTGGATCTACACCTAGATAAGTTCGCACACAGGGGAGCTCTATCTACCAAATAATTAACTTTTCAAGGCAACTGGTAGCCCTGGTTTTTGGGCTGAAGAAAAATAAAGGCGCAAATTTTCAGATTTTCATTTAAGTCACAGTTTTAAAAAAAATACTTGTATCCCTTTCCTTCATCTCCACAGTTATGTTCTACTTAGTATTGGTCTAATAGGTAAAAACTGAGGGTGTGAATACTTTAGCAAGGCAAGGTGCATTAGTTACAAGTAGAAACGGGCATTAGATTCTCTCAGATTCTCAATATATGTAAACAGTCTGAAGCTCTTTGGGTAGAGTTCTTTGACAGCATTTCATGTAATTTCTGACAAAGTAAATGCTTTCAAGATGAAGAATGAAGACGCCGTAAATGTCAGTCACCAAAGAAACGTCTCGCTCCATTACGAGACATAACGTGGATATGCATTGCGAAGATAAAGTGTGAAGGCAGTTTTAAGGCGGGTCAAGTGCAAACATTTCATACTTCATACAGAGTTTTATGACAGTTCCACTGCTGCGCCGCAGTCAGGCGAGCTCCACTCAAAGATCCAGGGAGAGTGAAAAGTAATCCTCCTTTAAAAGTGTCACTGACATCACTGGACTGCAGGAGGTTGGAGAGAGGCGGTCTCCTTTCCCTCATCTGGGTATATCAGCTGCACACAAGCGCCTCGCGAGCTGAGGCTGAATGATCAGATTGTCTTAGATCATCGCTCCAATTATAACCGGTCTGCATCTCTAAGCTACCCTAAAAAAAACTGAATGATCTGGACCTGATCTGGACATACCAATAGCCGTGTTTTGGATTGTTTTCATTTCCAGGAGGTTCAAGAGGGAGGATTATAGGTATGCAAAGAATGGAAGAAATAAGATGAGTTTATTTGATGAACTTGTTAAGGGACTCTGAGGGATGAAGTAAAAGATGTGTCAGACCCTCGTGTTAAACGTGTGAGAATGCACGTGTTTGATGTTACAGCCTTGTAAAGCGGCAGCTGGAGAGGGCTGTCCCCTCTGGACCACCACAACCTGCTAGTAAACCTCACACGCGCACACACAAAAGCACACCCACACGCACACAAACCCAGCCTTTAATAAGGTTGTTGCCCGAGAAACAGCCCTGACACATCCACTGACATGCTTGTTCTTTAATCTAGCACAAAGGTTTTATTCGGGTTTTCTTTTCTGTTCCCCAAATATATTTCATGTCTATCCATCCATTTTCTACCACACTTATCCCTTGTGGGGTCGTGTGGGGTGCTGGTGCCTATCTCCAGCTGTCAATGAGCGAGAGGCGGGGTACACCCTGGACAGGTCGCCAGTCTATGGCAGATATATTTCATATGAAGCAGCCAAATGACTCTTCCATTAAAATAAATGTAAAAATTAGACAATGTTTGTTTTTTCTTGTCCTACTGATGTGTGTCATAACAATTTCGTCTGCATATGGGATATGTAAAAGAGTATCATTTGCGGCAAAAATCCAGCATCCAGATGTGGGGTTAGTAATACAAGCCTCACCAGGAGGGGACACCAGTTGAGCGCTGTGAAGTCAGCAGTTCACAGAGACTCTTTAGAGAAGTGGAACACCTGGAAGGCCAAATGAGCCGAGCGCTGCGCGGTTTTACAGAGCAAAGGTGTTCATACTCCTTCAACCTTTTCACATGTTCTTACATTACAACCACAAAGAACTATTTAGTTTACTCAGACCAACACAGGATGCCACGTAATTGTGAAACTGAACGACAAGGATACATGTTATTTAGAATTTTCGACTAACCAGATATTGAAATTTCTAGCATGTATTTGTGTTTATATTACAGCTGGAGGCCTTCCAGGGTATACATTTCCTTTACCTTTACGCATCTACAGACCTTTTATGAACAGCATTTTCCAAGTCTTGACACTGATTCTCAGTGGGATTTAGGTTTGGACTTTAACTAGACCGTTTTAGTAAATGTATGCTTTTATTTAAAAGAGGGGTGTCCAAAGTGCAGCTGCAGAAGCCGTTTGCAGACCTGGACCTAAGTACTCCGGACCTGACAATGATACAGATGTGGCCCACCAACACAAGTGGCTGAAGCTGAAAGAGACTTTTCATTTTTAATAAGTGCAAAATGATTGCAAATTAATTTAAATCTAAAAAGCATTTTTCTTTTAATAAATAAGCTTGTGCCTTCTTTTTAGTTCCTTAGTAAATAGGACCACATCTAATCAGTGACTTTTACACAAATTCATACTTTGGTGGACCCAGATTTTTTTCTTTCAATAAACTTTGCTAACTATATAAAGTGTTTTCAAAGAAAGAGTGACCTAAATCCTGTTCTTTTTTCAACTGAACCCAAAGGAATTGCAGGCAAAAACAAAGATTATTGACTAAATACTTAGATATGTTTGAAATTGTCTGAGAATGTGTGAGACGTTTAAAGCTCAGGGTATTAATCTATAACCTAGCTCTGCTTTAAACATCTCCACAAAATTTTACTGCCGTCTTCACGCTGCTGTTCATTCACTAATACAAACATTCACCAACAATCCTCTGAAGACTTTTCTGAACAGCGGGATTTATACTGAGATTAAACTACATTTAGATGTTTACTAATTAGCTGCTTTCTGAAAATGGTTGGTTGCACTTGACTTTATTTAGACATATTAGAGTAAGGGGAGCTGAATACAATGAAATGAAATTAAGAACAACACAACGAACCACGCAACAATGAGACAACCCTAGAAGCAGGAATAGTTTTGTAGGTGGAGGTCACAGACATTTCAATCTGAAAAACTCACACAGAAAGAAGAGACAATTAGAAGAATTTATTGATACAATATTTTAAGACTTTGGCGCTCAGACCTCGGCAGGAAACATTCACGCTGAATTATACTTCAATATGCATACGCAGGTGTATGAGAATAGGAATGATCCCCCAGGCCTGAAACTGGTGGTGGAGGGGAGATAGAAGAAGTTTGTTCAGTCCATGTGATGATCTGTTTGAGCTAGATGTCCAATTTGATAAACACGGGTTTGCATGAACTGTCCATGATGAGCAAGCTTGAAGCGACAGTGGAGAGGAAAAACTCCCCTTTGGGAAGAAACCTCTGGCAGAACCAGGCTCAACATGGCGGTCTTCTGCTGGACCGATTGAGATGTGACAGGGAATTCAGTAAGAGTCTGGGAGGAACTACACTCTAATAGGAACGAGGTTGTAGGAGCACCATAGGAAGCCAGGTGGAGCTGTGCTACGATGGTGGAGAAGGGGATGGAGGTGGGTTGAATCAAGTCATCAGAGTCCAGATCAGACATTGTGCAGCGACTGCTTGCTTGCTGGGTAGAAGCTGAGATGGATTTAAAGTTCTTTTAAGATGGATCCAGGACGCTGATTGGCTTCGTGGAGGAGCAGTTCAAAGCTGATTGGCTTGCGTCTGAGGCGAATGAGTCCCTGATTGATGGAGGTAAGCAATGAGTTTCTTCAGTCTGAATTTCCGCTTTAAGCTCCATTTTTACTACAGATGAACCAATCCAGTTTTTTTTCCCGATCCAATCCGATACCAATACTTGGGCTAAGTGTATTTCTTTCCACTTAGCCAGACAGTTACTCTAGGAGAGCTGGACAGGACCGCATGAGGTCCTTAACCCATCAGCAGGACTTGTATCTGCTCCTTTGTGCAAAGAGGGACAGGATTAGTACTGAGCCCAACCAAAGCTACCTCCAGGGGGCGACTGGTACAAGTGTCTGTGATCGAACCATTAGAAAAAGACTTCATGAAGGTAACCTGGCACCATGGAGCTCGACTGGCATGTTTAGGTCCATTCGCCACCAGGTTGCACCTCAAACTGTCCAGGAGCTCAGTGATGCCCCGGTCAGTATCTGGGAGGAGATACCCCGGGACACCAACTGTCATCTCATAAAGAGCCTTTCCCGACATTGTCAGGCATGCATACAAGCACATGGGGGCCATAAAAACTACAGAAGACCATTTTGAGTTGCTGAAATGACATTTCAGCAAATTGAACCGGCCTGCCACATCAATTTTTCTGTTTCACTTTCTCACTGACTTCAGACAAAGCCCGCTGTGGGTTGATCATTTTCATCAAGCAAGGTTTTTTCCCCCAATTAAGACCTGATGTGTTTTCATCGTGTTCCTTTAATTGGAAAAACTAAGTTGCTTCTTTTAAACAACTCTCCCTATTTAGAGGACAAAGGACAGGTGCAAAGCAATTTTACCTCAAGGGCTCCGAATCAGTCAGCACAACAAACATCTAAGGCAATAAGGAAACCACTGTGCTTTGCAAATTCACGACATCAAATCTCTTTTATTTCCCCTTATCGTAGAAATTATATTGGATGAGCTCATGCAGCAGCTGACTGGGAGCAAACAGTCCTATTTTAAAGCAGAGGATTGTTTCCAGGGTGATGATATAACACAGTCCAGATGAGTCCCTCCAAGGACTGCCTCATTATCGCACATGCTGCAGCTGCACCCACTCTCTGTGTCTATAGGAGCCGTGTTTATGTGAGAGCACGTGCATGCATGCAAGCTGAGTTTCTGTGCATGTGTCTCTGACTATTTAAACTCTGCTTGCAGTCAATTACCAGAAAATGGCTGGTGTGGTTTGCTTTTTTTCTCCAAAAAAGCTAATTATAGGGTTCGGGTTAAGGTTAGGAATGGGGTTGGGATAGCAGGAAAGTCCTGGCTCGACGAGCTTGGTCCACACAGAGGACATGAAACCAGGGGGTGTACCCGAGGAACTGCCAGGGAGTGACTGGGCAAAGCTGATAGCTGCCTCTATGTGACACTTTAAAGTCTACTTTTAGTTAGGCTTAGGGTGTTATAAAGCCAAGAAAAGACAATTTTGCCAAAACATTACATCGCCAAAGCGGAAAATAAATTAGAGAAGGTTTTCTCAAAAAATCCCGTTTAAAGATAAGACGAAAGGTTTAGAAGAACTGAGAAGAAATGGCACTTTACGCCTGCAACCATTAGCTTGTGGCTCCAATCGGTTCTAATGTCAGACAGTAATACCTGGTGAGTCCAATTTTGCAATGAATTTTAATTTCACAAGATCATTTTAATAACTTTTTATGCTTAAACAAAAAAGCACCTTTCTTTGCACACAAGACAAAACCTAAATGGCTAAACTGAATTTAAACCGTTAGTTCATTTTTTGCTTCTGTTTAAGGTCAATTTCTTATAAATTGTTTCTGTTAATGCTCTTTTAATATAAACTCACCATTGTTTGTGCCTTTGTTCAGGTCCTACATCCTGGGCAGGTGTAAGGGAGGGGCCAGCCCAGAACTTCCTGCTTATATATGTTCATGATGTCATTGATCGCATCACTGGATAAAACCTAATGAAGGGTTTTTCTTTTTTTGCACAATATTATTTATTCTCTTTAAAATTACTTTTTGAGCTGCACTGTGTGGAGTATTGTATTTTACTAACCAATTAGTTGTGTAGACACATTTGTAAATTAAATGAATAATTGTTCCAGTTTTTATTTATTGTTTTGTTTAGATTGTATGGTTTGGCCCAACCTATTTTCTAATGATGCCAACTGATTTGCTCATGTCCTGTATAAAAGCAGTAGGATTTTGGCCACTGTGGGCTTCAGGTGGATTTTTTAGATGCAAGAATGCCTCTTTTTTCTTGTTTACAAAATTGGCTGAAAAGATGATGTCTGTAATTAAAATCCACAGAGGATGTTAAAATCTCTGCCGATGCTGTTTTTACCTATCACCTTCATTGACACTTATTCTACATTACCTTTTTTTGTTTGTTTGTTTGTTTGTATAATGATTAATGCTAGTGAACCCGATATTCAGCCGCACATAGAGTTACGTTTTTAAAAAGTTTATTGAAATGATGAGCAGCAGATGATGAGGCAGGCAAGCAGGACCAGACTTGACCAGATGATTTAATGTCTGAATGGTACAGGCAGGCAGGGATGAGCAGGGGACCAGAAGATGCAGGTATTGACAGACCAGAACAGGTGATGTGGACCGGGGGAACGACCAGAACATTGAACAAAAAAACATGATTGTTTTTTGTTTTTGTTTTTTACATTTAGTGTAAAAATGTTTCTATAAAGGAAACGCTCTTCGTAGAAATCTCAATAGTAAGACATCTTTGGTGGTAGCATTAGGACCGTGTTCCATCTAACTCACTCCAGTGATCATTTTCCCTCCCATTCTTTGCTCCAACATGGGGTTAACTGGATTTTAGAGCCGCTGTATTGTTGTAACAACGATTCCCCTGACTCACATAACTGTATAATGTGTTTGTAAAGGACGGTCTGACTTGGCATATACAGCCACAAAAAGTCTTCAGTAGATAGACAACTTGCTCTTTACACTGGGAGATGTTTTCTGAGGCCAACGCCTCATTTATACCTCCCAGTCTGTTCTACTGTCCGCTTGACCACAAAGCCCCGTGTGTCATAAATCAGGGTCTGCTCAGGTTCTCTGTGGACGTCCACGTGCTGCCTGGGTTTTAGTGACCGCGTTGGCTGTGTGCCTACAGGGACAGGAATACTCCGGTCAGAGGGTGGCAAACAAAACACAGATCAAGAGGCGAAGATGAAATACAACAGCAAAGCTTGTTTTGAAGAAATCCTGTCAAGAGAGATCCGCCTTTTTTCCCAGTGTGGATAATTTATCTCTCAAGGACAGCGAGGATAATAAACCTGCTTTGGCATTCTGGTGAAAAATTATTTTATTCCACTTGTGGTTTGATTATTCTCTTCATCTCCTCTTCTGAGTATACAAAGCAGTGCATTACCGCCCCCGTAAAAGGCTGCGGTGAAAATACTAGTGTGCCACTTTTTACCGTGGCTTTCAGTTTACAAGTTCAATTCCCAGATCCTTTCTGTGTTTTTGCACAGTAGAAATCATGATGCCCTAAAACTATGGTCTGGAATAGGTCCGAATCTGGATTTTGAGAACCGCTGGGTGAGTGTTTACAGCTGCCTCTAAATGATGCCGTTAAAACACACTCAGCAGCCTCATTGTTGAGTCATACTTTCCTCCCATAAACTTCTAATAATCATAATGTTGTAAGTGCAGTTTGTGTGAGACACAAGTCAAACAAACAAAAAAAAGTCGACTCTAGACAGGAAAAACATAAATATTCACTATTTCTTATACAGCTTATCTTTCTTCCCTTCGTGGTAATTCCTGCAGAGGATGTCTTAGTTATATGGATGTACCTGAGATGGACAGCCTGGACCTGGTCAGGTTGTGCCCAGTTGACTAATTCCCTGACATCCACTCACTGTTGACGGAAGATCTGCCACGATGAGTACAGCCTGATAACAACACATATGTATTGCCTTAGCTTTAGTTCCTTACAAATTCCTTAGAGTCTGTTATTATCTGGTGAGATTCGTTATTTATAGGTTAAAAACAGACCAGACATAACTCAGTCTTTCCACCAGTGGACATATTAGCAATTTGATCCTGAGGCCTTCATGCATTACTTAGAGAATTTGCAAAAGACCCAGTTGTGCCGACTCAAAATAAAAAACCTCAGTTACTTGCAGTGGCAGTAAATTTAATGGCAACACGGTTAATAAATTAATGCTGCCTG
Organism: Fundulus diaphanus; assembly: GCA_037039145.1. NCBI lineage: Eukaryota > Metazoa > Chordata > Actinopteri > Cyprinodontiformes > Fundulidae > Fundulus > Fundulus diaphanus. The sequence continues at coordinate 20,008,030 of CM073130.1, read as the reverse complement.
CCTTGTCTGAAGGGCTTTCCAGAATAAAAGATCTTCTCACCATAAGGATCCTAGCAGCAGGGCCACGCTTTCTAAACAAGAACTAACCACAAGATGTGTGGAACGTTGTTCTTCCTCTGGAGGAATGAGACCAAAATGGAGGTGTTTTTTGCAGGAGTGCACAGCACCATGTTTGGTGAAAACAGAAGAATAAGCATAAAGCACAACTACCTGACTCCTGCTGTGAAAGCATGGCAGTGGAGGAGAAATGACGAATGCTTGTTTTGCAGAGATAGCACCCACGTACCCTGCAATCACCAAAATGTCCATAAACTCCTCCATAAAGTGTGGATCATGTCTTTTTTTGTTCTTTTTAATGTCCTGTCTGACTATGTAGCATTAGGAATTGCTTTCTTAGTGCCAAAGAGAGCCCCACAGATTTACTTTCACAAAGGGAGCATTGTTGCTTTCGCTATGGTGCTCTCCGCTTGATGCGTAATCAAAAACCTTTATTGGAAATTATTTTGGAAAGGTAAAAGAGAAAGAGAGGAAGAGAAAAAGATGAGGCAAAACATTAAAAGAGAGAGAAGGGGGACAACAATAAAGCAGGGCAAAAAGAGAGTGCAGGTCTGCTTCTACACCTGCAGAAAGATCAGCGAAACAAAAATATTAAACCAACAGTTCAGTAGCGACAAGTTTTCAGAATTGGATGAGGGAATAGCACAATTATCACAAAACAAAGCAGCAGATCTACAACAGAAAGCTTTGAATGCAACTCAACCACACGGTATTTAACATTGAACAGAGGTGGGATGAACTCAAAATACATTTTCCAAAACATAGAATGAGGAAGCAGAGGAAAAGGAGGACGTAGTGTTAGTAGAGGACGGATTTCCGACAGTAGCCCAGTCCTGACAGCTTCCTTCACATCCGACTACCTCACACAGGGACTGAGCACATGGTAAAACCATCACAGACAGAACACACACACAATGTCTCCTACATACAGTGGACACACATGTTCGCTCTCAGTCTCGGCCAGGAAATGGCTTTCATTCATATTTGAAGACTCAAGAAATACAAATGGACAGATTCCGAAACAGAAAGTCATTTGGCTCCCAGCAGAGAATTTGTGCCACTGCAGGCTGAGATCAGGATCCCCAGCTGGGAATATTTAGGAAGCAGACAGTAGATGTGAACAAGGTGAGCTGAGCACTCCCACACAACCATTTGTCACTGAACCTCAGATTTTCTCAGACAGTTTAATTTGTTTGGGGCTGCAGAAAGCCTTTCTAATAAAACACGTGGCTGGGAATTCATTATCATTGCTGCTGAGAAAGTGCATGAGTTGACCAATAAAGAATGACTTAAATGGAAATGTCTTTTTGTTTGTTTTATTTTTTGTGACATAACGTCACATCATCTGATTATCATGAAATCTGTGATAGTGGCAAGTATCTAAGGGAATAGCCCAACATTTTCAAAACTATGCCCATTTGTTTTGCAGCTAGGAAGCACTCTGTGGAAATGAAGGCTGAGGCTGTCCCTCACAAATTAATATTATGTTTGGATTAGTTCAGGCTACAAAGAAATAACAGCATATGGTTACTTTGTATTTCTTGGCCAAGTACTACTTCTGCATCAACCTGATGACAAGCCTTTGGAAAGTTGAACTGTATCCAATACAATAACATAGAAATCATTTTAAAAAACTAATAAGAGAGCTGATTGTGGGTGGGTAATTAGCTGTTGCCTTAGAACAGAGCAACTACAAGTATATCAGTGAGCATAGAAAAAAGGGAACTAAAGAAAAGTTTGTTATAAAAAAAAAAGTTTAAGACACTACTTTCTATTTTTATGGAAAACCTACTTTGTTCTATCATCTAGCCCACAGTTATACAATAATTTAGGTTTAAAATAAACAATAGCTGCTGATATGCTGTAAAATGACCTATTTGCTTTTGCTTACAGTAAAATCCTTCAACCAAGTGGCTGCTAAAGTTGGGTCTGTGCCACACACACCGTGGGCCATAAGTATGGGGTTCTTAAAAGAACCTCCAGAAAGGAAATGAAAAGTTACAAAATGAATGCTAATACTATATTTGTCACAATGTTATGAGAGATAAAGAGATTTGAAGCTTTGACCCCCAAAAGTAAGGCTTGGTTTCCCCTGAAAGACGTGAAAATGGGGGAAAACATTTTTGTTGCCTTTAATCCTATATACAATAAACGTTTAATTCTAAGTGACAATGAAATAATATTTTATTAATTATCAGACATCCCATAAATTGAACCATGCCAACTCTATAGTTTTTTGTTTTTTTTTTATCCCTGAGCTGCAATACAGTGTTTTCTGGAGATTGTAATAAACTTCAATGATGTATTGAATGGTAGATGACTTCTCATTGAGGATAAGCTACACTGTCAAATGCTGAGAAGGCAGCTAACTGAGTGAGGACGCACGGAACAAGGTGTTCTTCGAGAGAGAGACTGAGAAGCCAAGCTGATGAATTTCTAAACTGTAATTTGTGTTTTTAAACTGTAATTTGTGGCACTCCAACACATGTCGGGAAAGGTTTACTGTGGATAATGAAAATTGCCCACCAGCCCCCGCCACCTTTTTCACAAGACATTTTGTTTTTGGTCTGGGTTGGATAGGATTTTGCACCAAAACAAGATAATAACTGAGGAACACAATCATGTTCTTTCTTTCTTTCTGAACGAGTCTGTATGAATGCTGTACAGTCCATGCTGTGTGTAGTAACATATAGCTTGTTGTCATTTGGATAGTTGAATGGGGCTTTTTCAGTCCTGTAAAAATCAAACCCAATAAAAAGCCAGACTTGTGGCGGTCCACAGTTCTGTTGTTGATACCTAGCCTGATTTCTAGTTAGCACAATTAGATTTTTCCTTGATGTCAAAGAAAAATTGTGTAACAATTGTTGCCTTAAATGCATTCAGAGGTGTGCCTCCATTTAACTCATAATGTGACTCAGACTATCAGAAGCTCACAAAGCCAGAACATTTTCAAATTGTTCAAAGGCAGAGTAACCTGAGTGCACATGAACATCTGATTGTTTAAGTGATACAAAAATATCAAATAATTTTATTTCCCATTCAGCAAAAAGAAATAATGTTTGTAATTCTAACTGACCTAAAACAGGAAATGTTTAGTCTGATTTAATGCCAGTCAGACTTTCCTTTTCACAAATAGAACAATGTTTTCCAGATCTAAAAGGAGACGTTTCTATGGAACTATATAGTGCTATGGCACTATATAGTATTGTACACTATTGTTCAAAAGTCCTTTTTAGTTTTAACTCGTTGCTTCTATGTCCCACAGCAAAACAAAACAAAAATTAAACTCTATTATGGAAAATACTGGATCCACTTAACACATTTGTCTGTTTGTTATTTGCTGTCAAAAGTACAAGCTAAATGCTGTTTCAAAGCTTTAAGGTGCTGATTTTAGCTTACATTTAGAAAGGATTCAGTGAAACGTTTTGCTTCTGTTTCAAAAGTAGCTGACTTCCAAGAAGTCCTCTGTTAATGGTTTATTTTTAGAGCGCTCTTTGCCATCTTCAATACAGCCAGGTATTCCTACATCATAAAGCAAAAATGTGCTTTAACTCATCTTGCCCAGTTGAAGGAGCACCGGTCTTCGTCAGCTTAACTGGATGAGGCTCAAAAATATAGTGTAATTTTTGTCTGCTGCCACTAGACGGGGTGAGAGTAGGGGGGGTGAGCCAAACGCCTGCCCTATAATAACCACCAGACATGACTCATTCAGCGTGGAATACCACAGCAGCCACAAACAGGTCTCTGGCAGACAAAGAGCAGAAATCCGACCCCACAGCAAAAGTTTGTGAATGGGACAGGAATGAGCAAAACCAGGCTAAATTTAATAGAGCTCCAACAAGTTTCAGAGACTTAGGAGTTTTAAGAAATCACCAAATGTTTAGTTTGGCTTATTTGTAAAGTCAAGTGTCTAAGTGACTAAAGGCTGTGTGTTTTAGCTGTTGATATTAGTTTAACCAAGAGGAAGCTCAGTCTTTCTCCCCACCTCACAGTTTCCCTTTATTTCTTTTACTAAATTCCCTGCTGGATCCGTGATTCTTCTGGCAAAACAAATCCTCTCATCAAGTCGTCACGCGCAGCTTTTAAAAGACAGCGCAGGGACGACATATCACCTTGTCAGATATGATTGTGGCTCTGATCATCGTCTCTCTTGCCCCCACCGAGAGCACCGCTCAATATGAAGACTAACACATGTTGGACAGTCCCGTCGTTATTTGCTCATGTGGAGCGAGTCCAAGCCTGGAAGGGCCTGGAGAGCTCCGAGTCCATTCTGTGGGCATAAGAAATAACCCAGAAATAACATATTGTTCAGCTTAAAGTATGGCAGGGGAGCAAACTGTGAGTGCTCACATTACAAGAAAGCAGCAGGCAGGAAGTGTTTTGCAACAGCGGAAAATCTTCAGGTCCAGTCTGACCACCAGACGGTCACACTTCATCTGGCCTGCGGCCTGCGGTCAGTGGAAGGATACCATCCCTACTGTATAGGTCAGGGTATGCTGTCCAACATTTCTCTTCTGCCCTTTTGCACACTCCCCCCCCCCATCAAAGTTGACACCTTATCCTTCCTACTTTTTCTCGACTTCTCCGGCTACATCTCTCTTCTTATGTCTGATCATGTTTAGTGCCCCCTTCCCCTGTACCTTTCACCTCAGGCTTTCCCGTTCCCTCCTCTCTCTATCTCACCCTCTTTGTCTCTCTGTTTGTGGTCAGTCACACTTAATCTAGCTCCATCCATCTGTTTCTCTTCACTCATTTAGTCTGGGCTGCTTTCGATTAAGATTACATCAGGCTTTGACCTATTAGTGTGCCATGATCCTTTTGAAGTCATGCTGTGGTTACAGGTTAAGCTCAAAGCCCACCAATCTTCATACTCAGTCTAATACAGACAGCAATGGGAAAGTCAAAAAAAAAAAAAAAAAAAACGAGCGTAGGTTTATAAAAGTTTTCAGCCAGGGACTAAAGTCATTGTTTTTTTTTCTCTCTCTGGGATCTGGAATCATTAAATCGTATACGAGTCGTGGTAATGTGGACACCCAATAGAGACCCATTTTGGACCCTAACCCATAATCCAACCAACCGAGCTGTGAACTGGAATATATTGTTCGTTTAACCCCATATCCTGAGGATTTTGAGACTTTCTGTTCCCTATTATGGTTCCTGTTTAAAATTGGACTCACAGTTTCCACTAAACACAACGCAGACCTCTTTCATACTTTTAGGAGCCAAATGAGGAACATATTGAGTATCTACTGGTCTAGCTCTCCACTTGTAAGTCATTTTAATAAACCACTAATACTTCTATTTTAATGATACAAAGACCTATAAAAACCTGCAGATATTACGTTCTCCCAGATTAAATAATGTACATGAAAAGGCCTCGACCTGTTTTTCCTGCACACCCACACAATCCTTGCCTAATCTCTGTCAACGAGAATTAAACATGAGACATTAAAATACTTACATTTAAATTAATTAGTTTGAAGGCGGCAAAATGGTATAATCGTTAGCACTAGTGCCTTGTGGCAAGAAGGTTCTAGGTTTGAATCTTGGCCTGGGGGCTTCATGCATTGAGTTCCTATGTTCTCCTCATGCATGCATGGAGATAAGCACCAGTCCACCTAGAACCCTGCAAAGATAAGCAGGTATGGGCAATGGATGGATGTTAGCATTCAGCAACAGTCCAGATTTAGCAGCATTAACTCCTTTTTTAGGTGATAAATCCTGCATGAACAGTTAGGGTTCAGGTAGGACAAACCGTTTGTTGTGGGTTGTCTCCAGCATAGAACATTTGCATTACAGACATAAATACATTAACTCAGTCATTGCTAAGAACTGTCATTAGATTTATTCTTGAGAAATTTCCTCTTCTGGAGCAGGAACTGAGGCGCTTCTGTGCTGTTGCTAAAATTACACTTTCTGGCAAGCTGAGTTTCTTCTTCCTGAGGAAATACCAGCTGATGAGTTAGTTAGCTCTGGTTCTCAGTCAAAAGGTTTACAATGTTTAGTAATATTTTACTTATCCTTTTGTTTCCAACTTGGAGAATAAAACAGATTACCTCATTAAAGACACTGTGATAATAAGTATGTTGGCACACTTTCAAGTTAACAACGGCCGTCACTGGTGCTGGTGACCGACCGAGTATCGATGGAAATCGGGCTGCTGTTGGTCAGCAAAGAAGAAGAGGAGGAAGGGGAGGAGGAAGATGTATCCATAGGCAGGGAGACATGAGGAAAGGCAAAAGTCTAGGACTGAGACTTTGAAGGCATCCAAAAGGAAAAGCACAGGTACAAGCAGGGCATCGAGGAACACCTCGACAGCAACAACCTATGCGACATGTGAAGAGGCATCAGAACCATCACAGACCACAAGCACAGCGACCAGCAGCACAGCGACCAGCAGCACAGCGACCAGCAGCACAGCGACCAGCAGCTCAGCGACCAGCAGCTCAGCGACGACCCAGCTCTCCCTGACACCTTAAACAGCTTCTTCACACACTCTCCAAGCAGCAGGAAGCCTGAACATCTTCCTCAGCCAGAGGAGCACCATCATCCTCTCTTCCTGCAGCTCTCCATGGCTCCTGCCTGCCTGAAATCTTCCATCATCGTGCCTGTTCCCAAAAAAAACAACCATCACCTGCCTCAACGAGTACTGTCCTTTTGCTCTGACCCCCGTCTTCATGAAGTGCTTCGAGAGGATCCTCCTAAAGTACATCAGGGATGCCATCCCTGCCGGCCTGGACAGCCAGCAGTTTACCTACAGAGAGAATCGCTCCACAGAGGATGCTGTCTTGTTAGCACTTCACACAGCTCTGACTTATCTGCAGCATTCCAACACCTATGTTAGGATGATCTTCATGGACTTCAGCTCAGCATTCAACATCGTGCTACCAGACATGCAGGCTCTGAAGCTCCACAACCTGGGATTATCCACACCTCACTGCTCCTGGATCAGTGACTTCCTCACCAACAGGCCCCAGGTGGTGAGGATAGGGAAACGCACATCTGCCCCACTGATCCTAAACACTGGCATGCCGCAGGGTTGTGTCCTCAGCCCTGCTCTCTTCACCCTCTTCACCCAGGACTGTTCTGCTATCCATCCCACAGAACCACTACAGAAAGAAGGTCCACAATCTGACAGTGGTGCTCCAGGAACAACCAAGACCAAGGAGGTATTAATAGACTACAGGAGGTCCAGGAGTGCTGAACACACTCCATTCTAAAAAGAGGGGGAGGTGGTGGAGCATGTAGAGAGCATAAGGTTCCTGGGCATTGTCATCTCCTCCAACCTCTCCTGAATTGCGAACACCTCCCACCTGTTGAAGAAGACCCAACAACGACTCTTCTTCAGAAAATTTAAACGGACTGGACTTTCCACTAAACTGCTAAAGAACTTCTATAGAGCTACCATAGAAAGTGTTTTATGTCTCAACATACCTGTATGATATGGGAGCTGCACAGTGCAGGAAAGGAAGGATTTAGGACGGGTGGTGAGGACAGGGCAGGGGATTGTGGGATGCCGTCTACAGGATTTGGACTCAGTTTATGTAGCATGAGTCCAAAGAAGGGCCAGACGCATCTCCACTGATCCCACCCACCCAGGCAATGCGCTGTTTGCCCCTCTCCCATCAGGTAAACGTTTCAGAAACATCAAAGCCAAAACAAATAAACTCAGAAACAGCTTCTTTCCAAGAGCTGTGAGGGCAATCGCCCCCTGCTGAGAGACAGTGGTCCATCATATTTTACAATCACTTCACTGTTTTTGCCTATTTCTACACTCTTATTCTCAGGAATATCAAATTGCACATTTCTGTAAATCAAGCCTTAAGATCACTGCACAAAAATTACCTCATTACCTGAGATTCATGAATGAGGGACTAATCCATGTAACATGGCTCATATCACTCGCAAGAGGACTGATATCAGAGCTCTCAGACTCTGATACAAACTTGCGTGCTCTAATGTGTGGAGACCCTGTAAATACTAAGTCTAATGTGTATGTGTGTCATGTTATTTTTGTACGTCCTAAGCCGGTGTCTGCCTCAAAGGTAATTTCACCCTGGTAAAACATGACAATAAAGGTAGTTGGTGTGAGAGAAGAAGATATAGAAGCTAGATGGAGACAGATGACTCAATGTGGCAAAACCTGAAATGGAAAACCCTAAAGAATAAGAACTTTTCTCTTATTTTTATTATATAAGTACTTGTAAACATCAACAAATACAAGAACAGAATGAAAAATCTTCCAAAATGAGTATTTTTTCTAAATGCAAAAACAAGGACGAAATGTTTTAAAATGAATGAGTCACAAGGAATGTCTGAGAGCTACTGCAGCACACAGCATCACGGTTCTGAGAATGAAATCAATGTCATACAGCAATAAAATGAGTTAGAATTGGACAAATTCTCTTGAATAAGTCAAATTTGAGAATGGAAGGGAATTAAACAAATTTATTTGAGTATCTTTTAGCTTTTTTATACATTTTCTACAAAGAATTGCTGGATTGTTAAAATATACCCTAATTATATATATGCGAATTGCACTGGTGATTTTTTTACTAGCTAAATTGTAACAGTTTGTTTTATCAGTGTACCTATGATACCTGGAAATCAGCATTCCCTGGTTCCCTTTGCTTGGACGTCTTGTGAGCAGAGATTGACTGAAATGTTAAACTGCACATCATCATTACTCCTGGGTCAGAGCTGGGGTAAGTAGCCAATTGGCCAAGTCGTGACGCTAAACTGACATCTTTTGGCCAAGCTGCGGCAGGGTAGGATGTTAAAGTCATTTAGACTCATCAGGCTAAGTGGACACAGTTGACTGAGAGGTCTCGAACCTCCACACGTCTGGCTGTGGGTAGCTTTCAGTGCCAACAGTTCTCGATTAAAGCAGAGGATAAGAGGACATCTGGGCAGCCGAGTCGATGTCTGTTTGACTTATGTATATTAATGTCCGCCCGCAGGCCTGGTTTCATTTCATAAATAAACCGTGCACGGAGCTACAAATGTCAGTCACTCTGTTTACAGCTTGGACTGATGCTGAGACGATATCTGAGCAGAGTGAGAACTTACTGACTTTTACTATGATGGCTATGTGGTTACGTTACATTTATTATGTATTTCTAAAGGACAAACTTCCCTCACTAACCTCTTTACATGGGTCGGGAGTCAAATGCTTTTTGCATATAGATTAAAAAGAAAATACAACGCTTGCCAGAGAAGGCAGAGGATCCAGTGGTGCTGTGGGCCAACAAAAGCTTTCTCTTGTATTATGCACCATCTGTTAGTACTAAATTTAATTTTACAACCTAGTTATGTTTTCAGTCTTTCCGTGGTTATGACTACCTGCTTAATTATTCTAGTTTTAAAACCGTGGTTTTCCTTTATATTAGGTTATACAGGCAAAGTAATATATACTCTCTTAGATTTACAAAAAGTTTACGTGATCGATGAGAAACAGTTTGATACATACAGGGCAATAATGGGTTAAATGTTCTAATTTTGGAGTTTACCATTTAGTGCCCCCCACACTTAGCGACACTCCCTTTTATGCTCATGTGAAAAGCATTACAATAAATTAATCTTTTGCTGTGGCGAAGAAAGTCTACAGGTCATGTTTGATGTGAAGATTGTCCTTAGAGGGACAATCATAAGGCACAAAACAGACATCATTAAATACTAAATTTTTTTGTGGCCGTTTGGAAGTTATTTTTCACACAGCCTTTGGTGTTTCTTTTGCACATGACTTAAAGCAAGTCTTTACTAACTGTATCTTTTAAAGTGCATCTCAGAAATAGGCTCAATTTTGAGGCGTCATGTCATTTAAAAGCAGCAAAACTAAAACAACATGCTCCCCGTTTATTGGCACTTTTAGTGGGGATGTGTAAAAAAAAAAATGTTTCCAATTCAGTGGCATAATTTCAAGGAAGTTGAGAATTGACTTTAACTTTGCACACAACCACATGTTCATCATTTAGTAACACTTCTGACAGCTCCTGTAAAAGATTACGTAACCATTTTGCAATCAATTGATTTCATGGGGGGGAAAAGGGTGCAAACATGTCTTGTTGTTTCTGCCTCTTATATGTAATTTGTGTGCATCCTGAGCCAATGTCTGTCTCAGTATGGTAACACACGGTGACAGTAAAGATTCTTGATTTTTTTTAAAAACACTTCACTTCATTAAGGTTAATCAGCGTGTAGTAGCTTTTACTTTGGAAATCTATGAGTTCCTGTTTTTCTGAGGTATAAATATATCATACCAGAGAGGCCTACTTCTCAGAGTTGCCCTTCAAAATGGGAAAACAAGTATAAAATAAAGCAGATGTCCTTCTAACCTCAGAAAAAGACAGACATTTCTTGGATATGATGAATAAAATGGGGCACAGGGGACCACTTCACTTAGCTACTGTTCATAATGGGAAAGACAGAAAGCGTGTGTTTATCCTCATAAGTTAGGGAAAGGCAACAAAACAGCCACCTAACAAAACTTGCCCACGTCTAGAATCTGGGCAATAATTCAAAAGTGTAAAACCCAAGTTTACCTTGCTACCATAGACAGTGAGAGGGGACGGTAAGGGAGGGGGGATATAGCCAAAACTCCCTGTTAGAGAGCTGCAGCTAATTTCTCAGCCCCTACAACATATATACTGACGATATGCCAGGCTGCATATAACTATGTACCATACACATGGATAACTAGCATGGTGGGAACCATCACCTGACTTCACCCTGTCTCTCAGCTCCACTGTGTCATTTAGGACATTTCAGCCAACCGATTGCCAATCAAATAAGCTTAGAAACAGCTTCTTCCCAAGAGCTGTGAGAGCAATCGCCCCCTGATGGGAGACTGCAGTCCGACGCTTTAAAATCACCCCACTGTTACTAGTCCGTCATACGTTACAATCACCTTAATGTTACTACCTACCTGCACACTATCATTTTAGAATATCTAAATGCACATTGCTGTGATGAAGCCTCAAATCATCATTGTTCCATAAGCACCTTATTACCTCATGATCTGTTATCTGTGACTCTCCTGGACGTAAAAAAAGAAAAATGAACCCTTGTTCACTGCCTGTTTGTCAGTTTTTGCCTCATTATGTGCAATGTGAACTGGAGTGGCCAAAGAGAAGTTTCTCAGCGGTAACATGTGGTGACAAATAAAATATTCCTGATTCAGATTTATATTCCACAGCTTTAAGGCCGTAGCCCCATCGTGTAAATCCTCAAAACTAAAGTTAACATTCTGTTCAGTTTAATGTGTTTGGGGTGAACTACAAAGATGGTGTGGCAGCCAGTGAAGAGGGGGAAGAGGAACACAATAGGTCTGAATGTAACACATACTGCAGGTCAATGACATTTGACCTGTAGCACAAACGCTTGCCTCTGAAATAGCTACAGTGATGTGATCACATGGATGTCACATTTAAAGGGGATTGCTTTTTTAAATCTTCAGAGACAGTTTCAGACGGAATGAAGTGGAACACAAAGTAAAAGTGGAAATGGTTCAAACAATGACAGATGATCTCAGTTTCACCCCCAACCCCCCCCCCCCCCCCCCCCCCCCCCATCCACCCTTCCTCCCAGCTGCCAAACACCGAGCCTCTCTCATCGCTATAAAACCTCCTCGCCTCCATCACTGTCAGGGGCGCAAGCATCCTTCAAGAGTCTGTGTTTATCTGAGCTGCTGAGGTGGATACAGACACCGTGAGTCCTTCGGGTTTATGGGGCTTGATGTAGCGTTTGATGGGATCAGCGTGTTCGTCAGCTCTCATCTGATTGTTATTGTGTCACAACAGAGCTCGTGTCAGCGGAGATGTTGGCAGGTGCGTTAGTGCTGGGCACCATCCTCACAGCTTTCCCAGGTATGAAGGAAATTTTAACATTCTTGTAAAGCTTCATTTTTTTCCCCCTTGCATTTGAAAAACGTGAATCGAACAAGGCATGTGGAGTTGTCAGATTTTTTTTTAGGACAGAAAATCTTTCAGTTAAAGATTTTTTTATTTACGGTATTCAGGATTTATATTCTATAGATTTAAGTTTTGGAACTCAACGATTGACTTTTAAGAGCCATTGTAGTCGCAGTGTTCTGCAGCCAGGTGCCCTTGTCTTTACGCTCAGGTTTATTTATAAGTATCGATTATCTTTTGTGCAAGGGAGTCAGGCAGGCCCACAGTCAGCAGCACAGGGTGACACCATGGCTGCACGTCAACGCTTCCTGCTTAACTTTCAAATGCTGACGTCTGATGTTGGAACATCTTAGAGAAATAACTGGCCATGCACTTGTTGCTCGTTATCAACTTGTATGCAGTCAGGAGATGGTAATTGAAGGGAAAGTGGAGAAAATGAGTTGGATGCTGATTTTATGTAACTTGGTATGTTTGTGTTTGCCTCAAACTTTTTGTGTTTGTGCATTTTTAGGAGTGTTATTTTTATGCCTAACCCTGACTCTAAAAGATTAAAAGCGCTGTTTGTGTCTCCCAGGTACTCAGAGCAGGTGGAGCGTGTCGTTTTCTAGAAGGGTGATCTGCGTGTGGGCAGGAACTACAGTGACCCTGCCCTGCCGGTATGACTACCCATCAGGTAATAGTTTCATTTGGCCTATCTTATATGGACTGTTCAAATTTTTGTGTAAACAAGTAAATGAAATTTATTGCGATTCTATGTGACAGATTCACACAACATATTTGGTTGTTGTAGCATGGAAGCGAAGCTCTCCTTTTATTTATTTATTTATTTATTTATTAACCAGTAAAAATCTGAAAAGTTTGTTGTGTGTACGCACTCTCCTGCCTGAGGGAATCTTTTTATAGAACCAGCTTTCAGTGTAATTACATATGCTAATAATTTGATGTATGTCTCTACCATCTTTGCACACCTAAAGAGGAAAAGAAATATCTCCCGGTCTTTGCAAAATAGCTTGAGCTCATCATGGCGAGCGTGTTTAAACAGCTATTTTCAAGTCTCTATGCCCCGTATTTTGCTCAATTTCCTCATCATGTCTGACTAGCTTCCCTGTCCGTGCTGATCAAACGTGTCCCCTCAGCATGATGCTGCCACCGCCATTTTTCACATGATGGATTCGTCGTTAGTTTTCTGCCACACATGTCAAATTAGGCCAAAAAGTTACATTTTGGTCTCCTCAGACCAGACCCTTCTCTTCTGCATGTTTAAAGTGTCTCTTGACTGACTTGTGACAAGTTTTCTTTCCAGTTTGCTTTCTTCTTTTTACTCTTTCTTAAACAGCAGATTAGCAAGATGCACACCTACAGGTTTATGTATAAGGGTTGCTGTTTGTTCACTAATAATTGCCAACACTGTCCTACTATGGCTACTCATGCCCATCCAGGAGAGTGAATGCTGAAAGTCAGTGACTCGATTTCTTTAGATAAAAATGTTTTAACCAGTCTGTCTGTATGATTTGACTTGAATCAATATGATTGATATTCAAATGAACTTTGTAAGGTGCCTTTGAAATCACATGTTGTGAATTTGCGCTATATGAATAAATTGAATTGAATCGAACTAATTTCTGATGTCTCCACAACCCTGTTCTATTTATACATTATTTTATTTATTTATAAAGCACTATGCTGAGATGAAATTATACCAATAGATTAGATAGACTATTTACTATTTATGAGTTGACTTCTGAAGGCAGTTGTTTCCACTAAAAGTTATTAATGGGTATCACAGTAAAGGGAGGTTGTGTAATGGGGTCTAATATGCACAATACATGGAAAGGTTGATGGGGTTTTAGAATATTTTTTAATTACACTTCTTCCATTTCTTCTACATTTCCCCCCTAAAATACAGTCTTGTGGACGTTGTATGGTTCATGGTTATTTTTAAGTGAATCCCGGATGTTGTGTAAAACTTCTCAGGTCATACTGTGAGCCGGGTTATGTGGTTCCGTGTGTCTGTCGAGGGTCGCAGGGAGTTTGCCCACCACACCGACCCCAACCAGATCAGCCTGTCTTACCGTGGACGCACACGGTGAGAACAACTGCAAGTCATGTGTTATTTTTACCGTGAAGCTATGGTAGTGAAACATCGCCTGTATTCTAGCTACATCGGGGGCAGCTATTCCAGCTGCTCGGTCCAGATTCGGGGTGTGAAGCTGAGCGATGCGGGCCAGTATCACTTCAGGTTTGAGACAGACCAACCGCTGGGGAGATGGACCTCCGCGGACACCATTACTCTGGACGTAACAGGTGGGCGAAGATTAGCAAAAGCTGCTGAGACATCTCATCTCTTGGATTTCGTCTATGCATCATCCTGTGTGTCTGTGTCTGGGTTTTTCACAGACCTCCAGGTCCAGGTGCATCCAGCCAGGCCTGGCAACATGTTTGCATTTGGAGAAACAGTCTTTGTAGGATGCCGGGCCAGAGGATGTGCTGCCCCAGGGAAGAGCTTGGCACTGTACAGGTAAGCCTACAGATCACCTATTTTATTCAGTTCAAAAGATTTCATTTATATAGCATCAATCTGCAGCCAATGTCAAGTAAAAGCACTTTAGAGGCAAAAAAAATACAATTCATCTCAATTGTCTATATATATAATTATTCTGTCCAAATGATGTTTAAATCAAGCCAGTTTTTTGTAATCCTGTGATTAAAAAAGTAAAAAAATGTTCAGCAGAACCAGGCACAGTCTGAGCAGACATCTGCTGTGAGCAGATAGAGGTTGAGAGAACAAGGAGACACAACAACATGAATAAGACTGGGTCAGGATTCTCTTTTAGAGTAAAAGGGGGAAAATGAGGCACTATGGTTGTGTAAAAAAAATCATTATCTCAATATAATCTAAACTAAAAAAAAATATTCAAAGATACCCATTTGTGTCAAAATCAATATAAACTGACCCATTCTCATTTGCCCAAACACTTCTTCTAAAGCAGCAACAATGCAGCATATCTGTGGAGTTTTTAAACCTGGACACCAGTCACACAACCTCGTTGTGCGCTCAGACTGGTGGCTCAAATATGACGCCACACATGTTTGCAGCTGGCCTGATCTAAACGCTGCAACACTTCTTTTCTTCACCTGTAAGCCATCATCATCAAAATCACAACAAATAAAAGCTTGAAATACTTTTACTTTATGTGTAATGAATATCTATAAAATACCAGTTTCACATTATGGAATAATTCGCAAAAATGATTGCACCTTTATGCAATATCCAATTTTTTAGATGTACCTGTATATCCTGTCTGGTCTGAGGACACTTTGGGACCCCTCCTGGTGGATGGATGGATGGATGGATGGATGGATGGATGGATGGATGGATGGATGGATGGATGGATGGATGGATGGATGGATGGATGGATGGATGGATGGATGGATGGATGGATGGATGGATGGATGGATGGACGGATGACACTGTAATCCTTCTTTCTTTCTTTCTTTCTTTCTTTCTTTCTTTCTTTCTTTCTTTCTTTCTTTCTTTCTTTCTTTCTTTCCCACCCCTATCTCCTAACAGTTAATGGAGTGAAATCACAGGTTTTCCATAGTTATGTGATGTTTTTACACAGGAACGGCCTAAACCTGGGCTCGTTTGAGGAGTGGATGACTATTAACCGCTTCGACCAGCAGCACGCAGAAGCATACACCTGCCGACCAATCCCGCCGCAGAACGTACAGTCACCCCCTGTCTCTCTGACAATGGGACGTAAGTAAAGTCAGCTTAGCAAAATGGAAACTTTTTATGATTTCTAAAGTTTTATACTGTGGACAGGCACCTGGAAGTAATGGAAAAGGAATTATATTTATTTTGCGTTTAAACCAAGTTCTTCATGGTTGAGCACAGCTGTCAAGCAATTTGAACAAAACACGAAGCAGAGAATTTGGAGAAAGTTTAATAATCTTTCCTTGGAAATATGATGTAGTAGACCTTGTTTTAAATTATGGGCTGTGGTTAATTTACTTAGAGCATTTGAATAGGTGTTGGAAAAGCAGTTTGCACTTTATTTCATTATGATTCTGTCCTGTTAATTACGTGTTTTCTCCACGGCGTCTCACTGCAGACAGTCCTCGCTCCACTTCCATTGCAGCATTTCCTGCGGGGGAGTTGTCAGAGGGGGGTTCAGTCACTCTGACCTGCAGCAGTGATGCAGCCCCACCGGTCGAGAGCTTTGCATGGTTTAAAGGTACAGCTGCATTGTGAAGTGTTTACAATGCTGTCCAAACTCTCCTTTATACCTCTGATAAAGATATGTAAAACAGATCCATCTTTTATTACAGTAGAATAATCTCACACTGACTTACTGAGATGAATCTCAACTTTATTTGGAGTACATTGGAAACAAAGAGGGGAATGTTGCAAAAAATCCTCTTTTATTCTGTGCCCTCTTCACCTCACAGCTTTGCTGTTGGATTCAGGTCTGGGGACTGAAATACCCACAGAAGAATGGCCACTTTTTGTCTGATGAACCATGTCTGGGTTTAGTTGGTCGTACATTTTTTGGTCAATGACTTTCTAAAAGACCCAGAGATGAATTTCAAAGAGTTCATGGCATCGCGCCCTCTAACAAGGTTCCCGGAGCCTAAAGAGGCGAATCCTGCCCACAGCATCACACATCCTCTGCTGTGCTTAACAGTGAGGCTTTCCTGCTTTGTTTCATGCTTTGTTTTATGGCAAACCTTCCTGAAGTGTAGGTTATGAAAAAGTTCAATCTTAATCTGATTTGAACAAAACAACCGGATACAGTACTGGTGGTGTTTAGAAAACACATTAACAATATCATTTGAGGACAGATAAAGATGTTTTTCTGTCATATCAAATTAACCACTCATCAAGTAGCTATCTAAAAGTTGTCATAAAGACTTGGGGATCTTTAAAGATTTTTTTTTACTTACCTACCATCTTGCTCATTCTGCATGATGGCAAGATAAATATCCATTCATCCATCCATTTTCTGACACGTCTATCCCTCATGGGGTCGCGAGGGGTGCTGGTGCCTATCTCCAGCTGTCAATGGGTGAGAGGCGGGGTAAACCCTGGACAGGTCACCAGTCTATCGCAGGGCAACAGAGAGACAAACAGGACAAACAACCATTCACGCACACACTCACACCTAAGGAGAATTTAGAGAGGCCAATTAACCTAACAGTCATGTTTTAGGACTGTGGCAGGAAGCCGGAGCAAGATAAATATGAGTCCATAAAATCTAGTGGCCAGTTTGTAAAAGAAATAGGGCTCCATGTCCTGTCAGATTTGTCTCACAGGGAAACAAAAAGTCATGGATTACTTGTTGATAGTTCCCAGAAACTCCGATCAACTCACAGAGAGTAATGTTTAATATAAGAAAGTGCTTCAGTCGCTTATATTTTTGCATGGATGATAAAAAGTACCAACATCATGCCACCACTGATTTTATAATTCTAACAATCATTTCATAGCATGGTTTATTTGTATTAAATGAAAGGTGGGATTTAAATATATAGTGTGAGATTATACTACTGAGGGGGAAAGTAATTTATGTTAACATCTTTAGCACATTGTGGAGGGCACTATCTATCTTAATCAGCATTTTTTTTTAAAAAGGAATGACTAAGTTGAGCTGTTCTACCCACTACTGTGTTGCAATCAAAGTGTGTGTGTAAGTGCAGTTGTTTCTCCTTTGTTTCTCTCCAGACATGGAGAGCGGCAGCATCCCAGACAGCTTCAGTCCTCAGCTCCACCTGCCCTACCTAAAATACACAGACAGAGGAGCGTATTACTGTGTAGCTCGCAACTCGCTGGGAACAGATCGCTCCGGATCTCTTTTTCTCAATGTCACCTGTACGTTTGCCGCTGGGTTTCTGCTGCACCCCAGGCCAAGTGTGTCACGGGCACACAAAAGCAATATTTACAGCAATTTACTGTTCTGTTGATCTATCAGTTACCCAGCAGGACGGCAGAGATGATTTACCCGATGACTTAGTCGGACATTAGAGCATTCAGGGTCTTTGTTGTTTTAGCGTTATTTTTTGTCAGCTGACACAAAGTTGAATTGATGTTTCTGTTCCTCCTGTTTTACCTGTTTAGACTCACCAAAGAACACACATGTGTGGGTGAGTCCTCGAAGAGACATCAGAGAGGGCTCCTTTGTAAACCTGAGCTGTCTCAGCCATTCCTACCCCCCTCCCAGCAGGTAAAACATCAGCTCACATCTGTCGTCTGGAGCCTTGTTCATTTTCCTCATCTTTTCTAAAGCTCTTTTTGTTGCTTCATCATCATCATCATCATGGATATGTTGTTACTGTGACGTTAGCGATTTTCTAAACAGGCAAATAAACACTTATTACCGACCATTTCACAGTTCTGCCCAATGCCAGTTTGCAAAAATAGGTTTAGGTAATTGTACCCACATTCTGATCTTCATCATCGTCCTCATCATCTCCCTGATTTCCTCTGCAGGTATGTCTGGTATCGAGTTGTCGGGGAGCAGGTTGTGGCTAAAGGTAACTTTCAGAACCTGACCTTCCCGTCTGTGGGCGCTCAGCATGCGGGTCAGTACTACTGCATCGCGTCAAACCGACTGGGATCCCAGGCCTCTCTTGTTTCTTCGCTAATGGTCCTCTGTAAGTACAGGACACCTTCATGGGTCTTTGTGACGAGTTTGAAAGTTAGCTTTTGTGGCGGACATTTATTTGTTTTTCTTTCTTATAAACCATGTTCTCAAGCCAACATGAAATGTCCCGCAAAACGTATTTGTGCGGGTGTGACTCTTTGACATTTTGTCACTTTACAACCTCAGGATTATATGTTTTTATTTAGATTTTATGTGACAGATTAATGTAAGCTATTGCATCATTGTGAAGGGGAAGGAAACGTAAAGGCTTCATGGTGTTCACTCTGGTACCTCTAGATTAAATGCAGAGAAACCTGTTATTTCGAAAACGTCCAAAGCTTTAAACATCTGCCTGTTCAAACCAAAATCAAAAAGTGAGAGTCAGGGACATCTGAGCAATATTTAGAGCAGGGGCCCGCAGTCACTTTGGAGCAGCTTCTAGGATCCAGGTTGGAGAATCTAGTGACAGGAAAACTATTAGCCAAACACATAAGAAGTCCGGCTTAAAGTTTACCACAAAAACACATGTTGAAGACACAGCAGATGTGAGGAAGAAGGTGCTTTGGCCTGATCATGGTAATGCTCATGGGTGCTCAGTGACCCTTTGGTTCAGTAGTTCTTGTAGCAGCCAGAGGTAACAGTAATGCAGCTTTCTGTAAAACCTCTATGGGACAGACTGTCTTATCATGAGGAGGGTCAACATGTGGAACGCCTCACCAGCAGCGCTAACTCTGAACTCTGACTGGGATCGTTTTACATTAAACTGAAGAAGGGCCCACCATGCAGTGATGGATCATTGGTACAAGATTTAATGCCATTATGTTTTGTTTTTGTTTTGTTTTGTAGTGTTGGGTCATAATTAGTTTATTTTTTTTTTATTTGTGTTTAAAACACTGAATAAATACATAATATTTTTTATGTAACCCAAAACCTAAAGCAGGGATTGGAAATTATGTTATGGTACAAATTCTATGGTGTTTGGTGGTATTCATACCAAAAGCATATTCCAATTCAAAGAACAATAAAAAAAATCAGACTAACACTGAACCTTTTGGTTATATGTGCAAATAGTCATATGTGACAAAAAATAAACAACCTGAATACACCTTCCCCACTATGGAGTATGGCGGTGGCAGCATCATGCTGTGGGGAGGCTTTTCTTCAGCAGGAACAGGGAAGCTGGTCAAAGTTGATGGATGGAGCTAACCCAGGACAAAACTGAATGAAAACGTGTTAGAGGCTGCAAAAAACTACAGGTTCAGGACAACGGGCCAGAGACATCCCGGCAGAGCAAAATGTAGTAGTTTAGATCAAAGCTCAATAATCTCAGGACTGCCCAGTTAAAGTCCAGACCTAAAATCCAGTGATGATCTGTGGGAAGCCGTATAAAGGGACATTTATAGATGCTCTCCATTCATTCCGGTTGAACTGAAGCTTATTTTCAGGAAGGAATGGGAAAAGATTTCAGTCCTTAGCTGGGCTAATATGGCAGAAACATACCTGATTTTTTTAGGTAAATATTTTGAAAGCCAACCATCCATTGTGGCTGCAACTATGGACTCCTTTATGTAAATACATTCCAATTTGTGGCTGTAACAAGACAAACAGTGACAAAGTTCAAGGGTTGTGACTGTTACCACTTCAACAGGACTCTCTTTGGACCTCCGCTCCTCTCTCTGACTCTGCTGCTGGCGGTTGTCTCTGTGCTGTCTGAGGCTGAGTCTGTTGAGTTTAAACAGCAACAGGAGAAAAGTTATGTGAACTCTGTCTTAGACTTCGGTCTGTGTTTGCTTTGTCTTAATGAAAAAATGATTTATTGGAGCATGAATCTTCGTCTCATACATCCTCTGTCCAGATCCCCCGAAGAACACCTCCATTCTGGCTCGTCCCTCCAGCGTGGTGGACGTGGGCCGGCCCCTGACCCTGACCTGCAGCAGTCAGGCCTACCCAGCGGTGGACAACTTCACCTGGCACAGACGGGCTCTGGACGGGGCCACAGTACAATGTTAGCAATGAACTGAAATAACCACATTACCAAGTTATTTTTCTTTGTGTTGAAGGCTTACAGCCACTAAAGCCAATTTAGTCTTTTTTCTCCGTTTTTCTCCATTTGTCTCAAAGTAAAACTGTCAAGCTGATCTTTTTTTTTTTATCTTCTTCATGAAGCAGCATGGGCCACCAAGTCTGGTCCTGTGTTCGCCTTCTCAGAGGTCGGTCCAGGTGAGAGTGGTCAGTACTACTGTGAAGCCAGGAATCGAATCGGAGCCCACAGCTCTCCAGTCCTGACCGTTAGAGTCAGAGGTACAAATCACTAATGGTGGATCATCTTTGGATTCAATTCAATTTTATTTATATTGCGCCAATTCATGAAACATGTCATCTCGAGGCACTTTACAAAGTCAAATCAATCATATTATACAGATTGGGTCAGATTATACAGATTGGTCAAAAATTTCCTATATAAGGAAACCAGTTGATTGCTTCAAAGTCCCGACAAGCAGCATTCACTCCTGGAGAAGCGTAGAGCCACAGGGAGAGTCGTCTGCATTGTCCATGGCTTTGCTGCAATCCCTCATACTGAGCAAGCATGAAGCGACAGTGGAAAGAAAAAACACCCGTTAGCGGGAAGGAAAAACCTCCAGCAGAACCGGGCTCAGTATGAACGGTCATCTGCCTCGACCGACTGGGGGTTACAGAAGACAGAGCAGAGACACAACAAGACAGACAAAAAGCACAGAAGCACACATTGATCTAGTAATCTGTTCTACATTAGATGGTAATAGTCGGTGATCTGTCCTCCCTGGATGATTTCACAGTCAACAGAACGTCAGACCAGGTGTACCTACTATGAAGAAAAAAGAGAGAGAACAAAAAGTTAAAAGCTGAAATGACAACAGTAATTTCAATGTAATGCAATGCAAATCTGGAGAACAGTAGACTGGAGATGTGGCTAGTTTCTTTAAAATCGGCTTTCTACTCAGCTGTTATCAGTCCTGTTTTATTTTTTTAGGTCCTCGTTTCATTCCTAAGCTATTGTGGGCAACACTTTTGTTTTAAATAACCAATATAATGTAAGAAAGTCAAACTGCTGGAGCGTTTATCCTCTTTACCTTTTTTGCCTTTTCCTGTTTTGGCTGCATAGTAGAGCTGGTCCAAGGCACAATCCCAATAATAAGCTGCTGTTTTGAGCCCCCACAAAAATCAGGGGCCTCCCATAAATGCTTGAATTATAACACAGACCATAGATCTAGAAATTTTATGTCTGTTTATTGAGAATGAGCATACTCTTAAATTTGATGTGATGCTTTCAGCCTAAGGCCCCAAACCCTGAGCGAGCCCTGCTCCGTAGGGTTTTCATCCTGAAAAGTCTCATCATCCTTCATGCATCCATCAACCCTTATATTTTTTGACTCCTTCACACTCAGCCTGAAAGCAAAAAGCCGACGTTCTCCAACCGCCCCTGCTGCTGTTTTTTTTGCTACTTCATCGGACGCCGTCAGTATTTGTTGTATCTTGTCCGCAGAGATGAAGTGTCACAGATAACTGCGGTGAAAGCCACCTGTTGTGTATTTACAGCCGTGTTTCTGATTATGTCAGACACTGAAGGAGAAGACGAACAACTGCATCTGTGTGCGTTAGTGTTTACACCACAGAAGGTTTCCACATGGGGTTTCTGTTTGCCTGCAGCACTGAGCGATGAAGCCTCGCTGTCACCGTCGCAGCGGTCCGTCCAGCCTCTGGCTTTCATTGTCTCATGATTTCTGTTTTTCTATGATTCACTGTGAGTCATGTAAACCACTCTCACTATAAGGAGAGGAGGCGATGAGGTGCTGCGGAAAACTGCTATTTGAGTCTAGACAGCTGAAGAAATGGAGCTTTGGAAAGAAGAAGTGGAAATATTAGACCGGGGTCCAGACAGGCGCTCTCTGATGTGCAGATCTTTAGCTCTTTAATCACTTTTTCGTACTATTTTTATGCCCTCTGTTCATTTTTAGCCCGCCGAACCCCTACGTTTGCTTAGGATGACTTCATGTTTCTGTCACGCTGATAACCTTTGCAATGCGTCCAACGGCAGGTCGCTTAAAAGTGATCGCCTTGGCTTCAGCGGTGGGCGTGTCTGCTGGTCTCATCACGCTGACGGTGGCCGTCATGATCAGGTGACTGGAAGTACTTTTACCTCTGCTGCAGCTGCTTTTTATTCCCCCTTTTATTTGTCACTTTCGGGTCTGTTTTCTCAATTTCTTCTGTCACTGTCTCCGCAGCAAGAACATGCACAGAGTAGACGCAGAGCCTGTAGAGAATGTAAACAAGGTACAGCCGTCTTTGTCATTGTTTTGAATCAGTCTAAGAATAACTCAGCATCTTCTGTTTTACTGAGCTGACAGGAGGGAGAAAACATGGTTTTGAATCATGATTCAGTGTACCGCAGCGAAGTCTGGTATGATTTTCCATGATTTGTGATCCTATTTATCTACTTTGTCCTCTGCGGTTTGTGTCTGTCTGCCTTTGTTTGTGTTTGACCCAAGCGTCCACCAGAACCAGCCGACACCGTGTGCTATGAGTCAGCCGAACAAACCCTCCCAGTTAGAAAGGGCAAGATGTCCGACATCCCGGTGAGCTGCTATAATCGACGCGGTACGGGGTAAACTCACAAATGGAAACGAGGAAGAATTAGAGGTATTTGATGTGTGCCCAGGAGGAGCCAGAGGATCTAAGTGACGCCTCCCATCCCTCCATTGTTCCTCTGCTGGACGCCCCACCAATCAGAGAGGGCTCAGATTGCAGCTCGGCCTCCGACTGCATCACCGTGCACTACTCCAGGATGTCCAGGTAGACACTTAGCATCCTCCTCCAATCTTTAAAGTATCTAAGCCTCAATCTAAAGGCAAGCCTTACTGTATATTTTGCTTCTACATTATTAGCGCTGCTTGAAAAGATGGGTAGAAAAGCCTTAAAATAAAGGGTTGTCCCTCGTAGACTCCGGCTTGCCTATATTTGCCGCAGTTCCCTTCGGTCTTCTTCAAGCCTCGTTTGTTACAGTTCCAAGTTTTCTAAATGTTTTAGATATAGCTCTGACAGTAGACACAGGCCGGTGTGGATAAGAAGATATTTTTCTTGTTGGCATTTCCTGACTTAAGATCAACACGTCTGTCCTAGTCCAATAGCACGCTTGCTTGTTTTTGTCATTGTGAAGCGTGAAGAAGTGAGAAGAAAAACAAGAGTCCATGGATTACTAATTAAGCTCCTCGACAGTCTGATCAGCTTTAAAAAGTAGAGCGTGCTTCTATTTGGTGGAAATTGTTGGGAACACCTCTGATTGCGACACCACAGAGTTTGGGAAAAACAAACAAAATTATAGTTCTCCACTGAATGAATTTACTCACATTAAACTCTAGAGTTTGCTAAATTTGAGAACATTATGCTGCAGAGTGAAATAATTCTACTATGAGGAATATCACACATCTTCATCAGAGGTGCCAATAATTGTAGAGGATGCGGCGTCTTAACATCGCTTTTGCATCAGGAGCGTCTGGTTTATGTGAACTTACCTTTTCTTGGTCGACCTTATGTATTTCCTGTTTGCAGTCCAGATCAGGTCCAGGTGCTCAACATGCCTCTGAGAGGAGAGGGGAGACCAAGGGATTCTACCAAAGTTGTTTACACTTTACTGCCCCAGGCTCGGCGCTAACCAGGAGCAAACGGCTCATCAGGTACGACTCCTAGCAGCACATCAGAATCAGAATCAGAATCAGAATCAGAATCAGACATACTTTAATAATCCCAGAGGGAAATTGCTGTTTCAGTACAACCGCCAAGACAAAACATCACAAACATTTTAGGGGGAGACGATTTACTGGGGCCTTGCTGCCAAGGGGCCGCATTACACGGTGCCCACCGGGCGCTGCCTTTACACGGAGCCCGGATGGGAAAACCTTCTCTGACATTATTAACCCTTTTATTTGAGATGGTTTTGCCAACACTTTACACATACCGCAAAGATGGATGTAACAATGGAACAAGTTTCCTGAATGAGTGAAATGTCAAACCATTAATGTCATACCAGAATTAATCAATGAAAAGAAAAAACTAAATATCTGCCAAACCTGATTCCTATTTTATATATTTGCATATCTGTTAAGTTGCAATCTATTGATTTGTACTTTAAACATCGTCTGTACCCTAATCAAATTTCCTTTGGGACAATAAAGTTAATCTAAATCTAAAGATGATATACTCCAATCAGGGTAAAACAATATGACCACCTGCCCTATAGTGTGTTGGCAAACATTTTGCTGTAATAATATTTTGCTCTTGTTGAGGCATTGGCTTCACAAGACCATTGAATAATCAAGATGTTATACGCAGGTTCTTTACATGCTGTAAGAAATGAAAGGGGCCTCCATGAATCAGGCTTGTTTGTCAGCACATCCTGCAGTTGCTCGATTGAGACTTTGGAGCCTGAGTCGACACCTCAAACCAATTGTTGCGCTCCTCAAACCATTTCTCTGCACCATTTTGCCTTATGACAACAAAAATACAAGAGGTCACAGCCATTAGGGAAAGGGAGCATGTCGGCTGCAATAACACTCAGTTTGGTGGTACGTGGATTTTTGGACCAAAGGTTTCCCAGCAGAAAGTTGCCCAAAGTGTCACAGTAACTCCACTTGCTTTCCTTCTTCCCAATCTATGTTGCCCAAAGTAATGATGCGCACACACCCTGAGATCACAGTGCTATGAAAGAAAACGTGATGACTGGACCAGAATGCCATCTTCCATTCCTCCATGATCCATTTCTGATTTGCACAGGTCTGTTGTTGGTTCTTTTATTGCTGGACATGATTATTATGGGGACTCTGACTCATATGTAATAGAGTGACATGTTCTATGGGTTCTGATCATTTTCTATCAGAACCACTTCTTCAGCAGTTTAAACTACCATAGCTCATCTCAATCTACACCAAAACAAACTCCTGAGTTTTAAAATAAATGGTGCTCTCATCATTCTGATTGGTCTTTGGTCCCCATAAGCCCACACCCGGCTGCCAAAGTAGTTCTTTCCTCTGGCCCAGACCCAGTTGCTGCTAGGAGTCCATCAATGTTCATTTAATTGACCACTGTTCATAAAGGCCTACCACAGCAGACCAAGAACACACCACAAGAGGTGCAGTTCAGGGCAGAAGCTGTGACCCACTCATCCTCGCAATTCAATCCTTGTCAAGCTCTCTAAATCATTATAGTTGCTCGTTTCTAAGCTTCTAATGCTTAAAATGATATAAAATGTTCAATCTGCTACCTAATATATCCTACCGACTGACAGGTACTATGATGGACAGATAATCAGTCTTGTTCTCTTTGCCTGCTAGTTATGCCTGATCTGTGTTCACTCTCCTGATTATCTGCTGCCCTTGTCCCACAGAACGCTGCGGGAAGCGGTCTCCAGGGAACCAGTCCCTGTGCTTTCATCACTTGGTGGCACAGATAACTTCCCGTATCTGTGTGTGAACCATGACACCGTTCCAGTTCCAGCACCGAGGACCTCTCCGTTAACCTAGCTCCTGAACTGCATGTCGTCTCTTTCCTTCAATGCATCCCGGAGTGGCACGCTGTCCAGTGAAGTAAAATGGTTTAAAGGGCTTAAAGGATGAAACCGCAATACAAAAAAAATCACCTTAGGCTGCCTTGCTTGCATTTCTATGCACTGTACAAGCTGTGATATCTCTGCTACTGTTTTTGTCCCCACCAACATTTTGGTACTGAATTTCTAGTTACAACGTTATACTTTACATCCTCATAAAATTTAGATTCCTGTATGTGTGTATTCAAAAATAACTGTTTCTGATCAGACCGACAGTGGGACATTAGGAACATTAGTGAATAAAGCTTGATATTTGTCAATCAATGGTAGAGAAACTTTTTACATTAAATGGGTTGGATCTGAGTGCTTGCTTTATGTCCTTCTTGTCGATGGTAGATTATTTCAACAAATTGTGACCCAACTGGTGAACTACCGGGATACTGAGAAAAAATAAAACAAAAAATACTTTCAGTGCTTTTTTAACCCTGGATTGTTTTTTTCAACTTCACTACTGATTGTTTTTCATAATTTGGCTTTAAATAATAAACATATGAGGGTACTGGAGGACTCCATCTAATCTGCTCATTGACTGAATTACTGATTACTGTTTCTTCACATTTGAGAAATTCCTCAGCGTCACTGGTCGGTTCCAGAAGATGTTGCCACACCGAGTATTTGTTCTTTTTGTCCATCTTACAACACAGACACTATATTACAGAACATGGGGAAATTAAACATGGCATCTACATTTCAGGTGTTACGCAAAGATGCTCTCTGATTGGTCAGAGACGCGGCAGATGGAAATGGACATGACAGGCAACCGCACGGTTACCCAACCCCATTTCCTCAGACTTTATCTCAACCTGGCCATTTTCCTTAAATTTCACATGACTCAGCATGACAGAAGAAGTTAAAGGATGTTGAATTTCAGAAAACAGAAAAACAGCAACTCTAATGTCACCACCCTGTGCTCATATTAATTTAATTTTATAAGGCAGAGATTCACCAGCAATGGTTCAGAATTTAATGTAGACTGAGAATAGACAGCAGTGTAAAAACATCGTATTAATATCATGCAAACATTTTACGTTACAATCATTCAGTTCACTATTTAATTAACTGATTCATTCATTTTTTCTTCCAATACTATAGCAAGTTTGGCCGAGTAGATTTAAACATCGGGGAGAAGTATGGAGCCAGAAAGCTCAGGCATTTTGCTTAAGTTGGCATGTTGAATCAAAAAGGACCCTGGGTAAAATGTGGAAATTGAATGTGACATAAAATTCTGAAAAAATTAAACTGTCAATTTAAAATATTATTTTTTGATAAATGTCTTTGGTTTTCACATTCCTTCACCACTAAATGTGCCAAACCTTCACAAATGAACACCACATGAAGGTTAAAGCTGAATCATTCACTAACGTTAAACACATTAAACAAATACAGTAGAAATTAAAAAAATGTGTCAAACCGCATCAAATGAACTGGGTTGAAGGTAAGAAGTGTTCAGAAAGCTAAATTGATTTTTGCTGTGTGAATCAGTGTCTCCCTCTAGTGGACACAGATAAGACAAGGCTGGTATTTGGCACGCAGCAGGTCAAAAGGGCAGGGGGAGGAAGCCAAGTGAGTTTTTATCTAAACACAGAGAAAATGATGACTTATAATAGTGACTTTACTAACTAACAATATTTACATGGCTAACATCTTCCTGGGGTTACAGTTTTACCTTTCAGAATGAGAGTTAGAGGCACATATTGCATGATTACGGTCTGCTCTTTATCGCTGGTCCAATCCAGTGTAAAACCTGGAAAACATTCAGAGCAATTAAAAATCAACTTAGACACCAAACCAAATACTCCACATTGTTGACATTTTTCACAGTAAAACTGACTATCTGATCTTTACAGTGCTGGCGGGTTCCCTATTTTAGACATGGTGAGAATTCAAGGAGGAAAATCCTGTTGAAGCTCACATCCCACTCTACAGATTCTGCACAGGGCAGCCATGGTCTGTCAGCAGATGAGAGCTTATTCCTCTCCCAAATAATTCAATTCAATTCAATTTTATTTATATAGCGCCAAATCATGAAACATGTCATCTCAAGGCACTTTACAAAATCAAGTTCAATCATATTATACAGATTGGGTCAGATTATACAGATTGGTCAAAATGTTCCTATATAAGGAAACCAGTTGATTGCATCAAAGTCCCGACAAGCAGCATTCACTCCTGGGGAACCGTAGAGCCACAGGGAGAGTCGTCTGCATTGTACATGGCTTTGCAGCAATCCCTCATACTGAGCAAGCATGAAGCGACAGTGGGAAGAAAAACCACCCATTAACGGGAAAAAAAAAACCTCCGGCAGAACCGGGCTCAGTATGAACGGTCATCTGCCTCGACCGACTGGGGGTTACAGAAGACAGAGCAGAGACACAACAAGAGAGACAAAAAAGCACAGAAGCACACATTGATCCAGTAATCTGTTCTACATTAGATGGTAATAGTCGGTGATCTGTCCTCCCTGGATGATTTCACAGTCAACAGAACGTCAGACCAGGTGTACCTACTATGAAGAAAAAAGAGAGAGAACAAAAAGTTAAAAGCTGAAATGACAACAGTCATTTCAATGTAATGCAATGCAAATCTGGAGAACAGTAGACTGGAGAACAGTAGAAATCAGTAGAGTGAGAAAAATAGGCCCTGATGTCCTCCAGTAGCCTAAGCCTATAGCAGCAAAACTATATAGGTAGCTCAGAGTAACATGAGCCACTCTAGTTATAAGCTTTGTCAAAAAGGAAGGTTTTAAGATTAGTCTTAAAAGTAGACAGGGTGTCTGCCTCACGGACCAAAACTGGGAGTTGGTTCCACAGGAGAGGAGCCTGATAGCTAAAGGATCTGCCTCCCATTCTACTTTTAGAGACTCTAGGAACCACCAGCAGACCTGCAGTCTGAGAGCGAAGTGCTCTGTTAGGAACATACGGGGTAATCAGAGCTCTGATATATGATGGATCTTGATTATTAAGGGCTTTATACGTTAGAAGAAGAATTTTAAATTCTATTCTTGATTTAACAGGAAGCCAATGAAGGGAAGCTAAAATTGGAGAAATATGATCCCTCTTGTTGATTTTCATCAGGACTCTTGCCGCAGCATTTTGGATACATGTTCAATAGCCAGTCTGTTACTTGTGACTCATGAAAGTCTCCAGAGACAAAAACAGAGTGAAAACCGGTTAACCATGCATGTCTTCCTTTGCACAACCGCGGCTTCACGGTGTCAGATCCTGAACATCCTGTACTCTGTCTCAACACGGAGGTTTGACAAATCAGCTGAATTTGTCCTGTTTCTCCACACCTTAGCTTCCCAATGCTCTCGTCATTCACTTTTACAATGAGAGGCATATCAGCTCAAACTTAATTATCGCTTAGAAGGTGTCACGATATAATAAAAGAAAACAGCGGTAGGAGGGCGGTCCACTTCTGCTTTTCGGTGACCAAGAAATACCCAAGGAATACACAGAGTGAGTTATTTCTCATGTCCTCATTCTGTACGCTACAGTTTCATGACTTACTGGTCAATTCAAACTATGGGAAGGTGGATTCTCATTCTGGGATTTATTCCAGGTAAGATATTTCTTTTAAAAAACTGTTTTGCCAATTGGATGACTGAAAATTTTGTTGTATTTTACTTGTTTTCTAAAATGTATTTTACCAAAGGTGTATGGAGTGGAAACTGGGGGGTGACCTACGAAAACCAGTGCGCTTTAATAGGGACGACAGTGGATTTAAAGTGCGAGTACGACTATCGTTTAGGGAGTATTGTTACCTTGGTCGGCTGGTCTAAAGCCCAACTAGTTTCTAATAAGTTGAGCCTGGTTCCCCTCTCAGCGCTCCCTTCACCACTGAACCATTTTACTTATCTGGGCGACTACCGTGGCAACTGCAACCTGAGGATCAATAACGTTCAGCCCTCGGACCAAGGAGCATATTATTTCAGTTTTGCAACAACCCTTGGGAGCTGGAGAGATGACAGCAGCTACGCTGCTTTGTATGTGAAAGGTAATAAGACAAGAATACATATAAACACACATTTTATAGGAATTGGCAAGACTTTCTCAGCGACTCCTTTGTTTCCCTGTGACAGAGTTGACCTCAGTGGTGCAGCCGAGCACCGCCAGAGAGGGAGACACAGTCAGGCTGATCTGCAGGTCAGGCTGTCCTGATCCTACAGAGGTCGCCTGGTTGAAAGACGGACAACGTGTTTGGAGCACAGTGTTCCAGGCCAGAAGAGAGGATGCTGGGAGTTACCTCTGTGCCACGCTGGGAAAGGAGAGGGTTTGGTCGGCCTCTGTTGCTCTGATCGTTCACTGTGAGTCTTTGAGGGGCAGAAAATATCAAGCATGTCAATTTGCATGCAGACCTTGGAGATCCAGCTCCACATATCCAGGCTGTAATCCACTAAACAGTATATGTACTGATTATTTCTGCTCTTTCTGTGGAAAGAAACATGACTGTCCTTCCCCTCATCTTCTTGAGTCATGACTACCTTCTTGTACAAACACAACTGACTCATTGGTTGTTGACTATTTTTTGTCCAACTAAATCAGCACACTGTATAGTTTTTACAGAGACCTAAAAACTGTATCTAAGGTTAGGTAATGAGCTACTGTTCTACTAGAATAGTAGCTAAATCTACCTGGGTTACTAACAAGGTGGGCAATTAAAGGGACCCGACACTTCAAAATATTTTTAATATAAATAACAGCTCTATTTACAGCAATGCTCTTCAACAAAAAGAATAATTCTATACCTTTTTAAACTTTTAATGGTATAGTACTAATGAATTGTGCGTAGTATTTGGTATTTTATATAATTTGTATAAAAATAGTTTGTTAGTCTGCTTACAGTTAGTAAACCTAAATGAATTTTCCCTAATTTTAAATCAAACCTTAAAAACAATAATCAGCTTTTGTTGTGAGTGTTTTTTACAACAATCTTCTCTTGTATAAAATCTAGATAAAAAAGCTCAAACATTTGATCAAATCACACTATCTTCCACATTTATTCTTGGCATCCCTGCTTTTAGCAAAAAGCATCAGTGAAATGTTTTAAAATTCCTCCAGAATGAATGTTATCGAAATACTGTATATGTTCAATTTATACTGGACCTTTTTTTTTAACTTGATCAGAGTTTAAAGAAATGCATGATTTCCTGTTACCTCGGCTAATGCATACACTCTACATATTTAGACCCACCTCTCTAAGCCATTCTTCAAAATTGGAAACAAACGAGAGCTTGCCAAGGCAAATGAATGTTGCACACAAGGATTCAAGTTTATCTTGCCACCTAACACAGAAGGCAGGATGCTGTGGGAGGTTAAAAAAACATCTTCCTGTTAGAGAACTGCAACGTTTTATTTTTGTAGGAAATTATGCTGCTGCAAACAAATGATTTAAATACTTTTTACATTGGCAACAAAGCAAAATGTTAGTTATAAACAGTACTGCGCAGCTATTCGTAATTTCCCCCTCTCCTCATACTGGAATTAAAGGAAATCTTTGACTATGGCTATCTGTTCAGCTTACTTGGAGACTAAACTTCTTATTGCGCTGGAAAACCAGATGCTCCCACAGATGTAACGCTGTCAGCGAACCCATCTGGAGACATCGACAGAGGAAGCACGGTGACTCTGACCTGCAGCAGCAAGGCCAACCCTCCTGTGGCACAAGGCGGATATCGTCTCTACAAGGACGGGGAGTATGTGAGTTCGGGTCAGACCCATGTCATCTCAGACGTCCAGCCCAGACACACGGGACGGTACCACTGCCAGGCGTGGAACAGCCTGAGCTGGAGAGGCAGCGACCTGATAAACTCATCAGAGATACACCTCAACGTCCAGTGTGAGTACAAGGGGTGGATCAGTGGAATTGTTACAGGCCCCACTTGATTCACTCACCACTGGCTTTCATAGCGCTGCAATACTCATTCCTCTTGACATCAACAGATTTTTTTATCCCAACAGGAGTTTCAGCGGTGCAGTCTTTTGTTTTCTGACCTTAAATATATGACTCAACACATGCAGCTAACGTCTTCAATAAATTGACATCTGGCTCTTGCAGACCTTGTCTTCATGCAAAGCATTTTCGTCAGTCCCCCTTGATAATTCAGCTGGAACATGTCGTTTCAGTTGATCATGTGCAGTCACAACCTAGAGAGAAAGACCCTGCCCTGCATTATAAACTTAACCCTTTGCTCTGAGGGTCAGGGCCGGCCAGAGGCAAAAGCGAACTAAGCGGCCGCTTGGCCAGGGGGCCCCCCAATCGTTTATTTTTATTTCAATATTTTTTTTTACAATTAAATAACTTAAACAAGTGGTATAAATGAATGATGATGAAAAAACACATTTAATATGTTTAGTGACAGTTTGTATTCAGAGGTTTTAATAAAAGAGTGAAGTATTTTAAGTATTGTTTATATATTTATTTTGTATTAATTAGGGCTGGGCAACGATTAAAATCTTTAATCGCGATTAATCGCATAATTTGCCTGATTAATCATGATTAATCGCATTGTATGCGCAAACTCCAAGAATTAATTCAAAAGTAGTGTAAAAATCAATCAATCAATCTATCAATTTTATTAGTCAACTGTAATTTGCATTACAATCGAAATTTCAGTTCCAGTACAACCGTCCATCACATACACTTAACAAACATTTTGGGGGAACGATTGACTGAGGCCTTGCGTTGCCAGGAACACACCCAGTCGGCCGCTGCTACATGAGCGCAAGCCGTTAGGTGCGTTCCCCAAACTGCCCCAGACCCCGCTTTACACGGGGTCCCTAGGCGCTACCCTTGAGATCTGTTGAAAAAAGATTTACACTGGGCGAGTGGAGGGAGAGAAAAAAGACAGGTGCTGCACAATTTGTGTTTTCACACAAAATGTGAAGCATCCGACAAAAAAAACCTAATTTGCACAAAAAGCACAATCAATGACGAGACACATATATGCAGAAGGTAAACATTTGAGTGCTGGTCGGGTGAAGTCATCTGTGTTTGTGAGCATATGTGTGTCTGGGTGCATGTTGTGTGGAAATCTGTATGTCCATGAAGGCCTTCCTTCCGGCAGGCAAGTGTCCTTGATGGAAAGTCTATCACTATCCCGCTGCAGCTTGACTCCTCCACAGATGTCCGCAAGGAATGTGGGGGGAGCAGGGAATTTGTGCGATGTTGCCATAACAACCAGGGAGAATTTGATAGCGGGGAGTCCGATTTGAAAAAACAGAATTTGTTATAAAAACAAGCTGACACCAACTTTTCTGTCAGCCTTAGAGTCTTTTCGCCGCTGGCTCCAGGATCCAATATTCCAATAATCCAATCGATGGGCTAGTAACGTTCACACTTCCAGGTTTTATCCCATCTCACCTCTGTACCACAACCGCGGTCAGCTTATCAAGCCGTCCGTTTTGTTCATTCAACGACCTCGTGATCACGTCGACTGCCGCTGGCAGTCTCATCAGGGCCATATTTACCGCCAGCAGCTTTTGAAGGTGTTGATACATTAAATATCCTCCAAGGCCAAAAATGAG
The DNA here is from genome assembly GCA_037039145.1 of Fundulus diaphanus. NCBI lineage: Eukaryota > Metazoa > Chordata > Actinopteri > Cyprinodontiformes > Fundulidae > Fundulus > Fundulus diaphanus. Next base: position 19,974,258 of record CM073130.1, on the reverse strand, counting down.
GAATCCAAGTATCATAAATCCGAATAAGTAGACATCTTCGACGTCCTCAACAGAAAGAATTTGAGAGGCACACCGTGGACCATTTCTGCCACGGGTCCAAGATGTATCCCGCAAAAAAAGTTCCGTCAGGACAGGCACGCTCCCCGGTCCTTTGCTTTCCAGTTGAAAAAATTTGATCAATAGCGTTGAGAGACCAGCTGATGAGATCCATAATTGCCTTAGAGCTTTCGGTTTCTATGAAGAAATGGCACAAAAGACACAGACGAAGCAAATAGCAGGAGAATGGGGGCAGGGTAATAGCAGATAAGGAGCTCTGGAGAGCTGAAGAAAAACCGACCGACCTCGAGGAGAGATAGAACAGAAGAGCTCTTTTATTTTAATGTTCTGCTGCCATATGAACAAAAGTGTTGTAACATTTGTAGCACTTATCAGTAACACATATTTAGTGTAAAGCTCAACTTAAACATGAAAAACAAAAAATAGCAATAATAATAAATTAAAGCTTATTGCCACTGACAGGGAATTCTCTTTATGGGGAAAAAATCTACCAAAAACAGGCAATTTCTGAGGTAACCGCAGGGAGCAGCATTATCATTTTATGTTCAATACCAAAGTGTGAAGCACAAAAAAAGGTCTACAGTAGCTATCCACTTCGCCATTACACTGGTTAGCTTCTCTGAGTCATTCAGTTTGGTGATGTCTACAGTGTGTTTGGCATTTAAGTGATATGTTAAGCTCAAGGTGCTCCGGTGATAAGAAAGTTTAACTTGGCAGTGGTTACAACTAACTTGTTTCTGTCGTATTCGTTGCTGGAAGAACTTTAAACTGAAATGCTTGCTAACTCGATATGCTTGCATGTTTATTTGACGTTAACACGCGGTTTTTTGTTGTTGCTTTCTCGCGTGCATATAGTGATTGGCAAGGAAAAAAACAGGCAAAAATACATGGATACTTTGAAGCGAGAAGCGACCTCACCGACGGCGTTGAAGCAGATCCCCCCGCCGCACAAAACTTGTTCCGGCCGCCAACTCACCGCCTCGCCTAAGCAAATTCCTGCGGGAAACACCGCCTTCCCCATGTCAGCTTTCTTTTTTCTGCATGTCAGCTTTGTTGTTTTACGCGTTTTACTTTTTCCAGCCAGCACCTTTCTTCCTCTTTGAATCCGAGGCTGGGCTGACAGCGAGGTTATTGCCGCATTATCGCCACCTACTGTTCTGATTCAAACCCCTACACCGCAGCAACAGACCTTCACAAAATAAAAGCATGTGAGCAACATGCGTTAATGCGCGATAAAGTAAATATCACCGTTAATAGTCTAATGAATTAACGCGAAATTAACGCGTTAACTTGCCCAGCCCTAGTATTAATACATAACCTCACTGTATTCGTTTATAATATTCGCTATAGCATTATAACGTGACATTTGTGTCAATAATCTTCTAGCATAGGTGATTCTGCATGGTGGGAGGGGGGCCCCCAAATCAAATTCTGCTTAAGGCCCCCAAGAGGCTTGGGCCGGCACTGCTAAGGGTCATAATTTGGAGTTTCTACAGCTCTCTGCCTCACAGCTCGGTGCAGCCGCAGAGCAGGTTGCACAACACAGGAAGACAGAGAGTTGCTGCAGTCAAATCAGTCTTTCACTGTGAATGTCACTGTAAATGCAAAACATAAATAAAGACATAAAATACACTTAGACTGTGCACAGTCTATGATAAAGGTTTGCAATGCATGCAAAAATAGTCTCTGGTTCTTAAAATGTTCCTGCTCAAAACAAACAGAATACCAACTGCAGGTGTTGGAAGTTGAATTTAGTGGAGACCAATAATAGGCCTTTATGTGTCATACTTGAAATATACATGATTGAGCATTTTGCTCAATAGTGTTTTTGAAGAATTCTGTTAACACATACATTTTCTCCTCTTCAGATTACCCAGTGAATGTTTCAGTCTCAGTGAATGCTGAGCCTATCGTTGAGGGCAGCAGCATCAATCTAACCTGCAGCAGCGATGCCAATCCTGCGGCCGACAGCTACACCTGGTACAAAAGGACAGAAACAAACAGCTCCAACTCCCTGCTCCCCGTGGGCTCAGGACAGGTGCTGTCCATTCCCTCCATGGAGTCGTCCCACAGCGGTCTCTACGTCTGCCACGTAAGGAACAGTCGGGGAGAGGGCAACTCAACCGAGGTGGTCCTGGCCATGGCAGCAGAGCAGCGTGGTTTGTGGCACTCTTCACTGCTGCTGACTCTTCCTTGACTTAATTCTGATCTAAAATGAGTTTGTTTGCTCCCCAGGAAGCCAGCTCCTTCCTATCTTAGCTGGGGTTGGACTATTTCTCGTTGCACTGTTGGTCGCAGCGTTGCTCTTGTTCAGGTGAGTCATCAGGAGTTAGGACGACTTATCTGAGTCATGCAGTTGCAACTGTTGGCCAACATACATTTAGTGTGACTTCATTGTCTGGAAATGTCTTTTTTGTGTGTGGAACATTACCTTTTGACAGATTCCAACACACATCCTAACTGTGAACACGGAGTACATCACTGAATTTCCATTTTGTCAAGCAGTTTTTATTCAGAGCAGGCAAAGAGCAACGTAGAGGTCATTTAAAGTGCCTCGCAAAAGTATTGATATATCTTGAATTTTTTTATATACAGTTGATGACGTAACGGCAAGAAAGTGTCAACAAATTCAAATTAAGATTTTAAGCGTTTTGTTCTGTTTGCATTATTGGTCTCAGAAGTTTGTTAGAGAGCAACCAGAATCATAAAGACAGAGAAAAAAAACGGTTTAAAGTATTGTTACACCCCAAATGTCCTAAGTTTTGACCATGACACAAAGCACTGCTCAGCACCGTTGTCTGGAAAGGGACAGAGCATAGCACAACTGTGCCTCTACCAAGACATGGTCATCCACCCAGTCTGACAGGCCTGGCAACGAGCTCATGAATCAGAGAAGCAGGCAGGAGGTCAGGCAAAAGGCCATGTGGTGGAAAATGAAGACCCTGAACACACCATGGCCACTGGGGAAATGGTTGAGGCAGCATCAAGCTGTGGGGGGGAAAGGGAAGCTGGTCAGATCGTCAGCATGCTGTGGTGGTTCACCTTCTAGCATATTTGAGATGAAAGGATCTCAATTAAATCCAACTGAGTTTTCCGCAAGCCTTGAAAATGTCGATTAACAGACACTCTGATTGAGTTTAAAGTCAAACAAAAAGATCTAACAATTTTCATGTAAAACATGCGGTATTCTTAGTGTAATACATTGCTGCATTCATAATTGACACATACTATATAACAACCTCCTGACCTCCCCGAAAACATTTGCAACAGCAAACTATAAGCAATCCTTGAGCGCAGCCACTCTTGACTGAACACGAAGCCCAGAAGTGACGTACGAACTGCACCCAGGAGAGTGTAAACATACCTCCCCATCATAGTGCAAGCTGTCAGCCATTTTTCACAAGCGTTCATTACACAAAGTCAGTAAATTCTGTGTGCAGAATGCCATGCCATGGTTGATTTTTGTAACTGTATGCTTGGCCTTCCAGCATGTTTAGATCTATTGCATGTTTCAGAAGTTTGTTAGAGATCTATTGGTAGGTCACGATTAGTAATATTCTCGCTGGATGCCAAGACGGCAGCACCTGTGAAAATCACAGAAGGATAAAAATACTGCTTTACTCTATCTCGGCGCACAATATTGAGTAAAATTACTAGTAATTATACTTGAGTCCACCATTATATAATGAATGAAAAAAGAAAATTTCTATGGTTTTGTTTGATTTTAGTTTAGAAGAATAATCAAGTGGCAAATTTTCAGTCTATGGATGTACTTATAGATGAATGAGGAAAGAAATGAAAGAAATTGTTATATTTCTTATTTATTCTCCAGATATTTCCTCCAAACGAAATGTTTTTTAAATAAACCGAGTGTACCCTAGTTTATGTATTTTCCAATCAGTAAAAAGATGCCACAGGATTAAGCAACAAGTAAAGAACATGCTATTCCGTAAGGTGAAAGATTCAGAAATGTTCTATCAACTTTTGTTCTTTATCTCAGGAAGAAACAGAAGAACACGGCAGAGAAAAACGTGAGTGCACCTACAATAAGCTGTTAAAGAACATCCTAGGCTCACATATTCAAAGAAGTCAATCATGCCTGGTCATTTATTTCTTAATTGAACTTTATGTGGTACGGAGCCCGGGAGAGCTCACTTTAAGTGATATTTTTTTTTCAGGTCGTGATAATTTGTGAGCACATTTCCTTTAATTGAGTCCTCGACAATACTGAGTGCACGTTTTACATATTGTGGCCACGTTTAAGTAGATCGTGCACACAATGTTCTATAACCATGTTTACTAAATTGTGCTCTCGTTTTAATAAATTGTGCCCTCGTTTTAGTAAATCGTGCGCTCGTTTGAGTAAATATTGTTTAATAAATTGTGCCCTCGTTTTACTATGCTTAAAATGAGAGCTCAATTTAGTAAAATGAGCTCACACTATAGTAAAACGAGAGCACAATATAGTAAATTGTGCACACGATTTAGTAAAACGAGCGCACATTCTCTCAACATGCCAAACATTTTGCGATGACGCCTCTAGGGCTCCATAATGTGGCATTTTTGAAATAAATAAATAAATTAAACTGGAATTTTAAGGACAGAAAGCTCAAATCCCAAAGACTGAAAAGGGACCATTGCAGTCTTCTCTGGTTTATCCAGCAGACTGATTTAGACTCCAGGCTCAACGGAGGAGCCTCCAACTCTGAAGAAGCAACAGCTGCCATTTATTCCAACATCCACATACTTCCGTCTTCTCCTGACCCCTACAACACTCCAGCTACACAACAAAATGTAAAACATTTTTGCATGAGTATACAAATAAATATCTCTAATGGTAGCAATATAATATTAATAAGTTGCATAAGCTAATTTCTTTCTTTCATTTTTAGACTCGCAGGTCGTCTGAGGTTGAGATTATCTACTCCACGGTGACAATCAAACCCAGCATCCGGAACAAACCAAGGCACAAAAACTCCTGGTAGGTTTAGATTCAGGTTTACATGTGCAGCAGCAAGGTACCATCATTAAACAGGGTCAAAACCATAACCCATAATAAAATACACTACTGGGAGAAGATTGACTTTCAGTGTAAAAAAAAACTCTTCTAAGTTTATAGCCCTTGTTTGCATTGCTACGATAGCAATACCAACACGTCTTTAACAGTGTAATCATGTTGGAGTGAAGGCGCAAAGCTCTGCTTTGGTAAAGTTAATGCATATTTACAACATGATCCTCTCCTCAGGTCTAAAGGAAGAGAAGATGACAGCTCTGTGATCTACTCCTCGGTGGTCAAACCCAGCTGAGCAATCCTCACCTGCTCACATCTTCATTTTAATACAGTGACCTAATTTGTTTCAGGAGAAACAAAGATGGTGAAAGTCAGGCTGTACGAGCGCTAAAGAGCTCAGAATATCAGTAAGGCAGTTTTTATTTATTTCTATTAATATGTTTCCTGGCAAGAAAAGAGTTACTTATATTAAGACTAGACAGAGTTATTTAAGCGTATCATGTAGATTTTGTCAGCTTTTGGGCAGAACATAAAGCAGCTCATGTCTACGTTTGTACTGCACTCCTGGAAATTCAAGAATCCTTATTAGCCTTTAATTGCACAGCTAGTAGTAAAACACAAGACATAACAAAAAACATACACACTAAAATCACATTATTTAATGACATTACTTAAAAATCCAATGGCTGTAGGGAGAAATGAATGTTTTAGTCAATTAGTCTTGAATGCTGACAGCAGACATCCGTGTCTAGATGGAAGCAGCTTGGATTCATCATGCAGTGGGTGGGCTGGATCTGCCAGGACCAGTTTGGCCTTCTTTCACTCCCCTCTCCTTATGCAAGGCGGCAAAGTCACTTAAGGATGTATCAGCAATTTTGCTGCACACCCTGACAATTCCCAACAGTTTGTCTCTGTTTGTGCAAGTTAAATGATCAAACCAAACGTTCAAGCTAAAGATTAAAACCACAACGTTTACAATAGAAATACATTCGCCGATGAGACGTCAGCCTGTCATGCAGAACAGGTCCCAGGTTTTCATACTGGTTCACAATTTCAACATTCTCACTGCAGATGCCCACGGGTAGGATGAAGGAGCAGGTTTTCCTAAAATAATTCAATATTTCCTTTGTCTTAAAAACATGTATCTTTAGGAAGGACAACTGACGCCACTGGGCCATGATCAGGATCTTCATTACTAAGAAGGGACAATGTAACAGAACTAAATGTAATGGTGCGCATGCTGGCTGAGATAACTATTAATATGGGAAATAAATAAAAGGGGTCAAAGGACGGAGTCCTGGGGAGACCCAGCAGAGAGGACATCAGAGAGAAGCCCAATGACTTGCACCGTTAAAAAGTCCATCAGCCAACAACATTAAGCACCTCATCTCTATGTTTGTACTGCACTCCTGTTTCAGCTGTAAATATCATAGATCAACTAAAAATAAATAATATATTTATCTGTTTTTGATTCACTTTTATTTTCATAAAACACTCAAAGCAGCAACTTGAATTTTGCAAAGTGTCTATAAGACCTCCATTAATGAAACGGCCGGTGTGTATTGACTTTTATGTCAAATGTCAGCGAGCAAAACATTCTGTCTCCTAGAGAACTCTTCATCATTCTCAGAGAACGAGTAGTTTAACAAATTTGGTCTAACACTCTCAGCACACACACATAGTGATAATTTCATTGCATTTTGTATTAGATTGTGTAGCAATATTTTTTGACTGTTAAATATAAAAATTAATGCATGTTTTGGTAAACTTAACACAAAGAGGAAAAATGTTATCTTGCTGAAACATTTTTTGCTTATTTCTGGTTTTGTGGTTCTGGTTTCATATGACAATTCTGGGAACAGCACGATCAGAGTTCATCTTTACATCTAAACGTAGGTATGTGGGGTTTTTTTTGTTGCAATTCTAAAAATTACCAATAGAAAAGTTTGTATTTTATGGGAATTGGTTATTATTGCACACTTGAGCAGCATGATCTGCCAATCAGTATTCCTTTCCTTTCGCTTCACAACTGACATGATGCTAGCTGTAAGATGGCTCGGCCCACGCCGATCTAACCCCTGACAACGCAGACGTTGTTAGTGGTGGTGATAGTGAAGCTCACAGCGTTAACAGAGGTCTTTTTGCCTCATCTACCAACATTAAAGCAAAGAAGATGGGGGAAAAAATGTAAACTTGTTGTACATCAAGTCAGTGAAATTATTTCAAGGTAACCACGCACAAATTCACATTTAAGTCCAAGTTTAAGTATCCAACTTATTCCCAACCTTAAAATATATATTAGTAACTTCAAATAGTTACTGTAGCCTGCATTAGATGTTTTCATGCTGCCATCAAGCGCTCAATTGAAAGAATTCACAGTGAAATTCTGTATTAGAAGCGCAAATTTTACTTTACACTACCTATTAAGAGCTTTGTCCTTTTAGCTGATTATAACTAACAAAGAAAACACTTAGGCAACCAGAAGTTGCAACATACATATATCCAGATCACATAAAACACAGCAGACCTAGCGTCAAGCATTAGCCTTTAATTTAACCACTAAGCATACAATGCAACAATGAACAAAAATGTAGTTATCTTTGTACAGATGAACATGTGTTCGTTTCTCCTTGATCACTGTTGTCTTTTACATCTTTTAAAAATTTCTAGACTCCTTTTAGGTTTTGGGAAAGGAATAAACTTTATTCCACCTTCTAAACATTCAGGATAACGCATGTCTGAATTTTACTTTCCCCTCTGTCAACATGTAACCATTTCTTATCGATGTTTTTTAATAAAATCCCTCTGACCCCAATGCATTCGTAATGTAAAATCCCGACAATGTTGTCCGAGCTGAAGAGTCTGCGGCTCCCGCAGGTAAGAGGCCTCTCACCTTTGGACAAATTGTGATCGCTGATTGCTTAGTTACTGACGAACCTCCAAGATTGATTGACAGGCAGCATCATGTCAATTAATCACCGTGTTGTGCTCTGTATTTGTTGCTTGTATAAGGTTCCATTAAATTACTTATGACAAAATGTGAAAAAGTAAGGATGTAACCCACTAATATTTTCAACAACTAAACGCTGGAACATGAACTTCAATTTCCGCCGTATGTGCAATTCGCTACAAAGTATAAGGCATACTGAACGTTGTGTGGAAATTTTATTATAAAATGTATTATAAAACACAAAAGAGAAGGTGCATATCACATAAGTACAAGTGAAAAGAAAACTGGCATTTCCACTGTGCTGCAACATCAGAAAATAATTATTATTAAACATTTAGATTTTTTTAGGTTTCTGATTGTATGCATAGATTTGTCAGCTTGAGTTAGCTTATATAAAGTGTTTAAGTGGACTTAGCATGTCTACTATACGCACTGTCAGCAGTAAGTCCAGCACTGAAGACAGCGACTCATCTAAAGGGTTGATAAAATCTCCAGAAAGATAACCTTTTTTTTAAATCAAGTTTCCTTCCAGAATAGCACAGACTGATTGAGCTTAATATGTGCAGTATATTGCGGTTAAACTCCCATGCCAATACAGATATCTCTACTTCAAGTCCAATGTCTACTTCACAGATATTGGAAAAAAATAAACTAAACATGGTTTTCAAAAGTAAAATTCAGTTTAGTGATTCTGATATTAGGTATATTTCTTGCTTCCATATGTCTTCATAACTGCACAAAACAAGTGGTTTAACTTGTTTGCTACACCGTATTGACACACCTTCAGTGATGCATTAAGGCTCAGGAAGTGGGGAATGTTTCAGTCAAAATAAATGTCTGAAGCCCTGACCCAAGCGGAAGTTCACAGTTTTTCACTTCCCTGTCACAGGGTCACAGTATCATCGATGGAAAATGTTCCTGGTCTCGTCCAAAAGTAGAGAGAGCAGAAAGATGATTGCAGGAATCTCATGGTCGAGCCAATTTGTGAACCCCTGGTGAGTTGTGATAGTTCTGCAGAAAGATGAGAGCAGAAAGGTTTATTCCCGATCAAAAGGGTTTGCTTTTGTAAAAAGGTTAAAATGAATCGGTTGTATATTTGACACCACCAGTTTAACTAAAAACCCTGGGGCTTAAAATGCCAATTAAACAATTAAACAGATCTGTGTTTTTGGAAATAAGGAGAAACTTGGAATACCTTGACTGAGATACTACACCTCCAGTAAATACAGTATTTATCAACATTTCTGATCCAGGTCCTGGTGCATTTGCATTCAGAAGTGTGCAGACAAGTCTCTTACCCTCATGGCTGTGGATATCCAAGGCAGAAACCTGGAAACTCTTGTGTAGACCCCTGGTTTTTTGGCCATGGCACAGCCCGTTCCCCAGCTCACCACCCCGAGCAGCCGATAGCGGCTGCTTTTAGACAGGCAGTCAGGTGCCACGAAAGGACCCCCACTGTCCCCCTGAGTCCACAAAGAATTACAGTCATCAGAAGTGGAAAAAAAATCATAAAATGCACAAACATGTTAAAATAGAATAATCCAAAATTGTTAACACTTTTAAGCTTATATCTGACCTGGCAGGCATCAATGCCACCTTTCTCATAGCCCGCACAGAACATGCTGGTGGTGATCTGGTTGTCATAGTAATCAGGAGCATTACAGACGCTATCACTGATGATGGGGACGTTTGCTTCCTGGAGAACATCTGCAAGATGGCCTGTGGGGGGAAAAACATCTTTATATCAACAGGCACCATACTATTGTTAGTTTGTTAAAGACGTGCTTAAAAGAGTAATTCTAAGCTAAGAGTCCACCATTTCATTTGTGAACAGTATTTAAATACAAAAAAATCCTTAGATGATAAAAAACATTTGAACGTTACCCTTACCATAAAAAATAAAAGAGCCTGCATGTTAAGATTTTGCACCTACCGTAGTATCCAACGTTTCCCCAGCCCGTCACGGTGCCCATCTGTCCATCTATCAGTCGTTGTCCGTATGCTGGCAGGCAGACAGGCTGGATGTACTCTACAAACATGGGAACATAAGCATTCATACACCTTAAATAGCTGAACTTTTATCTGATCTTCTTATGCTCAGTCCATTTTATAGTGGCAATATACATTATCTTTATCTGCCTTTTCTTGGACTTTAATTTGAAGAATTCTATGAAACTAGAAGTAAATTTGTAACATGCTTTGATAAAGTCTAGATTTACCAAAGCAAGAGGTCATCCCACTCATCCTGTACTATGTGGTAGAACTAAAAACCATAAGGACAAAGTGAACATTAAAATAACTTTTTATGTTTATTTCAAGCCTGATAACTTCACTCACCTGGCAAGGTACACGGTTAATTCATTCAACAGAAGTATCGGATCATATCGGGTATCGGCCAATATGCTTAGCTCAGGAATCGTATCGGATTGGATCGGAAAAACCTAGATCTTAGTTCCCCTTTGCTTTAGTTGTGAAACTATGTCTTGCATCTCCAGTTGTGAAAGCAGCTGCAGTTTGTGGATGTAACTGACTTACTTGCTGTTTCGCTGTTAGTTTAGACTGTGGGTATCGAAGCATCCAGTCTTTTCATGTAGCCCCATTGACTAGGGTTACCAGAGCAGTAGCATACCAATAGTGCCTTACTGTCTTCTCGAGTCCATCGCCTTCGTGTTCCAGTAGCCCATTTGTCATCAAAGTGTCGTGGTTCCTCAACACTTGACGCACATATATATATATATATATATATATATATATATATATATATATATATATATATATATATATATATATATATATATATATATATATATATATACATTTCCACATATTTATATATATATCACAGATCACAACAATGCCAAAGTATAGTCAATTCTATCAAATTACACAGAGGGATTCAACGTCAACTACATGCATTCTAATTTCAAATTTGATTCTAGTTGTTAAGCATTAACATCAGGTTCAGTTTATTATTCAAAGGTTTCTATATAAGGAAACCCAGTAGATTGACCTTGGGGGATAACGGTATTTAGTGGCTTCATTTAACAGAAAATAATGAACATAAGATAATGTTAGACACAACATTCTGACGTAGTTTTCTGGCTTTGTTACCCCTTACAACTGAGATCACCATGTCTTAAGGTACAAATTTTGTTTATGTAGTTATACATACTCATCACTAGATGTCAGTCATGTCCCACTGATGCAAGACTTTGTTTCCTGTTACGTTGTGCAAATGTAGAGTGTACTGTTAATGCAATCAAAAAAATAGTCCAGAGTACAGTTGCTTTGATGATTTTTGTATTGTTGACAGGTTAGAGACGTTACTGAAAAGCTGCATAGACATCAACTTACCAACATAATGTATGGAGTGGATGTACACAGAATACATAGAAATAAGAAAATTTGTGTTTGGACAATAATTTCTTGTTGTAACACTGTTCTTCTACAATTACAAAGCCTGTTTATTTCTCTTTAATTGGTGGCACAATTTGCAGCAAAATGCATATATGGAATAAGCAGCGCAGTTGAATACAGTATGTTCGTCTTGTCCATGAAAAACGTCCAAAATCCTCTCTGCCAATGCCAAATAGTTTATTCCACAAATTACTCTTATTTGGTGTTTTCTAATTAGATTTGATGATTGAAGTTTGAACAATTCATTTAACAAACAGGTTTGTCAGTAGTGTTGTCACCAGCTTTGTCACACATTGCTGTGGGATAGCATCCTATTCTTCTTCAACCAATATTTGTATAGTTGGCCAGTGTGGTTGCATTGGTCACTCTGGCATGAACAGCATGCTGATGCTACATGCACCGTTTGACTGAGTGGTTGTTAAAGGCAAATTCACCCTCATTGTTTACTGATGTTATCATTTTAACTGAAACCTGGCTCACACAATCTGTGTATGACAAGGATATTTGTATTAATGGTTACAGTAGCTATGTTTCCGTGCACAAAATTACACAATCGGATTAAAATGTATTCATATTAAATAATCGGATTGTGTCGTTTATATGGGCACAAAATCAATTAATCCAATCATAATGTGCATGTACATGCACCTGGCTTTATTCAGAATATAACCGCAAGCTCAGTTATCAAATTTCCCCAAAAGAAAAACACCAGAAGAAGTACTTCTGTCTTTGCTAAACTACAAAAATAGTAAATAAACCAGTATTATATGAGTTTGTTTGCCATCCAAGCACCCAGGCTGGACTTTCATTCATCCATTTTCCAACACGCTTATCCCTATTGAGGGGTGCTGGTGCCTATCGCCCGCTGAGGCGGGGTACACCCTGGCCAGGTCGCCAGTCTATCAGGACAATTTATAACAGGAGCAGAGTGGTTAAATCCCCTGGGCCAGAGGTCCAAAGATTTCTGGCACAACTTCACCGGTCCCCTAAGTGCATGGAGAGGGTCAAAGGTCTGGTGAAGACTCTAGCAACACTCAAAGTACTGGGGAACAACTTTATTAGCTGACTAACACCTTTCAGATTGTGGACTTTATCGGTACTTCAAGCGTTACTAGAGTCTCCACTTTACCAAACCCAAAAGGTCAGCCCATGCAGCGCTGTAACTAACTCATTTAGTGGTTCAACGGTATAACACTGACAGGTTGACTTAATTTCCTCCAAGCCATTGCTTTTTATAAATATTATTATTATTATTATTATTATTATTATAAAAGAAAACACTTAGAGATGGTGAAAAAGCTCCTTATGTCTTACCATTGAAAGTGAGCGGTTGTGTGAGGGAGAGCACTGCAATGTCTCTGCTGTTGTCATCAATGTTGGTGTCTACAAAGGGCAGGTAGCTACTGTGGTAAACAATGGTCTTCACTTCTACCACGTTAGCATTGACAGGTTTGTTGTAGATGGAGCCCAGCAGCACACGCCATCGATTGATAAAACGGTTGCGCCTTGGGTGGAATAGGTAAAAAAAAATTGTTTTCCTAAGCTCTCCACACATCAATACATATCAAAAAACCTCAAAATATCGACATATTATTTAAAAATTGTATATACTTATACATTATTTGTGAAACAAATGTTCTAAACACACAAAATGTCCAACTCAGCAGTTGCTGCCTCACTTACTCTGGGAAGCAGTGAGCAGCAGAAACAATCCAGCGATCTGAGATGATGGATCCTCCACACTGGTGAATGCCATCATACTGTAAGCTAACCTGCCAGGGCCAGCTGCCCTGCCTTGCATCCACACCCCCAACTATACGGTCTGCAGCAAAACTTCGCCTGCCACAGTCTGCAAAGGAGAGAAATGAAAGATGGCAGGAAGAGAAAAAAAAAATTAGAAATAAAAATTTTCCGAGGAAAGAAAATGCAAAATCTAAACAAACACGGTCAAAAAGAGACAGCATGCACAAAAACATGGTATTCTGTGAGCTACAAGGCAGCATGCAGACAAAGATGAAGGGTAGGTGTAAGGTAGCAACATTTAAAGTGGGCCAGTATGCCACCCAGAATGAATGGTGGCCTGACATCTCACCTTGGCATAACAGTGTAAGAACCTCCCCACTCTCACAGGCACTAAAAGACAACCAGAGATACATAAACACATGTAAAAAGAAATATGCAACTTTCTTACATGTTAAAGGAGAGTAAATTCACACTAATAATAAAAAATACAAAGTAAGACAACAGAGGGAGCACTGTAAGAGACAGATTAGAAGATAAAGTATAGCGGTGTTAGTTACCATGGGTACAATGAGTCTTTGATTTTCTTTCCGTAGCTCAGCTCTTCCTGCCGGACACAGAAGAAGTCTCCAACGTCACCACTGGCTTCTGGCACTGATGTGACAGAGTAATTCACCACACTGAAACAAACACAAACTCTAATCAAGTCTTATGTCTCATATATTATCGTATTAAATTACTGTACAGTGTTTTTCATAGATTTGAAAATGATGAATTTATGGTTTCTATATTTAAGTGAGAGTAATATTCCTCAGGTATTTGTCATTTCTACATTATAGCAGGAGTTTGTATCGATAATAAACAAGTAATTAACCTACCTCAGATAAATAAAAGTTGTTTGAAATCTAATTTTATGCGAATGTTTTCAGGGAAAAGTAAAATGATTTTTATTCTGACAGAGATTATTGTGGAATGAGATTTGTGTCCGTAAAATATATGTATAAAAAATAAAAACAATTGTACACGAAACAGTTAAAAACAGCCATAAAATGTGTTTCTTTATGTTGAAAATTGTAACCATGAAAATTGTAACTTAAGGTCTAAAAATGTGTAAATAAACATTTTACCATTTGTCAAAGCCTAAATCAGATTGGAAGCTCTGAGGCTGTGTGTATGTTCACAGATATTATATGGAGGTGTTTAAATGGCAGCTTTGGCTACACATGCATAAACAAATCTGTTTGTGAACCACCCCCCACCTTTCCTCCCATTTTTTTAACTAACAAATCTGATTACTCCCTGCAGTCAAACAACCTTTAGTCTGTTTTTTAACTAGCAAGCAAAAACTTATTAAGAAATAATCCCTAAACTATTGTTTTAGATGTCTATGTTCTTAATAAGAACTAATGGCTGTTTTATAAACTCTCCATGAGTAGGTTTGTTGTTTTCTGCAGACTGATACATAAAGTTTAGAGTTTAGTTATTTCTAGATAGATTTGCAACAAATTCCATTGCTATCGCTTCCATAAAACCAGTCCATGCTTTAAAAATGCCTCGGAAATATATGAGATCCCATATAAATGATCTCACCTGACAAATCCAACTTCCTCACAACTGATGCTAGCAAGAAGTTCGTTGGCTGAAGAGGAACACACCTGACGCCACCTCTTCTGAGCAGAGTCGAACACTCTGAGATGTTGGTCGGGTGAATTTACCTGAACTGGAGATGAATTGGAGATGACTTTACAGTAACATTTTATTTTTGGTATTCTTTAGATAAATTAATCAACAATTAAAAACAAATAGCTTTACAGTAGACAACAAAACATATGATGCTATAATTATGTTTGTGATTTAATATAACAGATGCATCGGTTGTCAATAAAGGTCTTTACTGGTTTTAGTAAATAGCTCTCTGTAGTGCCGACCTGAAGGTAAAAGTCTATGCAATTTGTGTGCAGGATGTGTGGGTTCTGCAAAGATATTAGCTGCTGTTTTACTGAAGCTAGACTTCTACAAGTCCTGGATGGAGGAAAGGTCCACCCTGATGATCTTCCCTGCAGACCAAATTGTCCGTTGCAGTTTGAACCTGTACTGTTTTGTGGATGACAGCAACTGAATGATATCAGTATAGAAGATGCCCTGACAACTCAAGAAGGTTGTACATCTTGAGTTGTCACAGAAAGTACTGTCTCTGCTGGGCCTTTGTCTGAACAGCATCTATTATATGTGTGAGGACCATCCCAGACCTAGGGAAAGTGTGGTCCCTATAAACCAGAGGTGATCCATACCAGAAACAGTGGTTGAGGAGGGAGAGAGGAGGCAGTGTGGCGGGTATTCTATGGAAGTCCAACTGGATCTCCGCTGTCTTGAGCGGGTTGAGCTCCAGGCGGCTCTGACCACACCAGTGGACCGGCCAATCCATCTACTGTCTGTGTGCAGACTCATCGCTTGTGGTGGGATGTAAACACTGGCCAGAATAAACCAGGAGAAACCACCAACCAAGACTTCAGTGAAGGTGGGGTTGATGAAAATTGAAGGAAAATGGCCTGTAGAGGACTGTCTGATGTTTAGGAGCTTCTTTCTAGTGAAAGTTATCACCAAATGGTGGCAGAGGGCAGAGTAACCACTCTAAAACTTGCAATAAACAATGGAGCGCAGGGCCGAGCCTGCCATCTGTGGCGCCATCTTGGATCAAACAAAAATGACTAATTTTAAGGTGTCTTATATCACTTACCATCATACAGTCCTGTGTCCTCATCCATGGTGCAGTATGTAACTACAGAAATATGATTAAAAAGAGCAGGCTATTAGGTTTTGATTGGAAATCATGTAAAAACATCAAGAAATATTGAAAGCTGCCAGTTATTCTTGTCATATGCATGGAGAAACGTGTTATATGATTAGCTATGAAAGAAAAATAGTCTGACCTACGACCCAGACAGCAGCTCCAATGGCGCCAATGGTCATGATTGTTGCACAAACGCCCATCACACGCCAGGGTGTCAACACACAGGTCAGAGAGATACCCCTGCTCCCTACACATACATACACACACAATGGACATACAAATCAGTTTGTTTGTTTTTTTATGGAAAAGCCACTGCACATGCACATACATACACAGTATGTATAAAATGACATAATTTTTCCCACTGTCTGACATGAAGTAAGACTAAATGTTTTTGCCAGAATAATAAAAGAAAGAATTTTGAGTCCTATTTCCTGATAGAACTGAGTCAGGTTTGTAGGCCACCTTGTTCATACACACATTTCTGAACAGCTCCACAACATGATGCTACCATCACTATAATGCAAAGTCAGAAAGGCGTTCTCAAGCTTGAAGGCAGCTTCATTATCTATAGCAAAGTAATAATGGCAGGGTTTCCCCCAACTGCTTTATGGTCTGAAACTGTGTGTGAAAGCTTTACGTGCCCACACCTGGTAACTTTGCAGCATTTTTTTTTTGTAGATCTGAATAGATCTGCTTTCAACACAATTCAACGACACCTGATGATACACAAAATAAATATTTCCTCCAACATTATCCACTTGATCCACTTCTGAGCAGCAGACCACTGGCTGTGAGGATATCCAACCCCATTATTACCAACACTGGGGCTCCTCAAGGTTGTGTCTTTAGTCCTTTTCCTCTACACGCTGTACACCAATGACTGTATAAGTTCATCACCCCTTTTTATAAATACTCAGGTGATACTGCAATTCTCGCTCTCCTCAACACTCCACAACATGTTCTAGACTATCAGAGCTCAGTCATGCATTTCACACATTGATGTAAAGGCAATTATCTCTACATTAACTCCGACAAAACAAAGGAAATTATTTTAAACACACATACTCTTAGTGCAAACAGTGTTTCCATCAATGGCAACATAATAGAGCAGGTAACTACATTTAAATATGTTGGACTCACTCTGGAAACAATTTTACCTTTGAACATCTTACCAAAGATCGTAAATGTGTCAACACAGACTATATGTCCTTCACACGCTTAGTGCCCTTCATGTTGCAGCTAATCATCTGCTGTCACTGTTTTGAGTATTATTCTATTTTCTATATTTTATTCAGTCTTTTTTGCTATACTGTCCTACCTGGGTTTTTTTTTTTTACACCATGTTGTCAGTCGTAAATTGAAATAGGTTCCTCAAAATCACTTTAATTTGTGACGATCTCGGCACTGGCTCTGATCTTTTCCTTTGTTCAGCACACCTGCTCATTCTCCACCCTGCCCGCAATTAGTCCTCATCAATTCCACCTGTTTTCACCTCCTTATAATCCCTGTGCAGATCAGAAGCCAGTGCCAGATTGTCTCAAGCCACCTGTACGAGCATTCCAGCGTTTCCTTGTTCTGCCTGTCCGTGTCTGACCTGATTCTGCCCTCCGTTACCGAGCCTGCCTGTTCCCTGTTCTGATTCTGCCTGGAGCCTTGACCCCCGCCTGTGAGTACCGGATTCTGCCTTGCCCCTGTGGGACCCCCCTGGATAACGCCCCTGGATTTCCCTGAACGGATCGTCTGCCCGCCTGTTATCGCTCTACGGCTTCAGTCCTGAAACCCCGGCCCGAAGTTAAAGCCCAAGCTTCGGAGTCCCACTACCAGGGAGGTTTCCGGTCTCTGAGCGAGCAGCGAGCTCCGAGTGCCTGCGGCGGCGCATCTTTAATAAACTTGCTTAAAACGTCACTGACCTGTCTGGTTTGAATTCTGGATCCAGTTTCCTGTTCATTACATAATTGCAACAAAAATAATTTGTTCCCCCACACCAAACATCACAGAACTCAATGACAGAGCAATGGCCCGTCTCGCCAAATCAACAGTTTTGGAAACTGAGCTCCAGTGTAAAGTAAGCTAAAGTAAGCCTTTTCCTGAAATACTATAAATACTGTGTTTTATGTACTTTTGAAAAAACATTCAAATGTCAGACTAATGTTTAATTTAGACAAGAAAAGTTCTGTACTCCAAGCAGCCCTAATGATTGTCCCAATGTGAGGAGGCAGGCAGTTCATGTACTGGCACAAGGTGAAGAGTACAAATGGCAGATTTAATCAATAGTCTAAAGTCTAGCATTTACCCACCACGCAAGAACAAACTCTTAAAACTAGGATATAGTGTCATGTCAGTCCCAAGTGCACAGTGTAAGAGTATCTACTTTCAACTCTTTATTGGCTAGAGAAATGTTTTCAGCTGAATATGTCAGGCAATCTGATTTTAATAACAATCAGGTGTATCTGTTCATTGACTCTTTAAGAGGGGATTTCACGCTGTATATTACAGGTCAGCCGCTATCACTTTCTCACTTTACACTACCTCCAATTTACACAAACCAGCAGCCAGTATCAATATCAAGGTTAGAGCAACAGAGCAGACAATAGCCGGGGCCTCGGGTAACACCTCTTAACACAGATACATTAAATCACATCCCACAGCTTGAGTGGCAAATTTGATAATTCAGCACAGCTAAATCTTTCTTCCTACTGCTCTGTGATCTTCTGGAAAGGACGAAGGAAGGAAATTCAGCTCGCCTGTGTTGCTTTAAACCTTTAACAATCCTCTTTTTACTCTTCAGAGTCCAACTTCAGATGTGGAGGTATGAATGAATCTTCAGAAAGCAACGAAAACAAACTTTAAGTGGGCATTAATGATATAATTTTTGACAGATTTACGGTGATTATCGTCCATTACAGTATTTTAACAGATTATCTATAAAACATGCATGAATAATATGTACATAATTCCTTTACTTTCTATAGAGGGATTTGTTTGTGAGAACAAATAAATATGACAGATGTGCTCAAACAAATTATCTATGTTCTCATCCCAGTTTCTATGCGCCTAGACTTGTAGTGCTGGTGTAGAAGTCTAGAATCGAGCTTCTGCTCAAGGACGCAGCGTGCTGAGGTACATCTGTTATTAATCCTCTGGTTTTGGACACTGTGCAGCTGGAAGGATGCGGTTACTTTTCACATTTTTGGATAGTTATGATGCATAACCAAGTAAGGTGTGTGTGTGTTTTTACAACCAAAAGGACCTGACTATAAAGGAGATGATTGTAGATTTCAACAGATGGATGAATGGGTCAAACCCTATTCCCATCATATCAGAAGAAGTGATGGAGGAGTAGAGATACCTCGGTGTTCACCTGGACAGCAGAGGGAACTGGAGGTACAACTACAAGAAGGGACAGAGCAGACTGCAGTTGTTGATGAAGCTGAGGTCCTTCAGTGTTTGCAGCACGATGCAGTGGATCTTCTCTAAGTCTATTCTTTTCTTGGGATAACAGCATCACACCCACTGACTTAAAAAAAAAGCTCAACAAGCTGACAAAAACCCTAAGGCTGACTCTGTTCTGTGAACTCCTCTAAAACCTTTGGAGATGACTGTGCAAAGAAGGATTCTTCATTAAATGAAGAACATCGTGGACAACCCAGAAAATGACCATTGTACAACCACAGAGCGTCTTCAGTCAGAGGCACAAATAAAAATGATGGACTCATAAGACTGGTAAGCTGGAAGTCCATGATCTGTCCAAGTACTGTGACATTAAACAAAACAGAAAAATGAAAGACTTGATAAATTTGACCCAGAAAGATATCTACGCCCTCCTGGACAGACTAAATTCTAAAGTTTTGCACTCCTTGATGGAAACTCCAAGTACACAATAAAATGTATTTAAGGGCTAAAAAAGTGGATTTTTCATGCTACATATGTCAGAACTAAACATGTTCACACGAATATGTAAAAGAAAATGCACAACATTAAAGTAGCACCCTCAGGGCCAGTTTATACAATTTATCTGCAAAAAAGGTTGATTTTGTGGTGAATTACACTCTAAAAGGGCCTAGTCACATACTATGACTTTACGAATTTTTACACCTGTATCTCACTCTGGTTGCACTGAAAAGTTTTCTCATGGTGTTGGCTAAATATATTTTATTTTTCTGTTAAACACTTTGTTTTGACTGCATTTGTTAGTAAACAAAGCACTTTTGTGTGCATTTACCATAAAGAGACCACGTGACCAGAAACACTATATTGCACATGCACACAATGAGTAAACAAGGAGAAGCAATGAAGCCGAGCAAGCCAGCAATGCCCAGTAGAGGTGCAAAAGTTCTCCGTAACATCACAAATAAAAGCCATTCTAGTCAGTAGGGTTTTTTCCACAAGCTACATGGTGCTACGGCATGACAGAGAGCCCTCCTTCCTTATCAGGCAGAAATACGGATTGAGTATATTTGTGATGGATGACAGAGCAAAATGCATCAGTTGAAAGCACATTTTGCAATGAAATGGCTTAACCCCAAAGCCGGCTTAACCCTAACCACGCTGAGCTGTCACTTTATAATACACTTCATTGCAACACACTCCAATGAAAACATTTATCCCATCGCCTTGGGGAGCAGTGAGCTGCCACTGTGCCACGCCCAGGAACAATCTGGGGATAAGGGTCATGCTCAGGGAGCCAGAATGGCAGTCAGTGGGAGTTGAACTCAGAACCTCTGGGAAAAAAAGCACAGCACTCTAACCACTAGGCCACCACACCAGTAGTTGCAGCAATTGACGCCATCTTGCTTTCTGATAGTCTGTTGATTGTGTGAAGTGAAGACTATCAGGATGAACACTTGGCGTATATTGTTTTATTTGGAAATTAATATATAGTTTTGTGTGTTTTCTTTTTATGGTCTAAATATGTGACTAGGCCCATTACGTAAACTACTATATAAGGACTAATGTGAGGAGAGGAAGTCAGAGTGTTTTCACTTTTAATGTTTCTTATCTGTAATGATCAAGCTCCTAAGGACCACCAATATATCATGTCAGAACATCTCGAAATGATTGAAATGTGACAACGGGTGTGTTAAATATGCCTTTTGATATAAACAGATTTCTGTTGCAACAAAAATAACTCCATCCTTTTATTTTCCAGATTGGCTTAATCCTGTTTAAGGCCGCTGGGTGGCCGGGGTCTACTGTAGTCCAGAAATCAATCAGTGCTGTACACCTTTGAAAACTCTGTGCAGACACGCAGAACAAACAATGACGCACACACATGCGCTCTTACCCAATTTAGAGCTGGCAGTTAAACCAAGTTACATGGTCTGAAACTGTGTGTGAAAGCCAGTACCTAGAGAAAAACAGAACAAGCACGGGGAGGACATGCCAACTCCACATAAAGCAGCTGCAGTCGAGACTTTTACCACCAGCCTTCTACACTCCTGATCAAAACCTTAAGACCAGTTAAAAAAAATGCATGAATTTGCAGTTTGCAATGTTGGATCTTAAGAAGATTCTAAGTAGTTATATTGTTGTTTTCAATAAATGCTGTACACCAGAGGTCACGGATTAGCGGACCACGGTCCGGATCCGGACCTAGCTGCTACCTAATCCGGACCCAACCTGATTTAAAACATTTATATATTACTGCATGTTGTCCAACGACAGTGTCTAACTCAGGGGTTTGTTCTCCGTCGCTGCGACGGATTTCCGTCATTTGAAAATTGAGCGCAAAAAGTCCCGTTTAGACTTTTTATTCAAAGTTATAATCTGAAGCTGCTCTCAACCAATTAAACCTGGCAGAGCCGGGACATTAGCCAATCAGAATGAGAGCAGGGCGGGTCTTTCCAAAGCGGACATTGTCAGTCTGAGGTTTATCGGTGTTCATTATTTTAACCTTTGGGAGAGCATTTTAAACTGGCCACAGATGGTATGACTGAAAGTAGCGGTCGTCAAAGGTTTTCTTTGGATTTATGCAAACCAGCAGGTCAGAAAGTTCAGCAGCTGACAACAACTTCCCTCGGTAAGCGTCAATCTGCTCCGGCAGTTAATTAATGAATTATTTCCACCTGTGGCCATGTCGCCTGTCAGCGTTTATTCCCTCGCTGATAAACGCGGCGACCAACCAGGAGTCTCCTCGTGATTCGCTGTTATGTTTTATTTAAACACAAAGAAGAGTAACGCGCTAGCTCAGGCTAATTTAGCATGACCCTTGAAGAACAAGAGTCGGACTGTGAAACAATGTGCCGCATTTGACTGGGTTCGATTCGGAAAAAGTAAAAAAGAAAAGAAAAGAAAAAAAGAAAACCCTGCGCTGTTCTGAAACAAAGAAGGCAGAGCTGTATCTGCTGTCAGTATGCAGCAGTGATCACCTGATGAGCAGCTGCGCTCCAGGAC
The DNA here is from genome assembly GCA_037039145.1 of Fundulus diaphanus. Taxonomy (NCBI): domain Eukaryota; kingdom Metazoa; phylum Chordata; class Actinopteri; order Cyprinodontiformes; family Fundulidae; genus Fundulus; species Fundulus diaphanus. The sequence goes on along the minus strand of CM073130.1, from coordinate 19,951,896 downwards.
ACTAAATAAAATGACAAGGATTTTGATGCTTACAGATTGTTAAGAAAACTACATCAAAAAGATAAAACAAATAAACTGCAGCTGCAACATGGACTGGAGAACGGTTTCTAACTGGGTGAGGCCAGAGAAAGGCGATTCTCAGAGAGTTTTTTTATGAAGTTAAAGTGGAGCGCGGACACAGGGTTCATCCTGGATAGGTCTCCAGTCACTGGGCTAAAATATAACCATTTTATTAAACTTCAAAAAAGTTAAATCATGCCTTTTTATAAATTGTAATGATTAATTGGTGAACAATAACGGGCAAAGCAGAGACTGAATTATTGTCATGTGCAATCTGTGTCAAATTAAAATGTATTATGTCATGATAGTGTTGGTGATGTGTCCTGCATTTCCAAGGCTGTGTTTGGCCTTGTATGATCATAATATTGGTTTATACTGAATGTGACAGGGAGCCAGTGGAGTTGATGTACAGGTGTGAAGTAGATGATGTAATGATGAAGCTGCTTGAGGGTTTCTGGAGGACAGAGAGGAAAGGGAGCTGGGATTATAAAGTGGACTGTGGACCAGTTTGTCAACAGTGTGAAGGAAGAACTTGATGCTGCAGAGATGAAAGTAACCCAGATGATGATGTGGATGTGGAAAGTGATGGAGAGGCTGTCCAGGATGACACAAAGGCTCTAAAGCTGAAAGGTGGCAGAGATACAGGAATTTTCAATGGATATTTTAAAAGTATCAGATTTGGTTGACTTTGCACACTAAGCAAGTGAGCCAACTAATGCGGCATGATGTCCACGGCACGGGAATATATGGGCTTGCGAGAAAATGTTTTCAGTCAAACATTATTTTTGCTTCAACCCCTGTGCTAACTTCACTTGCGCCGCTTCTCTTGTTAATATGGCAAAGCCCTCCGGAGCGTTCCCAAACATATCCGCTTGCTCATACATTCGGAGAAAATAGCTGATTTTCTCCGAATGTATGAGCCAGAACGAATGAGCACCTTGATATGTGCTTGAGGTTGGCTTTGTTGCCAATCAAACCCAGGTGTAAAATCCTTGCAGGGCAGCCTAAAGCTCACTTCTATCATTAAGCCATAAAAAAGAAATTAAAAAAAGTTCAGGTGTTTTATAAAAGATGTGAAAGTCAAGAAATTGTCTATATACCAAACTGTGAAAGATTGTGGTTCTCTATTTCAAAAAGCACTTTGGATTTTAAAATAGAAAAACGTTCTATTTTTATGTTATTTTTATCGTTTAAAAAGTCAATGTATAAGGTTGATGCATAAACATTTTATTTCAGTGTTAAATACTGTTTAAAGTAACGGATTGTAATAAAAAATGTGTCCGGACCTTTACTGGTTGTTGATTTTCTTTATTCGGACCCCGCTGATTTTTAATTAGTGACCCCTGCTTTGAAAAGGTGTACAGCATTTATTGAGCCTGCTCACAACTTTTGGTCTCTTGTTCCCATTTCTTCTTTTTGCATTTTGAAGCTCTACTTAGAACCTTCTTAAGATTCAACAGTGCAAAATGTAAATAATTTACATTTTTTAACTGGTCTTTAGATTTAGTGTAGCTCTCAGACAGCAGTGCTAACCACCAGAGACACAGGGAAACATATTCATGTGGTCCAAACTATCGGAAGTATCTTCTTGGATGTGTGCTGTTAAGTTTTACACTACTGGACTCACTACTGTCATTCAATGGCTTTTCCTTATATTTATGACTTTCTAAATTGCAGATACATATTGAAGACATCAAAAGTACGACTCAAAAGTATATAGAATTTTGTATCAAACACAAAATTGAGAAACAACTAGTATATTTTAGACTAAACTACAGATTTCCTGTCAGATTAGTGTCTCTGGCGTTCTCTTTTCCTTCTTCTTCAAGTTTTATACGTGCATGTTTATACTCATGCTAACCTCTATGCCTCTGTCAAGCAATGCGAAAAGATATTTTTTTGTCTTACTATGCATTGCTTTCTCCCAAAAACTTTAGAATGTCATTTGGATTGTTCCATTAATATATTGCATAGAATCCTGAAACATGTTTGTCTTTATTCCCAGTTTTAAGACAGCCAAATTATAGAATGGGATTGAATCACTTTATAGTTTGGTGCGTAACAATCTGTGGTTTAGATTACTAAACAACATTCAGTTTAATTAAAAGCTTCAAGTGAGCAGAACTCATTTCTCATCAACTCGTTGTTTATACTGATTTAAAATAAGTGCTGTAAACTCTTAGATAAAAAAGGCTTCATCACGTAAAATATTTTCGTTGAGTCCGCGCATAAAAAAATGAAGTATTTGAAAGAGGAGGAGACTTGTGCAGATAAGTTTAAACTCATTGGCGGATTTTTCGGCCATGGGTGTGGCCAGACAAAACCATGAGCAAAGTTGCTGTTACGATTAATTGGATGTATTTAATGTTAGACAGTATAGGATTTCCTAAGATATCAAGCACTGTGATCTGCTGGTTGTTTAATATTTCAAACATAAATGCTTCACTCAGTTAAAGAGTGCAGGTATTCTGAGGGATAAGTCTTGTCAAATTGCAAATGCAGAATTACATAATTAACAATTATTATGGACACATAATAAGGAAACATGAAAAGTAGCTTGGGATCCAGACAGGATGCTCCATGAAAGCAGATGAGCTCTAAAGGCTGATTCCCCAAAAAGAGCTTACTGTCACTATTAATTTAAGCACTACTGAGCATTTTTCTTATGGATACACCTAACACATATACAAGTGCACTCTTGCAAACACCTGCAGGTGCTTGGATTCAGGTGGTTACAGATTCACTTCTATACCGAAAACCTCAATAATTAGCTTTGGCTGTTACTATATACATCTTGTATTAAATAAAACTACATATTTTTCCGTTATGTTATCAAGACATTTGTTTTTTGTACCTGTGATACTTTTTTGGGTTGGTTTTGCTGTTCTTTTTATATCTCTCTACAGGTGTAGAAGCAGACTCCGAGGATGTTATTGTTAAGGATTATTCGATCAGAGGCTGGAGCTGCAGAAAGCAGTAACTCACGAACACCAAGGACTTCTAAGATGTGGCATACATAAATATTTGGACAGAATGGACACCTGGGTATCCCTGGAGCCAAGCTATTCCACAGTCTAACATTGACATGCATCCCAAACTTAGACTTAGACTAAGACAACTTTATTTGTCATTTTGAATACACAAAAGTGCGTACAGAACGAAATTTCGTTTCGCATACAGCTTGAAAACAATGTAAACAGTGCAGGAGAAAAACAACAGTGGTAACTGAGAGTTCGGCAGAATTTGTAGTGCTAGATAAGGATGCAATGATTGAATGTGCAAATATACAAATATTGTACAGAGGCCATTTTGTGGCTGTTCAACAAACACAACATGGGAAAGATTGACCAATCCTGGAGCAGGTCCTTGCTGATCCATATAAGCTGACATAAGCGAGAGGTTTGGTACTCTTTCTTCCGGATCTTACGCTGCCCGACATTGTTTTATGTATGAGAGTCCAGTACCAAAGCTGTGCCTTTTCTCTGGCTTGTTTGATTAAATATGTTAAAGTAGGGGTTCTGTTTCAAGAGTCATTTCAATCTGACAAACTCACACGGAAAGAAAAGAAAATTAGAAGAATTTATTGATACAATATTTTAAGACTTTGGCGCTCAGACCTCAACAGGAAACATTCACTCTGAATTATACTTCAATATGCATAAGCAGGTGTATGAGAATAGGGATGCTTCCCCCAGGCCTGAAACTGGTGGTGGAGTGGAGATAGACGAAGTTGGTTTAGTCCATAGAGGCTGGTTTGCAAGATGATCTGCTTGAACTGAATTGGTGGGATCCAGTAGACTGCGTAAGCTGGTACCAGTACTTCACTCGGGACCCGAAAGATAGATGTCCAACTTGGAAAAACACAGGTTTGCATGAACTGTCCATGATGAGCAAGCTTGAAGCGACAGTGGAGAGGAAAAACTCCCCTTTGGGAAGAAACCTCTGGCAGAACCAGACTCAACATGGCGGTCTTCTGCTGGACCGATTGAGATGTGACAGGGAATTCCGTAAGAGTCCGGGAGGAATTACACTCTGATAGGGACGAGGTTGTAGGAGCACCATAGGAAAGCCAGATGGAGCTGTGCTACGATGGTGGAGAAGGGGATGGAGGTGGGTTGAATCAAGTCATCAGAGTCCAGATCAGACATTGTGCAGCGACTGCTTGCTTGCTGGGTAGAAGCTGAGATGGATTTAAAGTTCTTTTAAGATGGATCCAGGACGCTGATTGGCTTCGTGGAGGAGCAGTTCAAAGCTGATTGGCTTGCGTCTGAGGCGAATGAGTCTCTGATTGGATGGAGGTAGGCAATGAGTTTCTTCAGTCTGAATTTCCGCTTTAAGCTCCATTTTATTACTAAAGTCTACAATAGAGAAGACCATTTTTACAGGGGAGAACCTGGGAGAACCGCAACAGGGTACTGTTAATTCTTACATTATCTTGTACTCTCTTTTTCCTCTACTCTATTTTTCCCTCTACTTTTAGCATTTTGTCTCATCTTTTTCTCGTCCTTTCTTTCTCTTTTACCTTTCTGTTTCTGTGTCCATTGATCTTGAAATAATTCCAGTCTAATATCTAATAATTTTTTTTATATATATACGTATCAAGCGGAGCAGTATAGAGAAATCAGTAATGCTCCACTTGTGAAAGTAAATCTATGGAGATCTCTTTGGCATTAAGACAGCAATTCTTAATGCCACACAAACAAATTAAGCCTACTCAAAATTATTAAGTTCATAAAATTGTGCAGACCAACTTGCACATTCTGAAATTTTTTAAGTTCACAAAAATAGTTTTTACGAGTTTGCATACTTTTTTAAATGCATCTTACAGTATACAACTTGGTCACATAATAACTGAACTCTACATATACAAAGGGAGCCTAAATAAAGGTCCATTGCAACAATTCAGAATGTTATCAATAGTTTCATTCTTTTCAGTAGTACAATTTAATACAAGTAGTGATATTATATAAATTTGTATAAGTTTGTTAAACAGAATGAAAAAAAAATATTTGTAAGTTTTTATTGTGATGATTATCACTTATGGTTATGGAAAACCATAAATTCTGTTTCTCAAAGAAGTCTATTATTACATAAGACCAATTAAAAAATTATTTTTAAAAGATAAATATTAACCTTCTGCATGCCAATGTACTGTATAGTATATGTACTCAATGGAAAGTGGCACAGCTGAGGTGTTAAAATCGTTCTTCAACATGCCTGTATTATTGGGTCTGATGTCTCTCTTTTCTCTCTTAATTCCCAATAGATTCTCTATGTGGTTCAGATCATGCCCATTCATGGCATCCAGCACTGCAACATCATGGTCATTAAATCGATTATCGGTGCTTTTGGCTAGCAGGTGGCTGCCAACTCGTGCTGGAAAAGGAAATCCGCATCTCGATAAAGTTTTTTGTCAGAGGGAAAGATTAAATGATCACAATTTCTTGGTAGACAGCTGTGCTGACACTGAACTTATGAAAACTCAGTGGAACACCAGAAGATGAAATGGCTTCTTAAGTCACCGCTAACTGGGGGAACTTTAAACCTCAAGAAACTTGGATTCTGCTCCTCTCTACTCTTTTCCCAGATTCTGGGACCTTGATTTCCAAATTACTTTCCTGTGAAAAGAGGACTTTTAGGAGTGGCCTTAAAGCAAATTCAACAGTTGTGGTTGTCTGTCCTTCACAATCATCTCAAAGCAGTGGTTATCTATGTAGCTTGTGCATCCATTTCAACAATACATCTTCCTTTCACTCAACTTTCAGTTAATATGCATTGATGCAGCACATTGAGAGTAGGCAGCTTGTGCTTCCTTGTGAAGGATGTCAGTGACAGTCCACGGGACCCCAGTAAAGTCAGCAGTTATATACAAGCCTTAATGTAACATTTCTGTATTATAAATACTTTTATTGGAATAATGTAAAACTCTGAGCAAGAGAATTTTAGATATGCATTATTTGTAAGCCTTTTTTATCAGGAAAAACTTAAAATATGTCAGTCTGTGTAAGCTGTATCCAGAAAATATCCATTTATCTTTTTTTTATGTAATTACTGAAATAAGTGAACACATCTATTGAGATACAAATGCACTGTAACGGCACTGGTTGGAAATTTAAAATCATTCTCTAAACCAGCTTTCCTATTGTAAACTGCAGTGGCATCTTAGTGAAATATATATTTATGTTCACCATAAATTTCATAAAACTCAATCTGCTCCCGCCTCCCTCTGCACCCATTTCACCCTTTCCTCCAGTCTCCTCTTTGGGCCTCTCTCCAAACAATAATTCACCATCGTAACAGTATCAATCTGCCCTGTGGTCCTAAAGAGATGGCGAACAAGCTGACAATAAAATGGAGGGGAACACGGTGTATATTTGATCAATGATAGTGGCCCACTGCACCTATTATCAGCAGGACATTCTAGGGCTGTGGTTGATATTCTGTTTGGCTGGAAATACCACAACCTTCCCTCCACACGTCCTCGGTCCCAACATATTCACTCTAACAGCAGGAGTGCACCCACCTCGTTCTAAATATTCTCTGTTTTCTATCTCCCCCTGCTTTTTTCCCCACGCTACTCCTCCTTAATCCCACAGAACAAGCTGTTTTTGTCTATCTCTGGTTGAGACCACCTCGGCCTTTGTGTGTAATTGTGTATCAGAATCAGATTTACTGGCCAAGGTTGGGCGCACAAACAAGAAATTTGACTTCAGTTTCGTTCAGTAACGGCACAAACTGAAATCAAGTTACTAAAACTCTACTAAGAAACTGGATTTTCTATGGTAAAATCCACTAACAGCTAAAGATTAATAAAGCTCAATCAGAAGACCTAAGCTAAAAAGAGAATGTGATATTGGAACAAATTTCTACACATTCAACATGACACTAACAAGGTGAAGGGAAAAATAAAGTTTGCGTTACTTTTAACGCAGAGTAAGCTGTGAAACACTGGGTTAATCCAACAGTGGTATCCAAAATGATTTAAACATTAGCTCAATCTACACAAATTAAAAGGGTTGTGCCTCTGTTCTGTTTTCAGTATATGAAGACAAAACCTGCCGTTATTCAGGTTCATCTCAGTAGATTGCAATAAGCGGTCCAAGAGGCTCGTTTGTCCGATTAAAAGTGCCTTTTGGAGATAAAGACCTTTAAGCAGCTATTAAACATACTATTCATTAAGCCCACAGTTCTGCGTTAAAATGTTGTTTATATTGATCTGATGTAATATTCTAACTTTCTAAGAAATTAAATGCTGTGTTTTTAAAAGCCTGATGGCAAATTACTAAATGGTGAATTATGTGGAAAATTGTCTCTTTACAAAAGGTAATGCTTGAAAACACCAGACTCTGTAATTAATCTATATAATGTGTTTCACTCAGTGAATTGAGCTCCTGAAATAAATGAACTTTTCAATTATTTTGTAATTTACTGAGATGTTCCCGTAGTTGATTATTCCCAAGATGGCAGATCATTACAGGGCAAACCCGATAAAAATGCATAGCTTGTCACACCTGCTGCTGGGCTGTGACCTCCACACCTGCGCGTCATCGCCATGATCAGCAGAGCTGCCATATAAGGACGGATCCTCCACCTGCACGCCGTCAGATTGTTGTCTAACCCCAGTGGTCAGGACACTGTCAGGACATTTGTCTGTTCGAGCCAAGTTTGACAGATTTCTAACCTGCCAGTTCCTCTGCCTGCCTGAACCTGCTTCCTCACCTACCACCTCGGATTCCCTGGCTTTGACCTCCTGCTTGTCTGACACTGGTTACAAGGATTGCCCTCACCACTGACTGAACGTACAGATCTGACCGCTGCCTGTCTGACCCAGAGAACCACAATATAAACTCAATCTACCCTTGCCGACCGCTCAGTCTCTGTGTCCATCCGTGCCTGAAGTGTGACATAGCTTCTGGGAGGTCAGCCTTTGTGAGCAGTGTTGCTTTGTGTGTGTTTTTTAATCAACCTTTGTGAAAAAGAAAAAAAACACTAAACATTTTATATAGTACATGTGAAGAACTCTATGCATGAATCAATATACAAACACTGTACAATTTGTAGATCAGGGATCCTACACTGTTACAAACAATGCTATCACATGATTTATGAACTTTTCAACCATGCAAAGTCGTGCATGTTATTGCAATAAGGGAAATAAACGTGCTCAAAATATTCTCAGGAATCAGGATAAGAATGTATTATTTACATCTTGTTTCTGTTTAATCTGTATAATCTGACCCAATCTGTATAATATGATTGAATTTGACTTTGTAAAGTGCCTTGAGATGACATGTTTCATGAATTGGCGCTATATAAATAAAATTGAATTGAATTGAATTGTTTAAAGGTGCCATGACATCACTGTAAACCATTTCATGCAGTTGATATTGCTGCATATGTAAATTCTCCAAAGAATTTCATTAAAAAAATGTCAGTCCTCAGTAAAAGGGTTGGTTGCGGTACAAATATGAAGCTATTACCATATTTGGAAAACCGCTCAAACGCGGTGACTGTGTGGAGGAGAGCTCGCTCTACCGGGCAGCGACAGAAAAATCACGTCGCTGACATCCCGTGGATTTTGCAGTTACAAAAACACCTTTCTTACATTTGACAGCATTTAGAAACAAAATAAGCTTACAGGTAATGACAGTGTCATGGTCGCCACCTTCCATGTAGGGCTGTACAATTTTACCAAAAATCTAAATTGCAATATGTTTCAACCATAATTGCGATTAACCACAAGCAGCAAAAATGGCCTGTAGATAAAGATGTTTGTAAACCAGGACTATCTAAAACAAGAAATTTAACTGTTTTTTACTAATCAGATTATTATTATTCAAAAGAATAGCTTTTAAGAGAATAGCTTTAAATTGAGTTGGACAATCCTTGTTGAACACATAGTGCAAAGTGCAATCACCAAACAAGTCTATGTATTAAATAGTTTGACCAGTACTTAACGCTATGGTGAGATTCCTGAAAGTTTCTTATAAAAAAGTATGCGAGGGCCACCATTGCCAGGACCCGTGGAAATGAGAGTATTTTTTTGGCTGAAACTCATAAAAACTGTGCCTAATTTACTAAGAGACTTGTTGCTTGTTTCTAGAAATTCAATATCAAGAGTCAGAATCAGACAAAACATCCAAACTACAGCAAAAATTGAAGCAACTGGAAGCTGTTTTAACAACAAGACGATGCTTTAAAGAAAAGAAAAAAGCCTGTGACCAAATGAAAATGCCACAAAGGCGAACTACGAGGTGAGCTGATTGACAAGCATTTTGAACCCTTTACTGAGGGTGAATTTGTCAAAATGGTGATGAAAATGGCAGAGAAAACTTGTTTGCCAATGTTTGCCTGGCTCTTAACACGGGGTACAGAGAAGTGAATATGTTTCATCTGATATTAAGAAACAAATGGAGGCAAATGGAGTGGAGTTTGGCTTATTTCCGTTAGCCTGCGACAGTCGCACAGACAAATCTGACACCCCTCTGTTACTGATTTTTTTGCAAAGAATTTATGTTTTTGCAGAGAATTGTTTTGAGTGTAGAGCTAATTGACCTCCAGAGTCTTACAGACCAAACAAGAGGAACAGCTTGATTTGTTTCTGTTCATTCCAACCATAGAGGCCATGAAACTATCATGGAATGAAGTCATGCGATAGAAGTGTCTAACTTTGGTTTGAAAAGAAGCAGCTTGGACCGCATAAATGTGCCACAATCATTTACTTCTTTAAATATATGGAAGATTAATTTTTTTCTGAAGAAAAACTAAATATCTATTGGTTTAAAAAAAGCTTTAAAAATTCTCAAAGTGGTTTTGAGCCATAAAGCTGCTACTTGTCTTTTGAGCTTAAAATCCTTTCCAGGGTTCCTGCAAGTTTCAGTCAGTTAAAAGTAACACTATTTAAGACTTTTTTAAAGTCATTACTTTGAAAACTTAAGAACTTACTTACTCTGCATTTATAAGTTAAAAACCTAAGTTACACGTTTATCCACCCAAGCGAGTTTATTGCTTTTAAACTTTGTGTACCAAGCTTCAACACCTTAAAGGTTATAGCAACAACTTTTTCATCAAAACGATAATTTTTCAAAAATTACACATCCACAGAACATCAAAAGTAGTGAAGAATAAAAGTATTAATTTTACTGAAAAATAAATACACAGTATATAAATGACTATTTTTTTTATTTTGACAGGGCCAGAATATATAAATATTTGCTTCTGGTTACAATGCTAACATCGACACAAAAGGATTCTGCACCAACTAGGAGTAGCAGGTTGAAACACGTGACGCGAAGTTCAGGCGTTGCCAGATCCTAGTAGCTCTGTGGCAGCGCTGAGAAATGGTTTATTCTCTGCGTTACATTTCTCAGATTCAAACGGGCCAAAAAAGAAGCAAAACGAGGGTGAACATCGGTCAAGGTTTTGAGCGTTGGTGCTGATGTAAGAAAGCAAAGGGGCTCAGAAGCCACGTGGAGGTTGCCGCTTTCCTTCTGGAGAAGTAAGTGAAATGTTTGCTAATGCTAACCAAAGGACCTGGCAACTGGCTGACAGAGTACAACTGAAGGTTGAAATGAGAGCGGGTGAGCACGAGCGTGTTACAATTGTAGTTATCTCCTTTCAAACACAGTATGTGTCATAGGTTTTGAAATTTGTGATGTCTACAACTGTTACTCAACTATTTAAATCCCTGATTTAAATGAATAAGAAAGGATGTTCATCCAGTCTCTATAGTTTGGGCTGTAGTTGTAAAGAAGGATCTCTGACTTCTCCTCATGCAACATAATCAGTGTATTTTGTTGTCTCCAAACTAGATTATAAAATCAACCTGCTTTGATACATGACTTTGACTAACAAAATGTAAAACAACTTATGTGTCTATGCCCAAACAATATGCTTATTGGTACATCTGATGCTAATAGCAAATGACTGCACCCTATTTTCTGTATTGCTTTGCATTCTTCAGACAGAATTTAAGATTTACTCTGGGAAACAGATTTTAATGCCACTCTAAAACTAACAAGGAAATATTTTTATATTTGAAATACTTGTATTCAGTTTGAAAACACTTTATAAAGAGTTTTCAAACTGAATACTCAGATATAATCTCTGGGGAATCAAAGGTAGGGCTGGGTGTGGAGTAGTGGGATCAAGCAAAAACCGACCACAGATGCACACAAGATGAAGTCAGAGCAGAAGCTCTGAGTCATTCCTCTAGTAGTTGTCATGGAACAACAGTAAAAATAAGTACAACCATGTGCTACTGCTACTTCCCTGATTGCTCACACCCATACAATGAATAAGTAGGTCCTGAAAGATGTAAACACAGATTAAGTCTAAAAATAAAAGGCAACCCATTTGGTCTTAGCTAAGAACAAACGAAAAATAAGCCAGGCAGTGTGGGCCACTCCTAAGCTAGACTATTTTCCTCTAATTATACATAACATGATTCACTGCACCCTGGGTGGACGCCCCTCAGTCGTGCAACAGAAGCTGAGAAAACCAAAAGTCCGGCCTGCCATTTTCAGACAGAGAATAAATCACAGCACGCACACCAGGACAGAGAAGACCTGCTGGAAAACAAACGTAGAAGGGTTTCTTTGGCTGCAGAAAACTTCAATTCTATACTCTTTAAAGGTAAGCTACACTATCTGAATTTTGTGAATGTATTTGGAAAATAGAGTTAAAGGGTAAATATGGTCCAGTCACTGGAAAACCATTTCAGGACATTTCATTTTGAGGTGGATAAGTATCTGACTTATTTACACAGTAGGCATTGGCTTTCAGGGTATCAGCAGTTTGATATTAGACATATTTGTGTTTATATGTACCTCCTATACATTCAGTGGTCTCATGTTTCCATCTACAGCTGCCATACATGACAGTGAACTCTTTCGGAGAAATAAGACTGCAAAATATTCAAACTGTGCTACAGCATGGGAAAAAGTAGGACACAAATTTCGGATTCCTTTTGTGTTTTGGTCTTCTGTTGGTTTTCACTGATGCTGGACAGAGATGATAAATGAAGTCCTGATATGTATAGTAGCGGTGAGTGATAAGGGAAATTTGTTGTATCAGTTTTTTTGTATGTAAACACACATCTCTGACACTAAAACCAAAAGAGAACATTTCCAAGCAGATCTTAATCAGTGTGCACTATTTTACCAATTTCAGTCAAGCACAGCTGACATTTAACAAATACACCGACATTCCTAAAGGCTATTCCCATTTTTGAGGTGACTTTTTGTGAAGGTATTATCAGTAATAGTTGTAAAAAGATGTAATTTCACTGTGAGCTTATCGAATGTCAATGACGTCTTTCTGCTACAGATAAGTGAAATATTTCTGATAATTTCACAGAACCTCACTTGGAAAAAAAGAATACAAACTAACCCTTTAAACCTTGAAGCACACTCTGTATCAAACTGGTTTGTCTAACCCCAAAAACCATTTGAATTTAGTAATAAAAAAAGGCAAAGTGCCACTCTGGTAAAGTCCACTGCTGCTACTTGTAAATGTAATTAAATATCATTATTACCATTAGTTGTTGTATTAGTAGTCATGTTTTTTGTCACAAATGGACTCCCTCGCCAACAAAGAAAACCTCTCCTGTGCTACATTATTCATGTGGAGAAGAACTGAAAGTTTGCAGCCTGAACACACAATGCACCCATCATCCAGGCTGTTGTGATGTTATAAGCAGAGAAGATACTGTCAGCTTTAGAAAATGTTATTCTTATTGTTTTACTGTCATTGTTTGAAGGATGTTGTGTTTTTGCAGTCTTGGGGATATGACTACACACCTTTCCAACGGCTTTAAGCACAAAGCAGCAGCTTGAGGCAAAGGACTACTTGTGTTGTTTCCTTCTACCTGCACTAAAGAAACATAAATGTTTAAGAACCCTTCCTTAGGCAGCTATAGAGTGCTAAACGCAGCTGCATTGGTTTTGTTTAAAGGCTTAAACATCCATGCTTTGCGTTTCACTGACTTCTGCTTGCATCGGTGGCAAAGTGTCCAAGACTTTTGTTTGATGGGCATTCAGAAACCTGGTGTTAAAAAGAGCCTGGTCATAAAATACAGCTTTACTGTTCATTTTTATTTTAAAACGGCAAAGGTTAGCTTGTGAAGATGATAAAAGAGAAGTTTAATTGAACAAATAAATTGTGGAAGGCACGTTTAAAACCTTCTCAATACATTTATTCTCATTTCTACCGTTTTAAACATTGCATGTGGCTTTTTCCCTAAACATGTTTATCATTATTTGTGACTCCAGCTCCAGTGATATTGTATCTATCTGGATTACAGCCCACCAAGTGAGACAAATATTACATCAGGCTAACTATATGCTGTTCCAGCCGAAAAACAAACGTTATAAATAAATCCAGGGAACATCAAAAAGACAGCAAAGCAGTTTTTGAACAGGCCAGTTAATCGTTAACTGTGAAGTGGACTGATGTCGGTACACAAATCCAGAAAACAGCATGACCTCTCCGGCATTTTCACCTGTGCATGTATGTGTGCAGTACTGTGTCGTTGTAGGTACGAGCGTGTGTGTGTTAGGTGGGAGAAGAGAACAAAAAAGAAGGGTGTATTTAACCTGGGCACTCACCCATCTTCCCCTCTGTCACAACTTTCTCAGCATACATGGGTACACAGGAGGAAGCAGAAGGCAGCAGTAGACAATGATGAGAGTGGTTTCCCACTTCCCTTCCTCTCTCAGTAACTGCGCCGGGCAGGTGCTCTGAGCTCTTGCCAGTCCCTTTTGCCTGGTGATGTGTAGAAAACATTCCCCATAAAAGGAGTCACACAACATTTAATCAATAAACATCTACTAAATGGACACATAAACCGATAGATGTCACAAAAATTGCATGTTCATAAATGTACAATTTTTATAATCTTTATTTTTCATTGCAAAATGCATTCCAATGACATTTGTCTTCTACATTTAGCCCATCCCTTAGGGGAGCAATGGGCTGCCACTGTGTCGTGCCCAGGGAGCATTCTGGGGCTAAAGGTCTTGCTCAGGGTCCCAGAGTGGCAGTTTGTGGGATTTGAACCAAGAACCTTGCAACCTCTCCAGGACGCAAGCACCTTGCTCTCTAACCACTAGGCCACCATTCCCCTAGGGTCCAACATTATTATTATTATTATTATTATTATCCATCCATCCATTTTCTGACCCGCTTAGTCCCTCATGGGGTCGTGGGGGGTGCTGGTGCCTATCTCCAGCGTTCACCGGGAGAGAGGCGGGGTACACCCTGGACAGGTCGCCAGTCTGTCACAGGACAACACATAGACAGACAGACAAACAACCATTCACGCACACACTCACACCTAAGGAGAATTTCGAGAAGCCAGTTAACCTAACAGTCATGTTTTTGGACTGTGGGAGAAAACCAGAGTACCCAGAGAGAACCCACACATGCACAGGGAGAACATGCAAACTCCATGCAGAAAGGCCCAGGGTTGGATTTGAACCCAGAACCTTCTTGCTGCAAGGCAGCAAGCCCTATTGTTATTATTATTATTATTATTATTATTATTATTATTATTATTATTATTATTATTAATAATAATAATAATAATAATGCTTTAATAAGGTGACACTAAGGTTGTAACTTGTTTAACAAAATGAAAGAAAACATCAAATTTTAGTTTAAGTGTCACATTATCAGAAATATTTTGCACTAACCCACTGCTACAATCTCATGTAAAATAACCTTAGTAACTGGGGGATAGATTGTGCAGTAAACTGTTCTTCTATACAAACCACTAACCTAAACTTGCTTTATTTTCTACAAGAAAGTGAATCAAAAGACATACAAAAAAAAAATCCTCAATATTCATTATTTATCACTCAATCATGGAGTGGATAGAACTTCTCATATAAATGACCTTCAATAGTTTTGAGCTCACAGTGATTTATTAGAGACGTTTTTTTATCCGTCTTGAGTGTAAAATAACTATATAGAGCTTCAATCAGTTTTATGAACAAGTTTGAATTTAATGTGGATTTTCACTGACCCTCAAAGGGTCAAAATTTAACACACAGTCTTGAATGCATAAATACTCCCTTATTAATAGTTGGATACATTCCACTTTCCTGGTTACACCTCTGACACGTGGTTTGTGTAGCCGTCAGCATTCTACTTCCATTCATTCCCGCTCGATATAAGTCTTCCTATCAGAAACCGTAGAGTAGATTTAAATTTGCAGATTTCCTGCCGCACTCTGGCCGTCCCGAAAGCTTAATGCCAGCCGTTTCTATCGATTTCAAAGTAAGTTTGGGTGTGTGTTTTGAATCCTTTTTTCCTGCAGGAACACATAACTGTGTCCAAGTTTCACTCTTCTGACCCAAAATGTCGCCTCCATTGAAGAGAAATTGGTGAGGATGCTTAGGAACAACCCAGGAACCACCATTTAATCATGTTAAACATCAACCTGGACTGACAGAGTGTCGACCAAGAAAGAAGCCCCCGATCTAAAAATCGTTCAAACCAAACGGCTTCTGGAGGAATATTTTATAGTCAGCGGAGACAAAGTTAAGATACGTGTCAAAAATGACAACAAATATGTTTCTAGGTGTTTAGACGTCTTACAAAGCTAGTAACACTGCGCTAACTGTCCCGCATGGTGGTGGAAGTATGATGCTGAGGGTCTGATTTGCTACCAGGAACTAGTCGATCGCTCTGCGCCAACAGTGGCATCAACCACAGGTACTTTCCCCTAATTCTTCAACTTCATCTCAAATGGACAGCTTGGCGCTTTTCCAAAACCTCAATAATCCCAAACGCACATGAAACACGATTTCGAAGGGATAGCCTCGACCCCGTTGAACGGGTATGAAATGTGACTAAAAGTGAGGTCTGTGGCAGGAAACCAACAGATTTAAATGACCTCCACCAAATCTGCCGAGGAATGGTCAAACATCCAGCCAGAATTACACCAGTTTGTTGACGGCTCATAAACCATATTCTGTTTCTGGAACTTACAAAGGGACTTCTGTCTAAATATTAGGCTACTGGCGATGTATATAAACATTTAAATATATATATATATATATATATATATACCAATCACAGAAGCTAATATTAAATTATTTACACATTAAGCAGCATCAAGTATGCTACATATTATATGCATTGTCCTCAGGAAAGAACATGTTAAAAAGGTTAGAGTTGCTTTTACTCAGAATTACCGTTTAAGGTTATAATCCTTTAATTTGACGATAATTAACTTGATAGCAGGTAATTACACTGTAATAAATATGGTTTAAAAACCAATTTAGCGTTTTTTTTCTTTCTTCACGGCGACTCACCTGTATTCCTTTACAGCAGGTGGAATTGTTGTTGTTTTTCTTCTTTTGAAGCAAATGAAAATTGTCCTTTGAAAGTTCCGTTTGAAAAACGACAACAATAGGCGAAAAACAAGCTTTTTTTACGCCCGGATAATTCTGCTGAAGCCCCACCGCGGGTAAATCCCGTTTCTTTCCCTGAATCCTCTCTTTTCCTCTCTTCACAGGTTACTGACCCCGGAGAAAAAAAAGTGAAGCAACGTTTCCTGCCAAAGTTTCGCCAGTTCGCATCAACCAAAACCACCAGCCCCCGCTTCTAGTTGTAAGGAGAACAACATTTGGAGAAGTGGGGTAATTAAAACGAGGTTCGGGAGGTTTTCCTTTATTACTTTTAAGTGAAGTTCGTCGCTTCTTCTGGTTTTTGCCGTCTGCTCCGTCTGTGCGCGCTCAGTTGCGCACGAGAGGGGCGCGAGTGACGTCAACGCCCCTGAGTGGACGAGAGGTGAGCACGAGAGCTCTCCCTCTGCAGTGACCGAGCCCTGCTGATGGACACTGTGTCCCACCTGAAAACGTTTGCCTAATTAAGCACATTTCCGCGAGTTTTCACCTATCTACCAGAACAAGTGTGCCGCCTCCTATACACACTCAGATAGGAGCAGTTTACAAGAAGAAGAAGAAAAAAAACAACCTTTTTCCGCAATTTCCTTCCAATGACATGAAAGCATTGCTACCAGCCAAGTTCCTCGTTGTTAGAGAAAATAAAGGGGAAGCTGGAGAGCCTAGACCTATTTGCACACAACAGCAAAAAACACTGACAGAGAAGAGCCACAGAAAACAACAGAGGAAAGGACAGGCGAAGCTACACGGAGGTGGACAGACAACCACGGCAGGGGGAGAACATCAACAGTGGAGTCATGGCACATCATCACTATCATCATCATCATCATCATCATCATCATCATCAAAGCTACATCTTTCTTCTCGTTCTCTGTATGAGAGGTAAAAACATTTCTACTGTGTCCCAGCATTATCACAAGACATCCACACGGATTGTAGCAACGTTTCCATGCGGGACTGTCCAAGCTTGGTGATTAACTCCTGTTATAAAGTTTTCTCTCTTTTTTTTTTCGTAATTCAACACCAATTCTTCCTGGCACAGGTATTCTGGCTGGTGATTGGTTAGTCCTTCTCCCCTCCGGTCCCGTATGTGCTGTGGTTGGTTCTTCAGTAGTCCTGCCTTGTTCCTATGACTACCCGCATAGCTCTGATGAATTCAAGGCAGATGGGCGACTCTCTGCACAGGTATAATAAAGAAGGCATTGTTTCTAGTAGCCGGAGATCTTGTAATGGAGATCACTTCTGTGCAACCTCTGTGCAGTCGCAATAAATAGATGTCGCCATAGGTTGGTGGTTGACAAACCCCAACAAAATACACTTTTCTCATTATATGCAACCAGGTGATGTTTAGTGCGGCTTTCTTGAATCTAAAACGTTTTTCCTTCACAAGACAGGAGGCAATGAAAAAGGACAGGAGTACAAAGTTCTGTCAGAGATGTGGTGTCTTGGAGACAGCCGCTGCATTACGGAGAAGTATAATAATAGTCACAGAAACACAAAAAATCAAGGGTTTTCAGTAGAAATCCGAAGTTTACAACTTTGTTTGTCCGTATGTCTGTGCCAGATACGTGTTCCACAGTGCCGGTATCTTCCCTGATCCATCTTATCAGAACCGGGTACAGTACGTGGGAGAACCAGGAACCAAGAACTGCTCTCTGAGGATTTCCGATCTCAAAGAGTCAGACAGTGGAACCTACGTGTTTTACCTCATTACCAACCACACAACGGAGAAGATGCCTCCGCAGACTGGAATACAACTCTTAGTGGCAGGTAAGGATATTCTTTCCACTCTGTTTTATTTACACCAGGAAATAAACGTATTTAACTGTATCGTCTTTAAAATTAATATTTATTCTAAAGCATTTTCACAAGGTAAAATATCACAAGGTTTTTTTCTATCTAGCATCTATTTCAACACGGTCTTGTGCACCTGTTTGTCCTTTTTTTCCCCAATCTAATAGATAATATAAGAATTCCTTTATTGTCCTGCAGTGGGGAAATTTGGGTGAGACAGTGGCAAACACACAGTTACACACAATTATTAGCAATGAAAAAGAAGAAGAAAAAGAACAAACCAGTTTAATCTAAAATTAGCTCTAAAGAAACGCCAAGAGTAGAAGAGTAACCAGAGTGAATAAATATTGCACAGTGGAAAAGACTCCAGTCTATTTACATACATAGGCATTTAAAAGGGACATATGCAAAATCCACTTTTTTAGCATTTAAATACTATTTGTTGTGTACTTGGAGTCTCTAAGAGAGTAGAAACTGTGAATGTAGTCTGTCTAGGTCTGTCTTTAAATCTAAAAAGGAAGACTTAAAAAGCACTATATGTCCCCTTTAAGTTATTATTCAGTGGCTATTCTTTAATGTAAAAATTGGTCAGAGTCATTGTAGGCTAATACCACAAAAGCTCTGTAGTATGTTTGGTTTGTCATCAACTGACCAATATTGAATAAAAAGTTGAATATAAAATTGTTTCTTGATTTTTATGTCTAAAATATTTTCAAACAAAGTAGCCTTGTGTTTACAAGTAATCGTTTCCTTTTTGCAATCTATAGTTTGACTCCTTGTGCTTTCTGCAGGAAGCAGAACTGAAACTTAGCAATGATTAGTCTGACATAAACATCACAAAATAATGGTCTTACATAATGTGAAAGAAAAAAGCCAAAGATAACAAGTCATGCTGTTTGCTTTAATAATTGTAACAAATCTTGTGAAACCATATGAGTTAGCGCATTTTAAAGGTTTTAAAACTGAAACCGCAGCAGATCAGCTCTTTTCTAGACACAAAATGAGTCAGCTCACTTTGAGACGGACTGTTCCTTCTTTTTTTTTAAACAACAGATTCATAACTGTCTAAGTACAGTAAAAACAGATACATCTGTTATTAACACTGCTGTGGTTTCCTTGTTGGTCCTGTAATAATGTGCTCAAGTGTTAGCTGTGCTCTGCATATAGGTGGGACCTAATCATTGTTCTTGCAAAGCACAAGTAGGTTTCAACTCTTTCCGGTCAAGTCAAGGCACACAAAGCCTCAACACAAGTTCAAGGACAAGATGTGCCGGTCAATTATAAAGCCCTAAACTTGAATCCTGGCTTGTAAACCAGTCATTTTACAAACTGTTAAATTTAATCACAGAGTAGTAATAAATGCTTTTTTAAAAGGTGTATTTCTTTGCCAAAACAACCAGCACATAAAAAGTATGTGCTGATATTGCATTTTAGTATAAATATTATCTGAATGTGACAACAGAATCTGGAGACCCTATAATTCAGCCAACACAGGAATGAACGTTTGAAAATGTTTATCAAAGGAGCTGGTGTTGCTGGAACTGACAGAAGCAATCTCTAGAAGCGATGTGGGGGAGAGGACAGGGTTAGTGCCCGAGAACAACTCAGTGGAGATGTGAGAACACTGAATAAAAGTCACTAACCCTATCAGAATCCGGGAGGTTGCACTGGTTCTGAGCGACTGGGTGAAACGGATCACTGACTGATCCGCTTCACAAAGTCAGCTTGAGGGACAGAGGCAGAAGGGGAATCCGATGTCATGGCTTGTGTCACACACAGGTTGACTTGGCTGAGGTTTTCCGTAGGGCAGAGGCAAGAGGCAAATCTGGAATCCAGGCGAGAGAATCAATAACGGGAGGCTCACTCCAGGCAGAGGTTTCCAGACAGGGGCTGAGACAGGACACAAATCCGGGGTTCAGGCTTTGGGTCGTTCACAAGAGGCAGAGTTATCCATGCAGAGGGGCAGAGGCACGCAGGCAGGCTAGGTCGAGAGATGGTTCAGGTAGTGGAGGTCCAGATACAGAGGCCAACAGGAGAATCCAACAGGAACAAAACAGGTCGATATCAGGCAGGCAATCAAGGAAGGCTGGATGGTTTACTCACCTGGTGGCTTTCAAGAATCTGACAGTGACACTAGGAGAGCTTGGAATAAATAGTGCTCCTAGCAGGTGCTCTTTTAAACCGTGATTACCAGGCAGCGCAGGAACAGGGAACGACATCACAGGGACTGCAGGCACGTTTTTGTCTTGCAGGAACTGATGAAATAATTACAGATTTTTAGGTTTCTGTCCTGAAGTCTTTGATTGAAGTCACACAAATAAAAAAAAGTGACTGTATGTACAGATAGCTGCTTAAACAGAGAGTAACTTCAGTACAGCATTTACTTATGTCAACTGTATGTTTGTCTATGCGCCCTGTCAACAAAGCAAATTCCTTGTACGTGTAAAATACTTCTTGGCAATAAAGCTTGCTCTGATTCTCGTTCTGATTCTTAATAATGCACATTTGCCTGCTTCAGAGCTTCAGGGCTAGCTATCTTATTCCAAAGCCCTTCTGTCTGTTTTCTGTGGTTTAAGAGTGAGAGCGGGCAACACTTTTATCTAAGCTGCCTTGATGTAAGTTGGATATTGTTTCTTCTTTCTGTAGATTTTTGCTCCTCATTTTTGCAATCCATTTCATTTTGACCGCCTTGTAATTTATACAAGCCAAAGCACTTGTATAAAGACTGTGACTGGTATCCAGCATTACCGTATTTCTTCTTGTACTTTTCTGTATTTCGTTTCTGCAACTTGACTGAATATTGTGTAGATCTGAACGCTAGTAAGAATTGGCTGGAAATCCATAGTTTACAAGTCCAAGTCATGTCCCCAGAAACTGAAAGAATCTATCAAGTCAAATGTGGCTAAATTTGGAGTCCAAGGCACATGACTTGAGTCTACAACTCTGCTGCAATGGCAACCAATATTCAATCTGTTTAAAACAAACATGTAATTGTGCAAATAGGCTAACGCTGGGGAATTTCTTAGTCTTAAATATTCTGTCATGACTACAGAAAAAGACAACTTTTCAAACTGACATAATATGTTCATTGATATTGTTGAATAAATCATTTACTTTTTATTGCAGTCCTGTTTGAGTAATTTATATCAGTATCGATTTACAATGGAATGATTATGAAAACGGCTTGCTGTCATAATATAAATTCAATGTCTTTCACCAGATAGGGTAAATGACTTGAAAATAGAAAGATGCAAAGGAAGAAATGTAACCTCATTAATTTACTCAATATCTTTGTAGTCATTTGGTTAAGGCCCTGAAAAATGTAACTCTTCATGTAATTTCCTTTCCTCTCCCTTATTTTCACCAGAATCCTCCAGAGCGGTTGCAGTCTCAGCAGGTCCGTCCCGTGTCGTCCCTGAGGGTGCAGCTTTAAGCCTGGCCTGTTGCACCCCAGCAGCCACTTCACAAAGTCAGTTCAGATGGTACAAGAGCACAGATAGCAGGGTTGTACAGGTTGGGCAGGTGTGGCATATCCATGGAGTTACATCTGGTCAGTCTGGCAGCTACTACTGCCAAGTGCAGACTGGAGATAAGAAGCAAAACTCAACAGTTCTTATAATCGATGTGCAATGTAAGTAAAACGTAACCCTAACATATGTCCATGTTATCTTTATACTGAAAAATGTTTTATGATATATGTTTTCATCTATATACTATGTGATAGAAAAATGACAATCGACTTCTAATCATTTTTTAAAAAGAAACTTGTAATATTTGATGTGAAGTTAATCACCTTTGATATAAACCTTCTCTAGACCCACCTCGAAACACAATCATCACCAGGGGAGCAAAGGAGGATCATCCTGTGAGTCTGACCTGCAGCAGTGAGGCTAACCCACCGGTGCACACCTACGTCTGGTACCAGGGTGCAGCATGTCTGCCAACAGCAGACACAAGCTTTCATCGAGGAAGACAAACCCAGGCTACATTAACAGGAAGAGGCCAAACATTCAGCACGGCCAACATCACCACTGAGGAGTATGGACAGCACTGCTGTGTCGCACGCAACAGATGTGGATCTCAGACTCACAGCACGACTCTGGTCGATCCTAGAGGTTGGTGAATGAAGAGCCTTGAGCTCATTTTCAAGGAACTTACTTTTAAGTTCTCTGTTATGAAGCATAGGGTGTATTGAAAATATGTTTTGGTAAACCATTTATGGATACTACATACATAAGGCATTGTTGGTGAATATCCCGAACACACAATTAAAACTACAATGGATAGCTCAGATTAAAGCTTGTTCAGATGTGAGCCTAAATCCAATTGATAAACTGTGACAACATTTCAAAACATTCTATTTATTCAGTCTTGCAGAGTTTGAGCTTCGTTTATTTTAAAGAAGAATTAGCAAAAATCTGAGTCTCTAGACGGGCACAGATGATGGAAACATACCTCAAAGGACTGGCAGCTGTAATTAGAGTAGCTATAAGGTTAAAAAACGGGGATCTATGGATCATTTTTCTTACACTTCACAAGCTTGCACTATTTTGTGTTGGTCTGTCTCCTAAAATTCCCAAAAAGACGTTTACATTTCTGGTTTTAATGTGAAAAAATCTCACAGTGTTCAAGGGTGTGAATACTTTTGCAACGCTCTGTATATGTATCTAAACGTTGTGTTTGCTTTAATCCCCTGTCCTCCACAGCAACAACTTCATCGGACTCTTTAGGAAGCAAAATAGTGCTGATTGGAGTAACTGTTGGGATCCTGCTTCTTATTGTTGCCATAGTTGCCTTTCTACTGACAAGGTGAGGCCTTTGCTATTTTTGCAATCATTGTCCATTTCAAACACCTTCACAGAAACAAGATTGGGACTACTGCTCCCATGCGTCAAATAAGCATCATAAATAATGCAATGTCAAATTTATACAAAGTTCGGTAGTTGTGGTCTGGATGACCCAACTACATCAAATTCTGTGTAAAAGTGGGGTGTATCCAAAGTTGTGCATATATGACCAAAAGACTTGTTTACTGCAGAAAAACAGTTTACAGTCTTAAAAAAAGTCATGCAATAAAGGAAAAGTACACAATATACTAACACGATTGCCTTTGAGGTTTTGAGAACTTGCAACATAAATCTTGTTGTTGTTCTGTTTCAGGAGAAAGACAGCCAGAGGTCAGTCATATGTCCTGACTGGGACAACGGCCACAGAACCTTAAGGACTCAGAGTTAAACCAGGACTGTTTTTATTTTGTATACTAAATATTTATAGAGCTAACATGAGAGGACCAAAATATGGTGTCACCATGTACCACTTTCCTGCAGTATAACCTGTTTTTTTAATTTTTAAAAATAGGCTCCAGATGACATTCGCCTGCAGAGGCCTAAAAGTGTCACAAATCCAAACAATAAATTGTCCACTCCTGTCAGTGTGCAACCAACCATGCTGCCTCTTAAAAATTCAAAAAGCACTCACTGTTTGAACCGACTGTGAGACTCTGTAAACTGCCTGGTTCCCCTATTTACATCTGCTAGTTCCTTGCAAACTGAATAAGTTCTGGGTTTTACTGTATGGGTGCTAATCTTTTCTTTAGTCAGTGGGGGTACATAAATTGTAAGAAAATAATAAACCTGTGTTTGGTGCAGTTATTTTGTTATAGGAGTTTTCCTCCTCCCAGTGATTTATACATGGGTAAACACAGATGTGAATTTGAATACTGGACATGCACCACAGATCATTACAGATGCAGACCACAGATGACATCCGCAGTCGTTTATGCCTTTGATAGTTTTCTAACAAGGTCTGTGCCGCCTAGAAGTTCCTTCTTAATAAAACATGTCCCATGGTTAATGTAATCATGAAGACAGGAAATACAGTCAGCACAACCCCATTAGGACTCCGGTCAGTGAGATCAGTGTAAACTTTGGGTCATGGTAGATACTCACCAAGGCCTAAAGAAGAGTGGAGGGGGAGGATAAAAACCAGGAGGACAGTGACTCTGTATCCGGCACAACCAGTTACTGGATGCCCTCGGCGATCAGTTCCTAGCCTCATCAGTTTATTTTTGGAAATGGCCTCTTCAACCAAGACAGAAAATGTGAAGTAATCTGTTTTTTGTATAAATGAAGCCATAATAAGAACATCAAGCTTACACCATCACAGGAAAATAACTTGGATTTGGTATGTTGCTTTTTCTTGACAGTGTTTTTATTTCTTCCTGCAAAAACAGACACTTCACATTCAATAATTAATTTTTTTGAAACTTTGCAATCTGGTTTGTTTGTCATGGAAAGTATTTATCATTCTGTGGAGTAGGTAAGATTTGAATTTCTAGCCGAATTAACATTGGCATAAACTTTGTTTTTAATGTTTGCGTTCTCCCCAAAAGATGCTGTATCAACGTGTTTTATTTTTTATTTCATCTTACTGTTTTTATTTTGTTCAGCATTTTGGTAACAACCTGTTGTTTTTAAATGTGCTTTATAAATAAATTTGACTTTGACACACAAACTCGTAAAAAAAAGAAAATACGTTTTATTACATAGCACAACATATCAAATACATTCAAAACATGGACAACAAAGGGTGTGAGCATTGAATGTATCAAGCTGTTAAAGGCACTTTGAATTACCAGTCAGACTAAAGGATATTTCAGTTATTATTACAAACAGACTTATGAAAAATAAACCTTCGCAGCTGGACTTTGACTGACCTTAAACGTTTAAACGTTGAAATAAAACATTCATTCAATGTCAAATCAACCTCGAACGCCAAACAGTTGAAATGAGAAATGACGTTGCTGTTTCAATGTCGATTAGATTTGCAAAATCAAAACAAAATTCAACGGTTATCCCGTGCAACTACCTGTGTTGATTCAACAGAGACTCAACATCAAAATGCAAGCTGGGTTAACCAGTCTAATCCAGACCATTAAAATGGATTTCCTGATGAATTCTATGAAAAACTCATAATAATTGATATAGTGAAAGTAAAAGAAGGTTTTTACATTCACCTGAACAGGAAGACGTTCAATTCAAACTCAAGGTGGCAGTCTTGACTAGTTTACACAATCACAGTGATTATAGCAACAGTGTACTGCACAGTGACCGCTACCGAACGTAATACAAACCAATATTGACATCCGTAATAGAAATAACTAAGTTGTATCTAGACAATCCATATTGTTTGAAACAGAAAATATCCCTTCAACATTCAAACTCACTTTAGTCTTACCCTAAAAAAAGAAGAAGCACTTTAACACTGCTGATCATTCATGTAGCTTAACTAAACTTCAGGAGGCATTGTGTGTCAGAACTTGGCAATGCCAACGATTCCTCTGTTTTGGTTCCTTGCTCACCTCAAGGGTTTTGGAGCGCCGTTATTTCACCCAACAATCACATTTTCATAATCATTGCTGTTATTCTGAAAAATAAGAAGAGTAGTTTAGACACCATGAGTAGTTTAGTTTAGTTATTATAACACCCTGTTCCTCTTCTCACCTCTTTGTTGGCGTCAGAATGAGACCGGCGCTTCCTTTAACAACAAAACAAGAGGCTCCTATGAACTCAACTACTTTCCCACAATCAGGGAAACAACCATAGCTGGCTTAAAGTGAGAGCTGTTCTGTGTCACCTACCAAGTCCAGATGATAACCGGTGTAAGCACCAGCAGAAAAATCACTTTGATTCCAATTCCAAGGACAATGAAAGGATGGACTGAGAATAAACAGGGAGACGATCATGAGAAACAATTGAAAGTAGTCGCAGATGGTGCTTGATGCATCAGGTGCCTTGTCGTTATAGAGCTGACACAGCGGAGGACTAGAAGACCAATTCTAATCAAGATAAATAAAGAAAACATCCAAGAAAGTGAACGCTTTGACTCCTCCTGCATTCCCACCTGTGTCTTCCACAGTCAGCAGCACCTCGGCTGAACGGCTCTGTCCCACGGGGTTCCCGGCCTGGCAGATGTAAGTTCCTGTGTGGGTCAGCTGCACAGAGGAAAAGCTCAGGACCTGCCCTGAGCCCTCCTGGAGCTGGAGGCTGGAGTTGGAAACATCCCTCCTGTACCACCAGGTGTAGGTATCTGCCGCGGGGTTGGCAGCACTTCTGCAGGTCAAAGTCACACTGCTGCCCACCAACAGGGGCCCAGAACGATTCACCTCAATGGTCACATTTAATGGAGAATCTGCATGAAGAAGACAACAACGGTTCTAGTGAAAATTATTTGCTCTGTTTTCTTTTTATGGATGGGGGATGCTGGACATTTTAAATTTAATATAAACAATGACTATGAAAAATAGTCCTACTCTTTGAACTTTTATTTACATGTCACATTTCTACTAGAAATCTCAATGTATTTTGCTGTCTTATGTGATAGACCAACACAAAGTAGCACATCACTGATGTGGAAAGAAAAATGAAGCATAGTTTTCAAAATCTTCAACCCCAGTCTGGTCTTTTTCAGCCGTAAGTGGTTTTCTTCCAGGGTTGTCCTGCATTCAGCTCCGGCCTCTCTCAGCTCTTCAGCTCTTCAGCTGTTCTGGCTGAAGGAAAACATTCTCTTGGCCCACTGCTGCCGCCACCATGTCTCAGGGCGGGCATGGCTCAGGATGGCGTACGGTGTTAGCTTTCCATCAAACATAGTGTTTTACATTTGGGTCCAAAAATAATTCTGGTCTTATCTGACAAGAGTGCCTTATTCCACTTGTTTGCTGTGGCCCACACATGGCTTGTGACAAACTTTAAACGGGACTTTCTTTGCAACATGGCCACCTTTTTAGCACCCCTCCATAAATGCCAGATTTGGAGAGTGCACCACAAATGGCTGCCATGTCTACAGATGTTCCCACCTGAGATGCGGTCTGCAGTTGCTCCACGTCTCTCACTCTTTGAGATGTTTAAAGCTTGACATTTTTTATCATTAATCCATTTTAAACATGTCCCTGACCTGTCTGCTGTGTTCCTTGGTCTCCATGATGGTTTTCACAGAACAGTGGAGTTTATATCCAGATTAAATCACTTTGTTCTCTAAATAGGTGACTTTAAAATGCAACTGGTTTGACATCTTTTTTAGGGGTATGAGAGTAAATGGGACTGAATATAAGTGTACAACACTTTATTACTATAAAGGATGTCAGAAACATATGACATTTTACATTAAGTTCACAGTTCTGTTGCTCTTTGTGTGGATCTGTCATGAAAATGTTACAACATACAAATCACTCTAACAGTTTAATCTGATTCCTAAAGCAATAATTGTGCAACTTAACATAGTTTGAATGTAACATCTCAGTAGTTACTGTCAAGCCTTTACAACGTGACCTAATATTGTCATGGTACTCACACAAAACATCCAGAGCCACAGGATCCGACTGCAAGGAGTTCAGTCCTTCAATAGTGCAGGAATAGTTTCCAGCATATTCCGTCTGAGCCTGAAACTCTGGCTCCGTAACTCTACGTCCATCTCTGAACCAGATTGTTCTGTGATTTTGGCACGTTGTCGTACATTCGAGGGTCACTCTGTCTCCAGCTCTCACTCTTATGGGGCGTATGCTGGCTTTCAGCTCTTGAGATCAAGTAAAAACAAAAGTTAATCCAGGAAAACATTCAACGTAAAAAAAAAAAAATATATATATATATATTATTGTTAAACTATTTCACCTGTCACAGAGAGATGCACTGATTGTTTACTTCTCCGTCCATACTTGTTTGTGTCGAACCAGAAGAAGTAATGTCCGGTGTCGTCCTCCTGCAGGTTATGAAGAACCAGGCTGCAGTTGTTTATATGGTCACCTTGGTAATCAGATCGATTTGTATATGATGGAAGGACGGAGAGCCTGACACGTTTCCAGGTTTCGTCTTGTAGCATTCCTTTAAACCATGCAGTCTCTCTGACAGATTCATCCTCTGGGTAGCTGTACGAACACTTAAACTCCACTGAAGACCCCTTAAAAGCACAATGATCTGGGTTTTCAAAAGTCACAGACCAAGTAGCTCGCACCTTCTCTGCTAAAAAAAAACACACAAAAAAACATAAAATTTTATTTGAAAAAGAAATGTAATAGGTGGGAAAAATAAGTACACCCCATGGTTCAATAGAACCATCTTTGGTAGCAAGGACTAAAAGTTAGACTTTTTGGTGTGGCTTTAATGGTCTCTTTTATCCTTGTGAAGCAGTTTTGATCCACTTATTTTACATGGTTGCATCAGTTCTCTGGGGTAGGCAGACATTTCTAATCGCATACTGTTATAAACATCAACATTAAATAGCAAAATTGAAATGAGGACTGTAGAGTGTGAGGTAAAATTCTCGCTTTTTGTTCAGTTTTTCTGAGTTTGGTGTGAATTTTCTGGGATATCCTCTCTTAGACAGATCAGTGACTTTCTTAAATGTTTACCCATCCATCAATTTTTCAACACGCTTATCCCTGTTGGGGTCGCGAGGGGTGCTGGTGCCTATCTCCAGTTGTCCATGGGCAAGAGGCGGGGTACACCCTGGACAGGTGTACCCCGCCAGTCTATCGCAGGGCAACACAGAGACAAACAACCATTCTCACACACTCACACCTAAGGAGAATTTAGAGAGGCCAATTAACCTAACAGTCCTAACAGAGGAAGCCGGAGTACCCGGAAAGAACCCACGCATGCACAGGGAGAACATGCAGAAAGACCCAGGGTTGGACTCAAACCCAGGACCTTCCTGCTGCAAGGCAGCAGTGATACCCACTGTGCCGCTGTGCATCCCTAAATGTTTATCACTTATGAATAAAATTTCTCAATGCATTGCTTGGAAATGGCTTAATAACTATTTTCAGTGATGTTCATCAGCTATTGCTTCTGTAAGGTCATTGCCCTCTTGCCATTGCATCACTAGATGACTGCATGGTCCAGTGCAGCAAAATGCCAAACCTCCTGCTTTTCTGGAGATGGTATCATTTACACACGAACAGTTGACATGACAGCAAATAGCTCCTCTTACTTTCCATTTTAAATCATGCAAAAGTAGCACAGGTATACTTACTTTTTCCTAACATATATGTAGAACTTATGACTGTGACTGTAATAAAGGCCTAAAAAAAGCACACTCTAATTCAATTAGATGCTGTCCTTGAACCCTTTGGAATAGATGCAAAAGCTTGTCTTTGTAAAGGTAACACTTTCAACCTTTCAACTGAGCAATTTGTTGAATTGGTGACACGTTTTTAGTAACTGAAATAGGAACACACATAAATGAAGCATTTTTGGTTCTTATTTTTTAAGTTTTTTCTTTGTTATGCAGCTGCAGACTGATATAAGGAGGAATTGGCTAAAGAATTAAAGGATCCAAAGGAGACAAATCTGTTATATTCAAATCTGAAGTCAGTAGTGTAAAAGGAATCACTATTCTGGGTCTATTTTTCTGTGGGTATGTCCACACGTTCTCCCGGAGTTATCCAAATGTACCCAAACTGTGCCAAAATGGAGATGCCAAATTTAAATGGCTGTAACTCCCGTTTGCTTCGACACAGAGACATCAGTGACGGCTCTAACGGAACAGGATTTACAGAGGATTCCTGTTCTATGCACAGATTCACTGTGTCAGGTTTTTGGAATCAGACTGAAGGGCAGACAAGAGCTCATGAGTCGCATGTTGAATAGTGAAGAATAAATAAACAAGGCTTACAGGGCTGCAAAGATACAGGAAAAAGGAACTCAGCAAAGATAACCAAAACTGAGTAGATAGACGGAGTACCTGACAACGGGACATGGCTGAGCTGACTAAGTATATAGAGGAGGAGACGAGAGGAGCAGTAGGTGGACCATAATAACGCAGGTGGGAGGCCCAGAGGCAAAAGGGGGGAAGGAAATAAGTACAAAATAAGTAAATGCAAAATAAACTAACTGAATGCTAAGCTAATGAATCGCTAACCTGAAAAATCGATAGAAGGGCCTCAAAAGTCACCATTCAAAGGAGGTACAAGACAGAGTTCCCACAGCGGCAGAGCTGCTGACACGTACGTTTCTCCAAATGGTGTCACAAAAACTTTTCAACCAATAGCAATACTGATTCGAAATTCAGTGCAAGACACCTAGTGAACCCTAGGAGGGCGCCACACTGACGGTTTTAGACTCAAACACAGGATTTAAACAAATATGCAGTAAATTGTCAAAAATAATCCCCAGGATATGTAGACAGCACTATAAGACAAACATGCTAAACGTTTATTAGCCAAAAAAAGTTGTTTTTTTTGGCTGAGGACAGCGAGAGCCAACTTGAACCGTGCCATCAGGCTAGCGAAGCGGAACCACAGTCAGAAAATCCAGGAGCTTTTCCATGACGCCAGCAACACCAGGAGCATGTGGAAAGGCATACGGGCAATAACAGAATACAACACGTCCTCCCCCCCGGTGGGAGAGGTTGATGCTGACTTCCTCAATGGACTAATTAACTTCTTTGGGAGGTTTGAGGCACTAAACAGCACACCAACAGTGAAGGCTGTTCCCCATCAGGAAGAGGAGGTGCTCTGCCTTGACACCGCCGACGTGTGGAAGACTCTGAGGAGAGTCAACCCGCGGAAGGCCCCAGGTCCCGACAACATACCTGGGCGGGTGCTCAAGGAGTGTGCAGGTCAGCTGGCTGGTGTTCTCACAGACATTTTTAACACCTCGCTGGACCAAGCCATAGTGCCAGCATGCTTTAAGTCTGCCTCCATCATTCCGGTGCCGAAGAAACCTCAAGTCACCTGTTTTAATGACTACCGGCCTGTTGCACTGACTCCCATCATGATGAAGTGCTTTGAAAGGCTGGTAAAGGAACACATCGTCTCCAGCCTTCCCCCAACACTCGACTCGTTCCAGTTTGCCTACCGACGGAACCGCTCCACTGAGGACGCCATCTCCTCTGCTCTTCACCTGAGCCTGGCACACCTGGAGGAGAAGAACACCCATGTGCGGATGCTGTTCCTGGACTTCAGTTCAGCGTTTAACACCATCATCCCACAGCACCTGGTAGGAAAACTAGAACATCTGGGCTTCAGCACACCTCTTCGCAACTGGCTGCTAGACTTCCTCACCAACAGACCTGAGTCGGTCCGGGTCGGACAGAACACCTCTGATGTCATCACCCTCAGCACGGGCTCCCCTCAGGGCTGCGTCCTGAGCCCCCTGCTGTTCACCCTGATGACACACGACTGCGTCCCCAGGTTCACCACCAATCACATCGTGAAGTTTGCAGACGACACAACGGTGGTGGGCCTGATCAGAGACGACAACGACCAGGACTACAGAGAGGAGGTGGAGCAGCTGGCGGGCTGGTGCAGAGACAACAGCCTGGTCCTGAACGTGGAGAAGACGAAGGAGATCATCGTCGACTTCAGGAAGAACCGGCCGCACCACGCTCCACTGCTCATCAACAGCTCAGCTGTGGAGGTGGTCAGCAACACCAAGTTCCTGGAGGTGCACATCACGGACAACCTCACCTGGTCTGTGAACACCACGTCACTGGTGAAGAGGGCACAGAAGCGACTGTACTTCCTGCGGAGGATGAGGAGAGCCCACCTGCCCCCGCCCATCCTCACGACCTTCTACAGAAGCACCATAGAGAGCATTCTGACCAGCTGTCTCTCTGTGTGGTGTGGAGACTGTAATGCCTCCGACTGGAAGAACGTGAGGAGAGTGGTGAGGACAGCAGAGGGGATCATCGGGGCTCCTCTTCCCTCCATCAAGGACATCTCATCTCAGCGCTGTGTGTCCCGAGCCCGTAACATCATCAGAGACCCCTCACACCCCCACCATGGACTGTTCTCCCTGCTGCCTTCTGGGAAAAGGTTCCGCAGCATCCGCTGCAGGTCCACCAGGTTCTGCAAAAGCTTTTTCCCTGTTGCCATCAGACTGTTGAACTGCTGAACTATAAACTATAGACTCTGCACAACATTTGCATATTTGCACATTTGCATCACTGCATCACTGCATCTCTATCTAGCATTACAAATGCTGCCGAACTCTCAGTTTCTAAATGCATTCTTTCACAAATGCCCTTTGCACAATCAATTCTGCACATACAAATGTTTTTTAGAAATACTCACCTGTACACTGTGATTTTTCTCCTGCATTGTTTACATTTCAATTGTTTACTTTTAAATCACTGCTGCACCTCATACTGTAATCTAATTTACTGTAATCTACAAGTTGTATGCAACGAAATTTCGTTCTGTACGCACCCTGTGCATACAAAATGACAAATAAAGTTGTCTAAGTCTAAGTCTGTCTAAGTCTGGTTTGGGGTTGAATTGTCCTTTAAGCAAAAGGAAAGGAGGACAGTGATCTGGCAGGGACAAAGAGAGAACTGAACCTAAAGGAAACACGAAGCGCGGCCAGACATGACGGAATAACCAGACTAAATTAAGGAAGGGCAGTCAGAAAGTAAAGATCTAACAGAACTACAAAAATCATAATGAACAGAACCTGACTAACACAGGAACCGAACCTAACAGATACAAGAATCAACTACTAACACAAAATACCAAACTGAAAGCTAACCTAATAACAGAAACAAGACTTACAGTTAATAATACTAAAAGGTGCAAACCCAAAACAAACGTACAAGGATGCACAATGGGCACAGATGACTTATTTGCTTTACACATGCCACTGCTGTGGGGATTTAAATTTCCACCCCAAGAAGTGATAAAGCCATGTGGCAGTAATTTTACTGTCCACAAGCTGCAGACATAAGAATGAGGGCACGCACTGACTGGCCTGAGCAACGTGTGTGAAAACATGAGGAGGAGCAGGTTTAAGAAAGGAGCCATGGTGAATAACATTGGCACTGGAGAGACCACAGATCAACGCAGATGGTCAAAAGAGGTGTCAATCAAAGGAGGAGGGCCTAGACGACCATTCTGAAACCCGAGTCTTTAAAATAGAAGCCTCCGGTTCAGACTACGACCTAAAAGTTAGAAATACGTTCCATGGGGACACCGGTGTCCCAATGGCAGTTAAGGGGTAAAAAGATTTAAACTCAAATCGGACCCTGTTTTGCGTTTGAAGTTCATTTATGTTCTGATACGTTCACTCCCCTCTGAAGGAAAAACTGTTCAAAATCAACATGATGTTCATGTCATAAAACGTGTAAAATTCCCACTGGAAGTATATTTAAATAAAACACAGTGGCAGATTTATGCTGCAGCTATGAAACAATCAAAATCAAAGCTGATCTTTTTTTCTTTATTCTCATTTTCAAATCCTTTGCTTGTAGCTGAGTTTTTCTAAAGCCAACCTGAAACCCTGACAGAGACATCAGAATAGAAACGCTCCGTTCACCACGTTTACATGATGACATGGAAATTGTGCAATTCATGTTGAGGCTCGGCCAAAGAATTTAGTTTCTCTAACACAATCTAGGTTTCAGTTTATGTTTTCTTGAATTTGAGCATGTTTCACAGATTAACTTTTAAAATGATTGGATGAGTGCTTTGAACAAAACTGCTTAGTAACTGCATAAAAATGTATTTGTTTTCCCAGATATCCTGCTACGTGTGGACCAAGCCTAAACTTAGAAAAGTATATATCTCTAAATCAAGAGTTAAGATTGTCCCAAACAAGCCTTGATTTTGAAGTCCGCTGCTCAGTGGAAATGTAAAAATGTTCAGAGTCATGCAGTTCATACTTTTAATAAAAATACATTTGCTTACCTTGCTGCAGTAGTAAAAATATCAGCACTTTAATCATGTTCTTCAAGACAAGAGGCCAAAGTTGATTGTTCAAACATTAAAGCAAAAAGGGGCCCAAACCATGGCTGCACATCTCTCGTGGACCAGAAAAAGATTTGAAGAAGTTTTAAGTGGAAGTCTGACTCAAAGATGACCTGTAAGCATTATGTAAATCAGCTACAACAGGATGGGAGGGATCAGTTGCTCTCTAAACACATGATGAGTTTGCACCTAAATCTGATGTCTAAGACCAACAGAAAACATAGAACAAAGAATGAAGTTCAGAGAGTTTTATATTATCTGAACAACTGATCCAGATCAAACGCAGGCTCCAGAGTTTTTCAGGGGGTTAGAGTCTACAGAGTTTCCAGCTAAGGAGAAAAAGCAGGGATAACCTGTGGTCTTGTCACTAACTTGTGTTCTTCAGTCCCTAAAACCAGTTTGCTTCATGAGTTCTTCTTATGGCACAAATGGGACGGACTAACCTGAATCAAGGCCCATGTCTTGAATACACAACGTCTCAGTTTTAGCATTGAGAGAGGCCGGTGCATAATATAGCATTCAACTTTCACTACTGAATCGGTGTATTTATAGAGTTTTCAGTTTTCTCCTGCAACTGTTTCATAGTGACTAACAATATGCAGTGCCTGGGAAAATGCCTTTACTCCTCTTGCGCCTTTTAACATTTTGGGACGTTACAACCACAAACTTCCTCTTATACCACTCTGACCCTGTTTCTCGGTATTCCCAGCCAGCCCAGAACACATCGTGACGCTTTCCCTGAATCCCTGATTGGCTGCACCTGTTCTGCTGTGTTTAAAACTTGCCTGCTTTTCTCCCCTCCCCCTGCCGCACTGTCTGCAGCCCAGTCTCAGTGGTCCAGAGATTAGCTCATGTCCCAACATTGATGGGGTTGACATGGAGGAGGTTGGGGCTAACAGGTACCTGGTAGTCCACCTTGAAGGCAGAGGACTGGTCAATAAACTGTGACACCGTGTTTAAAAAAGGGGCAGAGTTGGTTATGCTTTACAGGGAAAATGTTTAATTTGTGTACATGTTTCACAATTCTGTGGTTAAAAGTGCTGTGCTGCGTGCTGTTGTCTGCTGGGAAGGGGGTGCTTGACAGAGAGGAATGGGAAGCGTCTTCACAAACTTATTTGCAGGGCTGGTTCGGTTCTGGGAAGAAGTGTGTGGACTTTGACTGAGAGGAAGTTACAGAGCATCCTGCAAGGTGATCGTCAACTCCTTCATCCCATCCTGGCCGGGCAGGAAAGCAGCCGCAGCTAACGCCTCCTGTTACTGAGCTGCAGGATAGACCACTTCAGGAGGTCATTCATCCCCACAACGTATACGACTCTGCCAACTCTAATGGTTAACGGCAGATTTGCACAAAACACACATTGGCTGACTGTATGCTGAGATAGTGTAGCCAAATGTTTTTATTCATGTTATTTAGACTTGTACATCTTTTGTCAATTTTACCCTTTCCTTAGTCTTATTTTGATTCTTAGTCTACTTTATGTTTACGTACATATATGTTTTTCTTATCTTGCGATTACTTGGACAAAACAATTTCCCTGCAGGGATTAATGAAGCGATCTTGAATGATGGGTTGAGTGGTTCTCAACGAGATGTTCAAGATGTCTCAGGAAAAATCGTGAAACAGTGGAAGGGTTGTTAGAACTGTTAGAAGTGAATTAAGTCACCCATTGTGATAGCTTGGTTTCAGCTACAGTCCTCTTCATTTGGTATTTAGGCAGGTAATTAGGGAT
This sequence comes from Fundulus diaphanus, assembly GCA_037039145.1. Lineage (NCBI taxonomy): Eukaryota > Metazoa > Chordata > Actinopteri > Cyprinodontiformes > Fundulidae > Fundulus > Fundulus diaphanus. Next base: position 19,916,164 of record CM073130.1, on the reverse strand, counting down.
ATTAATTGGTAAATGGTTTTAGGCCAAGATAATGAATCTGCTGCGCAAGCATGCTAGTGGTGTTTAGGACGTTAGCATTTCATGGCCTATGTGCAGTGTGTAAAGACAGGATCGTAATCGTGTAATAAAGGAAGGTAAAACTCTACCATTGTTTTTTGTGTCCTGCTCTCCATTGACAAACAAGGAGCAAAACAAGCGTGCCATCGGATTTTTAATAAGACTAAGACCTGTCCTGAAATGTTTTTTTGTTTTCTTTCTAAAGAGAACAAAAGAAGACAGACAGCACCAGAAAACAATGGATAGCAGAGAAAACTTGCATGTTTTTTGACTCGGCAGCCTTTCCTGGTTGAACCGAGGCCTGCTCAACTTGTTTGTTCTCAGAAATCCACCTTGCTCATCAGGAACATGTCCGCATTCCTTCAGGTGCCTCGGTCTGAAATTCCTTTCTTGTCAATGACATTTGAAGAGACAAAGGAAGTAGAGGCTCAGAGGCAAGTTCCTGGCACACCGGTCCTGAGAACCTGTCGGTGCATTTGTGAGCTCGGTTTGAGCAACAAACGGGAAACTTTTCACCATCTGCAAAAAGGGAAGCTGCCTTCAGATCTACTGAGGAATCTCCACTTTATGCTGAGGTCAGAGTTCTCTTTCTTTCATTTACATGTCGCCAGAAATAGCTTTACTTTAAATAAAAAAAATGGAACGCTTTATTTACAGGAAAGAAACAAGGCTAAAGCGTTCCATAAACAGTTGGTGCAATTGAACCTTAAATAGTAGCGTCTACTTTATGCAACATTGTGACTGCTTGGAAATTTTCTAAACCAGCAGTCATTTCGTGCTTGTTGATTAAACCCTTATTTAGAACATTAAGGTAAGCAACACCATTAATGCTGATTGAACAGGTCTAAATTATCGGGTCAGGATTTCCTGAAGTAGAACTGTGTGGATTCGATCGTGTAACTGCAAAGGTTTGAATCAACGGCAGCGTCCAAAAACAAACATGTATTCCCACAATGTCTTTATTTTAACAAAAAATTTATTTCCATCATTACTTTTCTACTTAGTTTGCAAAATGGCAGCTTTGATTGGAGATATTTGTTAAAATCGTTGCTCTTTCGGTTCTCTGAGCCTGCTCTTGGCAGATTTTTTGTTCAGTAAATGTTAAAGCAACACCAACAACTAAAGTGAAATGGATTGCTGTGTTTGACATCTGATCTGTCCGTAGAGATGTATGGCAAGAGCTGTGAACATGTTTCTACCTCCACAGAGATAATCTGTATGGAATAAGAGACACTAACTAAATCAAGCAAACAAGAAGAAATGGCAGAGAGCAGGAAGGTTTTTCATGTCTTCTGGCTGCTGCTGGCGGTGCTCCAAATCGCTGCACCTTCTTCAGGTAAGTGATCCCATCAACGTCACAGTGGCATTTGCTGCTGCCTAAAGAATGAACTGCCTGATAGAAAATCAAATGTGAATCTTAGCACTGCAGCAGATGTGACCCTTACGCGTTCCAGTCTAAAGATGTGTGCTGCCAGCCACCATTGAGGGGAAAGCCTCAGTTTCCAGTCTTCTAACTTTATAGAGGAAATGGTAAATTGAAAAAAGGACTCGCTTGCAGCTTTAGCTTTAAAGTGAACTTTTCATTTTACCAAAATGTTTCTTCTGACTGGAACAAATCTTAATGTTTTGGAGCGGCCCAGCCAGAATCCCGACTTAAATGTGACAGAGAATATGGGAAGGGAGTAAAAGATTAGGGTGATGGTAAGGAGGCCTTTTAACTTGGTGCTCTAACCTGACTTTTGCTAGATGGATGTAGTTCCGCCGAGCTCCACACGGTTCTGAAATCCATCTGGTGAGAGTCGGGTTATTGTAGCTCATAGCTGAAGTAAAACCTTTTGAATAACAGTGGAACCAGTCAAAAAGCTGCTTGGCAATAATAGGAAGGGTTTCATTGCTAAAAAAGTAAAAAAGAGTTTTCCATTTATCTATCCACGCACACACACACAGAGCGATATCCGTCTTATTTCTTATCAGACAAGCTTTGTTGTTGAATTAAATAATAAATTAGGTGTAAATCTTCCAGAAGTAAGAAAGGTTTTCGGCTTAACTGCATGTATCTGAAAATGCACCTCAACCACCCACTTTTGTTTTTGCTCATCTGTTTTGTTTTTAAATGTCCATCTCCTTCAGCACAGGACAACACGACCTCCCCGGCTAACACTATCCCCACCTTAACTCCAAAGACTAAAGCCTCCAGCTATCGGACTCTTCCAATTGATGTTAAAGTGGCTGTGGGCGAACCTGCAGAGTTTAGGTGTGGAGTATCTGAAGCATCTCAGAACCTCACGTTCACCCTCTACAGCAGTCATGGAAACTACACCCTCACCTGCCCCAACGGAAAGGTGGAGGACATCCCCCAGGTGAGCTTGTAGTTAATTATCTCATACAGTGATGTGACTTTCTTCAGTTCTGTGTCAGTTTGAAGTAGTTAAAAGCTTTGGATGGTTACCGTTCTCAATGTCTTTGAAATGTGACCTATGTCGAAGATGAAGATTTTTGAAATCTTATCTTTCTACACCAATTTCAGCTCTCTGTGTCCAGATTCACAGGGCACAGAAGCGTTCATTTTATCATTTTAATCATTCTTATTTCTCTCTTCTGGTCTTTTTCTCCTCTGACAATCCCCTCAGGCTCTATATGGAAGCTGTGAAGTGAAAAATGGTGAACTGGTGGCTGTTTGGACCCTCAAGGGAACCTCCTACTCTGACAATGAAGCACGAGTCGTTTGCCATGAGTCAAACGCTCCAGATGAGTGTGCTGCTGTCCTGCGTGTCTATGGTGAATTAAACATTGTGTCGCTTTGCACATTGCATAATTTGCCTATAAGTGATCATAGTTGAAATCACACTGTTTTAATGTTTTCACCTCTGCCTGCAGATAATGGCGCCAGCTACGCTACCCTCATCGGATGTTTGATTGGAGGATTCTTTGGGGTCCTTTTAGTTTTTGGACTCATTTTTCTCCTGCTGCCGAAATCCATGACGATTCAGAACTGCCTTGGTAGGCAGCAGTGTATTAATGTTTGTGCGGAAAATGTTAAAGTGTAACTCACCCCGATGCAAAGGCATCCCTCTGCCCCCAGACAAAGTTTGGAAAAATGTCCCCAAAGTGAGAGGTTCCAAGATAGACACAGGGCTGTGGTCAGGACAAGGGAAGGTGACATGCTGAAACATGCTTGAGCTGCTGGCTCAAGGCGCTGACTAAGCAATGCTCAAAGCTGGCGCTACCGGGGCAGTGGAGGACGGGATGGGTGCAGTTTCTGAGAGATAAAGTGATGTTAGGAGCATCATTGCTGGCATGTTCAAAGCAGTAAGAAACACGATCGATCAACGCTCGCGATTCTAACCGCTGAGCGTGACTCGCTACAGGGCGACGGGAGCAACAGAGGCACGTGTCTGACTGAGAGGCTTTAATGGCCGAAAGCGGGACTATGGTGATGAAAGCATGTACCGTTTTAAACAACAGGAAAATTCAACTTAAATGTTTTAAACAACAGGAAAATTCAACTGCAATAGTCACTGTTCAACCCTAAGAGGGCAGCACAAAGACAGTTTTAAGACAAATATAAATAGCAGAACTAGACAACTTAACATGAAAATGTAAAAAATGGCACAGTAACCTTAAAGCAGCTCCCAGTTTATAGTTTATATGCAACACAAATGTGGATTTGGGTGTGAGTTACACTTTAAAATCAGAACATACTGACAAAATCTTAATAGCTGATGTAATCTGAAAAATTTTTGTTTATAGGTGAAGATGACACCGAAGATGACCAGGATTCAATCGTAAAAGAGTGAAGGAAAATACGAAAGAGGAGTTTACAGAAAGAAAACTACATACATCATCCAATTATTACTACTAAATCCAGTTTAACTGAGGTGACGGCCAGGCTAACCATGTTATGCATTTCTCTGACAGAATCACGTCTTTTCCACAACCTACATCTTTGCCAAAATCTACTACTGCTGTGCAGTCACCAATTTGCAGTACCAGATTTCTTCCACGTGAGGGCAGCACTCGTAAAGCTAGTTTACCATCCACAGAATGTGAATCACAAACTGCAAAAGTAAAAACAGCGCATGTTGCTTTTCTAAACCGACAACTGAAGTTGATAATATTATTTTGGATTTGGCTTGAGTCTAATAATAAACCAATCAGAACCTAAACTAATTTCTCTGTCATATCTTCGGTTTTCAGTATCAGTTTCAGGTCATTTTAATATAGTTGATACACATTCAAACCAACAGAGGTTCGGATGAGTTGGATGTGATAATGATGCCAGGCTGGGTGTTTATAATGTGAAGAAATGTACTAACTACAGACCCCCCTGAGGTCTTCGCTTCAGGCTGAAGCTCCTGAAGCTCCCAGCCCGCCAGTCACCAGCTGTTGCATCAATGGTCAAAACCTGTTTAGTACGGTCAAAGGGCCCTTAAAAACCCACACTTTGTATACCTACTCATCCAGGTGTTTTCTTTTTGTTCAATCACACACATCGCAGAACATCTAAGGAGCCATGTAAAAAGTTTAGTGTCTTTGCCAAGAACACATTAACACCACATTAATAAGACAGGAAATCCCATGGGAGATGGCCTCTCCTTTACTTCAGTCACAACTGCCAAACACGGATGTGGATATTATCCTAATTCCTCTTACCCATGATGTGGGCTACTTATTTTCCTCTTATTTTTTTCATTTAACATTTATCCAGTGCACAGAATTATCTTCTTATTGTGATTGTTGATCCTGTCCAGTCACTTTGTTCGTTCAGGATCATTCGTGGTGTAGGCTGAACATCAAAACACAAATAAAGACTAATTTCCTACACCATTTTGTCAATCCCTAAATTGATGGTGATGCAGCAAACTGTGAATTCTTAAATATTAAAAGTTCATGCTTCAAAAAAACTACAATAATAGAGAACTAATAGTTTATCAATAGCAACTCCAATTGTGCTTATTAGGCGAGGTCTTTCAATTGAACTCTGTTGCAGTTTTCTTTCACCTTTGCAAATTTTTTTCATCTTTTTTGTTTTTTTCTCTTTGTAAAAAAGTGTATAGTTTCCCTTCCACTATATCTATTCACTACGTTATGTGGCTCCACCACATAAATTCCCAATAAAATACATCAGAGTATGTGGATGTAATTTAATACATTGAATATAATATCAAGCAGTGTGAATACTCTCTGAAAGCACTAGCTTTGATCTGCTTTTCAAATTAACACCAAAATGGCTGCAACCATGTGGGCCCAAATGTGACACAGGCCTACTCACCACAAATCCATGTTTTTGTTTTTGTTTTGTTTTTTTGCTGTTTTTTTGTGAAAGAAGCACATTGAAAGCTCTGCATGTATGAGTACAGTAGATTGTTAAACTGAAGGGCAGGAAGGAGTAAAAAGAAGCAAGCTCCCGCATGTGTTTGTTGCCCCTAGTGGTGACTTTATGTATTTTTCATCAGCCATTTGTTTGTCCAAAGCAGAAAGAGGACAGATAAAAGGGAAATAACTAATTTGCTGACATGACAGGAAACGTTTCAATTCATAACCAAAGTTTTTTCACTCATATGAGTCCAGACTAAGTCTACAACAGGTTAGAAAGCCATTTCTTAGGCTTCATGACTAAAGGCCTTTCTCACCTTTAACAAAAAGCATCCTAATGACCCACGAGATTGTAATTTAATGTGGATAGATGAGACAATAGTGAGACTTTTAGGAAGGCATACATTTGGTTATAAGAAACTAACACAGCATTTAGGAAAACAATACCATAGTGACAGATAAATATGGTGGTTGTAAGATTATGACCGGCCATCAGTTTGTGATTTTAAACTCGAGCAAGCTTGGGTTACGTAACAGTACAATGATACAAATCACACCAGGAAGTCCAAGCTGAGTGGCTAAAAACAAGAAATGAGAGATTTTGGAGAGGCCTAGACTAAGCTGGGTCCTAAACCTGACAGATGCCTTGCCATGACCTTGAACAGACTGTTAATGGCTTTAACTCAACCCTCTAATATGGCTGAACAACTCTGCAAAAAAGGTTGGGCCAAAATTCCTCAACACAGATGTTAAATGAAATCATCCTTTGAAATCTACATTTTTATTTACACGGGTTATCTTTTGATGGAAATTTGCTTGACGTATTTCATTGTGACAAAAAAGTAAAAGCAGAAGAAATATGTAGGGGGGCAAAATCTCCAGAAGAGAGACACACACATCACTGTATATATGTCCAAACTGCTAACACCCACACACCCACGTACATCCTTGTTTAAAGTACAGGAAACGTGCCTTGACTTCCATTCATCTTCAAGCCTTTCTATGCCCTGACCCTAACCATTGACACCTTAGTGCTAGCCCAGAAAAAAAGTGAGGACCAAAAAAGGTCCTTACTTTAAATCAAAGTCCTTACTTTACTTGTAAAATGAGCTAATAATGTTCTCGCTCAGCTGCAAGTACAAGAACACACACACACACACACAGGGCCGAGTCAGCAGGAGAGATTTCTCCCTCGTCTTTAGCTGATACAACAGAGTTAGTGTGGAGCAATGTGTTGATTCAGCTGCTCATCCACTCCTTGGTTTGCTCTGTGCCGGACTCTGTTCCTCAAGCCTGATTCTGTTATAGTCAGAACCACTAAATAGGAAGTCTGTGGTGTTTCTAGAACATGACAAAATGAAGGCATGTGTGTGGGAGTTAGTGAGGTCATGTTTGCTCCTGACTCGCTCAAAGTGTTCTGACTTTGACTGTGAGAAAAGACATGTCTTCTAAAAAAAAATAAAAAATAACACTCATGTAAATGTATTTGTGAGCATCTGAACAGGATTTTTAGAAAAAGTTGGAAAAATATAGGAATATAAGGTGAGATTTTTATCGATTCATGTTAACCACAGCTCTTGCTGTCCACTTGAATTTCTGTAACATTTTACCAGAACCTGAGGAAGGTCTCCTGCTGACAGGCTTACTGTAATGTTAGTTAACCTGTGCTTATACCTTTGCTAGTGCTGTTTATGGACAAACACCCTCAAATGCCACCATAACAGAGGTGTGTGTCTGGCCGTGCGTGAGATAACCTTCATCGTGTGGTGTGCGTTCGTCTTGTGACCTTTTACTGTCAATAAAACATTTTAAGTACATTATATCCACCGGACATTAGGGAGTGAAGGTTAAAATGTTACCAAGCCAGGTCAGAAAACAAAGTTTTAAAGGTGGAGTAGTTTAGTCATTTTTGCAGCTTTTAGTGTTGACCCTCTACTGATCTCTATCTATTTAAGTATTTGTTTTATCATTTTATGTTCCATAATGAAGGCACGACAGAGTTCAGCCTATTTCTTAACTTCAAAATATGTTTCAATGATTAAATGTACATGGCAGTTAGGTTGATTGTAGTTGTAGTGTTTAAATTAATTCATGGTGTTGAGACCGACGACGCATGATAATATTATCCACAAAATAAGTCCTATTACGGATAAGAGCATCCACAGTAAAACATACGAGGCATGCCAGGGTATTCATTCCCCTAAAATGTCTCCATATTTTGTCACATTACCACTAGGGATGGGGCCGATCCGACCCAGTATCTGCATCATGTTCCGATACCAATGTATTTTACGGAGAGGGAAATTCTGATCCAACCAGTGGACATTTCCCACCCGTAAGCTGCATCTGTGCTTTTCTGATGGAAAGTTTCCAGATTCCCAGCTTAGAGCAGCTCGGTGTATGAGCTCGCCATCACACATAAAACAGTAAATGTGTTGAGAAGATGTAGCTAGTTTGTGCACACGTGTCCGGTGGATGTCCACAGACTGAGGTGCGCCCAAGTATGGGAGCCTTTAAGTAGCAGGCGGCAGGAATAACCTCTAGAGTCATTGCAAACAAGGGAAATGTGACAGCTACAGGGTTTACTGCAAACATTCAACTTTTTATTGCACTTTTTCATACATGTTTTTAATAACCCACTTCAAATCTGGTTTACATCTCAAATTGCTAAAAATTTAGAATGTAAAACAGACAAAAACATAGTTTTATGTGACAGATCAATGGAAACTAGCATAGGAAAAATGATTTTCCACAAATGAAATTGAATAAAAGTGTGATGCAGTAGTATTCATCCCCCTTAGCCTCAGACAATAGTTTGAAAACAAAAACCTTTTGTGCACATCCAGGACCTGAATATTTTCAGCGTCATCCATTTTACAGTCAACTCCAACCAGCTTTCCAATCCAAGCTTAAGCAATTCATTTCATTTAATTTATTTAATTTCACTTATTTCAAGGATGACCCTTTGAGATGTACCATCTCATTTCAAGAGGGCTTTACAAAACATTAGCAGTAATACAAATAATAAAAAGTAAATCCTTAATGTACACAAGACAATTTTACACAAAGACACCCACACCATATTCAAGTACACGTTTACTCTTCCACACACTCACAACCACACATACACAATGCTTCCCCCAAACAGCCAAATAGTACATCAAAAATACAAGCACATATAAGTTCACACCAATTCCATGGTACATACACTAAACATCAAGACACAAAATAAGTGCATACAGATACAGCATATCCATGTAAAGATTAAGTCCAGAATAAATTAGTCGTTGCTCTTATTGAAAGCAAGAGCAAGATGTTTGACAATAGGTAAGTGAAGACAACTTAAAAATATTAAATGAAGTGATGCTTCTGAGCGAAGGAGGGATATTATTCCAAGCTGATGGAGCTTTAAACTGAAATGTACAAAGTCCAATTTCTTTCCTGATTCTTGGTGTAAAAAAACGGATCAGTTTCTCAGACTATATTGTGAACTACATGGTTATTAAGTGTTGTTTAAATATGGGGGAAAATTTAAATACATACATTTACAAGTAAGTAACAACCAATGAAACTTTCTTCTGTCCTTAAGAGCTAACCAGTTCAAGGACTCATACACAAGGCAGTGTGAGTCCTGTATGAACACCTCAGAATAAATCTACAAACACTGTTATATAAAGTATTGAGGGGACGAAGATTGGTTTCTGTGGTATTGCCATAAAACATTTGTGTAACATAGAATGGACAGCACCAGTTGTGTGACAAGTCTTTTATGAACTGGGAAAGGAAAAACATTCTACACAACAATAAAGTGATTTTAGAGTATAGTGTCAGTATGAGGTTTAAAAGATAACTGGGAGTCAACCCATAGGCCTAAATATCTAAATTCTTCAACTTTTTGTAATGCTGTTCCATCTGAGAAGTTAATATGCCACCTGTTTGATAGGGGTGTAGAGCTTGGTTGAGTGCAAAACTTCTTATTCTTGTTTAAAAAAAAACATATTTGCAGAGAACCACTTTTGAACTAGGTTAAAATCGGAAGTAATGAATATTTAATTAGTGAGATGTGTGAACTGGAGGAGTAGATTAAGGTATCGTCTGCATATAAATGAATTTCACAGTTGGAACAGACTTGTGGAAGATCATTAATGAAAATAGAGAATAGCAAAGGACCTAGGGATGAACCTTGCAGTACTCCTTTTTAAATTATCTTAAAATCAGACTGGCTACCCTTGAAAGAAACACACTGACTTCTAGAATGAAGAAAATCATTTAAAAATAACAAACATGAAGCTGCCCCCCCCCCCCCCCCCCCCCAAGTGCTTCACTATGTTCAGGATGATGTGCAATGTTAGTTTCCTCCACCCACTTCATTTTTCAGCTAGGCCAAAAAGTTAAGAATTGGTTTCATCTGAAGACATAATCATCTTCTTCATGTTTACTATCTCCTTCACCTGGGGAGTGAGAAATGTTAATGTCTGTATCGTCTCGTCTCTTGCCACTCATGCATAAGGGCCAGAATTATGCCGTGCTTAATATGTCCTGGTGACAGATCAGATATTAATAGCTTCTCAAGACTCTGTCATATGGTGATTTGCGAAAGTATTTGTTCAGATGCAGTAAAAACCTTCCACGTTTAATGTAGCATGTGATCATGAATCAAGGATCTTTATTGTTATTATGTAACCTTAATGGAATTTTGATGAGACTAATGACTATCTTCTGTATATTAAAGCACTGATCATGTAATTCAATCTTTGGCAGGATAAATGTCCTGGAGCAAAGTGACCATTATCTAACCTCATTAGCATTGACACAGGAAACCAGCAAACACTCAGATAAATCGCTGCAAAGCATTCTGATGTTTTCGTTTTCTGTCCCACAGAGGCTAATAAACTGGATTTCAATCGGAAATATTTTAGTGCACAAACTTTAGTGGATGGGGTAAATATTCCTGAAACTGATTGTGTCTATGGGATAAAGTAATAGCAATGATGCAATAATAAACAATAATAACAAATAAACAACAGTAATGTGATGTAAACTGTTTAGTGGAAGTGATTTACTCTGGGCTTTATCTACATTCTTTCTTTGCTCCCTCGTCACCAGGTATCTGTTGTTAAATGATTCTGTTATCACTTCCACACAACCGCACACACAAACCTTGGGGTATGTGTCTATCTCCATGTCTCTATCAGTTATGTCCCAGCAGCTGTCACTTGTTAGGAGCCTGACACAAGACTCTGCTTCTTTCTGTGTGTGACTGTAGGAGGAATAAATAGTCACACAACTCTGACACATCCACTTGTATAATTTTATACATTGTGCAAATGCGCACTGAGAGGAGAAACACCTGCAAATCTAATGAGCTGAGAGCAAAAAGCATCTCCCGGTGTTAAAAACCTTGTCTGTCTCAGACAAGGTTAGAAGTCTGAATTACATCTGACAGGAAAACCAACTCTTCCTGTTTAGGTAGAGAAGGGAAAATGTCTGCCAGCCACCAGACCAGCACAGCGAAACCTATTCTGCTGGGAGAGGAGCACTGAGTGATACCTGGATACCTGACAGAGCCTCAGAGACCACAGAGAAAACATGAGAGCCTGCGGAGGACATATTCGGGGAAGGCAAAGAGAAAGGAGGAGTGGAAAAATACGCTGTGCAGAGCCACCCCCTGCTTTGTGTCTTCGTCTTGTTTTTACATTTAAGAATCTTAATGAAATTGTAAGCTTTGGGACAAAAGTATGACAATAAACGTTATTCTGATCATGTGACTAAATTTTGCTTTATTGTGGCAAACCAAAGACCATGGAGTTTTATGTTTTAGAGAAAAGCCTCTGGCAGACAAAGATTTATAGGTAGTGCCCACCGAACCAAAACACATGGTGATGAAGATCCAGTGAGTTTCATGGAGCAAAGAAATGTATAATTATTGCTCCACAAATAGGCTCTGACACAGCATTCAGCAGCTGAGATGTAACTCCCCAGACAGGTTAGGTGACCTTATTGTCTGAATTTGAATTACCATCTGCCATTGAAACAAAACGGTAAATGGCTACAGTGCTTTAACTAGTCCAACGACCCCAAAGCACTTTACACTACAGTCAGTCATTCACACACAATCACACCCTGACGGTGGTGAGCTATGTTAGTAGCTACAGCTGCCCTGGGGCAGACTGACAGAGGTGAGGCTGCCATACATCCACCCCACCGGGCCCTCTGACCACCACCAGCATACAAATTGGGTGAAGTGTCTTGTTCAAGGACCCTTACTAACTCCTGCACCACGTAGGAAACAAAGATGGAGAGTATCTGTACCTGCAGAGTTTCAGTAATTTGTAGGGTGGATGATATTTGACTTGACGGCTGCTAAGGTTATAAAGTCGTCTTGTTTGAGATACCTGGACAATAAAAACATCAAGGATGCTACTCAGAAATTCAGACTCAAGAATTCTTCGTTTTTGTTATACTTCATTAAGTTGCTGGGCTTAACCCTTAAACATTTGTTCTGAGATAAAGCATACTTCAAGTCTTAAATACTGCACATCGACATATTTACAAAATTTGCATTGTGCTTGACATGAATTGGCAAAATTGCACAAACTCATTGAAATCTGCTCAAAAATTTTCTTTGTCCAAAGTGCTTACCCTTTCTTGCTCTAACAAACTTTGGTTCTTACATAGGAACGTTGTGGTAAAATGCTGATTGTGAATTTATTTTACTGTAGAAAAAATGAAGTGAATTTTTCCACTATCCTGTTTTTTATATTTCACTGACCACCTGCTTTTCTGGGGCTGAAGATTCAAAGTCCTATAAACTGTCTATTAATGTTCTCAGGTGGTCAAATGATTATTAAGAACATTAAGCAGAAAATAGGTTCAACTCCCCTCCCCATGTAAGCCACTCCTTGTCAACATGAGTCAATCTTTATCAGTACAGATGGAGCTTCTGCATAGAATAGCATGAGATTAATCATTATTAGCCAATCGCTGTGATTGCTTTTTGCAGTACCTAAATACATTTCATTGAAAATGTGATATATATCGTTTACTAGTTACGATTACAAGCTACATCTGATGCATAGGAAGGTAATGTGGGGATGTTAGTTTCTTAGAGTTGTGTATTTTCATCTGTCAAAGAAATGCAGGGAAGATATCCCATAGTGTGACAGAGTGCAAGATGAAAATGAGCAACATATACTGACAAGCTGAACAAGGAGATCATTAATCAGAGAGGCAGCCAAGAGGATGATAACTCTGGAGGATCTGTAGAGATCCCAAGCTCAGTTGTGCATAAATCTGGCCTTTATGGAAGGGCGGCAAGAAGAAAGCATTTGTTGTAAGTAAACCAGAAGAAGTCCTGTTTGTGGTTTGCAATGTCAGGGAACATACCAGGAACACGTGGAAGAAGGGCCTCTAGTCTGAAGAGAAAAAATTAACTTTTCTTTGTCTTAATGTGCTTTGAAAAAGTTACAGGGTACCTCACCATTCAGTCATTCTCTATAAATTAAAGTATACATTCTGATGAGGTTCATTTGTTCGATCAAAAGCACCTTTTGTAAGTGACAACATTTAAGCTGTTGTTAAACATACTTAGATTTTCAGCATTATAAAGTGAAGTGAAATACTTTGGTGGCAGCACCGTGCTACGGTTAGGCTTCTCTTTAACAAGATAGAGTAGCTTATTGGAAAGAAGACTGAGCAAGATGCAAGGCAATCCTAGAAGAAGGCCTGTTGAAGGCTGAAAAACATGTGAGACTGAGGTTCTCCTTCTTGCAGGACAGTAATACAAGCAGTAATACTCTAAATGATTTGTAGCTCTAGTGAAAGGGTGATTTCACAAAGGCTTGACTCAGGAGAGCCTATACCAAAAGCTTGGCCTATTTTGTAGATATTTATCTGTAAAAAATAAAGAAATCAATAACAGACTATCCACTACTTTGTGTCGGTCCCTGTGGGGCACATTAGAATACACTGAATTGGTTGCAACATGACAAAAAGTGAAGTTGACTTCACTTTTTGCAATGCAAAATGTGAATGACTAGATTTGCAATGCACTTCAGTCTTTCAGATGTGACTAAAAATGCACTTTCTTGTGTCTACCTTTCTACTATGCACATGCTGATGTTTATGGAATAACACTAAAACTGACCCTCGATATATGAGTCAGCCCAGTAGCCATGTCCTACTCACAATGTGCTTGAGCACATACAAATGTTTCTATCCCAAACAAAGAGGAGGAGCTCAGAGTACTTATTGGGGTAAAAAAGAAAATACACTTTTAACCTGGCACGGTCTTGGAGTTTTCACAAACGCTCCTCTGCTCCTGAATCCTCAACCTCAGGTAAGCCTGGGGAGTGGGTGGGGTGGACTACAAGGGAAGCAAGCATTAGTGGGTCATGGATATATTTTAGCATGGAAGGATTTATTAATTTTTTTGTCCTTATTTGATCCCAACTAATTTGCTCTTATATTCAGACAGAAACTTAAAAGAAGACTGTTGTCCACATAGCAGACCCTGTCAACCCTGATGTTCAACTGTTTCATTGAAAATTACAATTTTCTTCTGATTTATGTAATTTTCATTTGTTTTCTTCAACTCTAAAAATCAGATGGTAATTGATGTATGAGTAGATTATTTTTCTAGTAACCTTTTTTCTAATTGGCAGAACCCTCTGCTGCTTTAGATCACACAACAAGTGCTTTTATGTGGTGCAATGCATTTTTTGCACATAGCATCTGCAAGACAAAGAGCCCTGTCCACCTTGGCTTGTTAAGTGCAACCCGATCCTAATACTGAAAAGTCACCTGACAAAGGTCATAATGGAAGTGACAAAAATAGAGTCATAAAAGCTCTCTGCATTATCCTCGTCTCCATCTGATGCCCAGCTGTATGGTTGTTGAAGCAAAAGAGAGAGAAAAATGCGTTGAGGTTGTAATGGATCTTCTAGTAGAACAGATTATGAAAGAAAAACAAAAAAGCATTACATAAAGTTCCTCAATAGGCTTTTGCTTCTTCTGGTTAAACTAACAAACAGGGTTCTTTCAATCCTTAATGGTAAAAGTACTTCAGGCAGAGGGAAGATGGAAGAAACAGAAAGCAGAGAGGCAAGGCTGAACTGAGCCCAAGGTCATAGCCAAGTGACAAGAGAGCCTTGCTGCGGGCAGAAACGAGTCGGCCATGCTGGTACCAACCCATATAGTTGCTAACCGACTGTATGGTATCCATAAATACAACCTAACACCTCATTTATCTACAAGTCAATTTCAGCCGTTCTAGAAAATATATATCAACTGCAAAAACACAATATTTTAAGATAAGAATTCCTTTATTGTCCCACAAATGGGGAATTTCGGGTGTGGCAGTGGCAAAGACACAAATAGTTACACACAATTATTAGCAATGAAAAAAAGGAAAAAAAAGAGAACAAACTAGTGTAATCTAAAAATTGGCTCTAAAGAAACGCCAAGTATAGAAGATAAAAAGTAAATGCCAGATTAAATATTGTACAATTCTCGATATATCATACTCAGGTAAAAATAACATGTAATATTCAAGTTTAACAATGGAAAAGACTCCAGCCTATTTACAGACACACAATAATATAATATACAATACGCATGATAGTGCAGCCGTATATCGACGTAGCTAAGGTGTGTGCAAGTTACCTTAGCATCTGGGAAACTACATCTACCGAGATTTAGTAAAATACTATGACCACCACCTTTGCCTTTTGTTATTATAGATAAAATCTAATAGCTGTGCTAAATAGTATCATTTACAATATATACTGACAGACAGCGGTTTATTAGGCCTAAGGAAACCTAAAAAGCTTTCTATGAATATGTATAATTTTCTATTATGTTTGTTTGACAGTTGCAGTCTCTGCAAAGCAAAATTTACCAATAAATCAAGACATGAAGCAATAACAAACTGTTAGCTTTTATTGTTTGAGAACTACATAAAATATGAATGAAACAATTATAAAGAGCAAAGATCACTTTGGTTCACTGGTGAGTTAAAAAAAACTGTTGTCATACCTGTCTAATCAATATTGCCTGTATTTAGACCTACTGACATGACTTATATTCATAAAATGTCTGCCTCAAGAGGCGTAACCTTCATTATTGTGTAATCAGTCCAACTTTTGCATGAGAAGTTCAAAATCAAACTGAGAACATCAGAGTTTGAGCAAAAACTGTTCTGTAAATCACATGACTGCATTTGGCTGGGCGCTAAAACACTATCCCCAGTCAACAGCAAGCCGAAGGAACATTTTCTATAGACATGCTGGGTTTCGACCCATAACAAAAAGCGATCCGCTGTTTACTCTACAAATACCCAGAATACCCTGCTGACGAGGCACTGACCTCTCTCACCACAAGGACATTCTTGCAGAGGAAAGGCCAAAGTACATGGTGTTGCTGGTCCGTATGAGTCTAAGAGACCAGGAAAATAAAAAGTGATGAGAAAATGTCTCACGTTCCTGTTATCTCTCTGTGTGTGTTTACCCGTGTGTCTTTTCTAGCTGAGTGTCTGTTCTGTTCAAGATGGGACATCTCACTCATGTCACTCTCCTGGCAGGTAAACCTAATCCAGAAAGCATAGGTTACATAATATATCGGAAACTATATTAAAATGTGACTATGGCAAAAACTTTGGGGAAAAAGTTTCTTTTCTAATGACACAAGTGAATGAACAAAGATCTTATATAAGAGTAGTTTTCATTCACTTACTTTAAAAAAAATAACATGTATCTCTTTTTTCTACCTCTTTTTCAGTGCTGTTTTCTGTTTTTATGGAAACTGAAGCAAGTAAGGTCAAACCTTGTCTGTGTTTTTTCATTGCATTAGTTGAAACTGGGAACAAGTTTGAGAATAAATAAGTTGACAGGAAAGGAGCCGGTGTGAGAGTCTCATCGGTATGATAACCTTGAATAAAAACCGACAGGACTTAATTGGCTTTATTTTAAATGGAAAGGCAGCAAAACATATTAATTGTTACATCAATAATAATCTGGAATCTAGAATTATGTCATTGCTCACATTTATTGTTGTGTTGATTCATTTTGATCAAAGAGAATTTAAAACAAGAGTTCACTGTGCAATATATGGTTGCTTTTTGTTGTTCTGTTCTTAAGAGAGTAACACGAGTCTAACAAGATTATATCAACAGATTACGTAGTCAGGCTTTTTGCTGTGCTGGCCAGCATGCAGCAGCTTTCAAATTTAAAACAGGATTACCCTATCACGAGTCTCCTTTTTACTATTCCACACATTGACTGTTTGCATTTTCTGCTACTGCAAATACTTCCAACAGCTTAATTTGTCTGTCTTTAAAGCATGAAAAAAACATACTATCCTTATTTCAACTAGTTGACCAGTAGTATGCAGCTAAAGATGGGGTTAGGTGATTGCTGTTCTACAGTAGGCTCCATGCATGTTGAGAAAACTTCAGCATTTTATTTTTATTTTTGTTCCTTTAAAGTCAGTTTGATCAAACTGACTTTAAAGGCACAATATGACTGAACAATTTAGCGGGTTTGAAAAGGTAACTTTTTAAAACTTCAGGATATACCTTGATGTCGGTGGCCGACCCATGGCTTCACCAGATATCAAGAGTACCACTCATAGCTTGCAGAGGCGCTGGGAGAGTCATTATATGGCAGCATGTTGCAATGTACTGCATATTTTCAGCTCTTCTCATTGAATATAAATAATTGTAAATCTCTTATTTGGCTGACTGAATAAAAAAAGTAACTAAATTTTGTTTTTTTCCCCTTCTCTTTTATGTATCTCACTGCTTTTGTGTTGGGTCTTCAGATCCATTTGTTTACGGTAAGTTTTGACACTCATATTTACTGCAAATCTCTAAAAGCAAAACCGTAGAAAAGTGAAATCTGTTAATAGCAGTGACTCAAAATCTTATTCTCAACTGAATGTTTGATTCGAAAACTGAATGTGTCTGCTTTATTGTCCAACAGACTATGAAAAGCTAAAGATTGGAGGCCTTGTCTTTGTTTTCTTGTTGGTAGCTGGAGGAGTCGGCATTGTCCTCTGTAAGTGCTCCAGTCATAAAAAATAACATATTTAGCTTTTCAAAATGACTGATTGATTAAAACGCAATAAATATATGCAAATCATCAGTAAAAATGGATTATTTCTCTATCCTAGATGACCATTGTGCTAACACACCCAGGTGAGTTTGTCTGAATGTAAAGCTGCCCCCCCCCCCCCCCCACATTGTCTCCTTCTTTACAAACTGCCATGCTAATTGCCGCCACTCCCTTCTGTCTCTTTGCCCAGTCGAAAAAGGGATAACGCCGCCGATATCTGATCTTGCTCCCAACAAACCGGTTTCAGTAAGGCAAAGGAGCTGGGAGGCGATGGGCGGAGACAATGGGTGCATGGTGGGACAATGGGAGGAAGCTAAGAAGATCAGGCTTTACCTGTACAGGCATAAAGAATAGCAACCAGCCTCCCCACTTTATATTTCCAAAACAACACTATCAGTAAGCAGCCTTATAATGTCATGGTTTCAATGTGTTTGATCTAAACAAGCCTATGTGATGTTTTCCCCTAATATTCCTTTATTTTGTCCAAATCTTTCCTTATATTATTATTTCCACAGCCTGTAAATATGGAGGAGCTAGACAGCATTATCTGCCTCTCTACAGGGTGCACAGATTGTACTACAATGTTCCACAATGCTAGGCGCCATATTTAGAAAATGATGAAGGCTAATCATAATAAATAAATTTATTTTATGATGCCCATTACACTCGGTAATGTGTGAGTAATTCTAGATACATTTAGTTTCATTGGGTCCGCTATTGTACTACCAAAAGAGTTTGGGGAAATAAATGTTACCATCTTGAATGCATGTCAAAATTCAAATAAATGCCACTATTTTAAAAGTTAACACATGTGTCAGCGTGCTTTTTTTCAAAAGCATTCCGGTTTCAGTCCAATCGTGGTGTCTCTTTTTTTTAAGCCCTTAAACGTGAATGGTATAACTAGGTCGCGTTAGCGGATGCTGTTGCCCTGACTGTATGGGCTGACTCTGGATCAGCGTCCCCGCCCCGCTGCTGACAGCCAGCCTGGCTCTAAAGTTAGCGGAAACCGACCCGGGATCAGAAACTCTTCAACAGGGCTGTAGCGTAGCAGCGCTATGAATACGACTCCCCCTTCTTCTTCTTCTTCTTCTTCTTCTTCTTTTTTTTCTTTTAATAAAAAGCCAGCCAACCTGTTGAGTGTCGGAGGGAAGTGTTGAAGGGTGGGCGTGGGCACGCGCAGTGGAGAGTGTACGCTGTTTCTGAGAGTCACGCACAGACATCCGTCCTGCTTGAGCTTTCTGCTGCTCACTTTAACCAGTTACAAGGTAAGTGTTGACCAAAACTGATCTCTCATAGCCTGGAGGTGTTCTCTTTGTGTTCTCCATGTTGTTTATTTCCTCTCACAAATGAACAGTTTACTCCATTACGGGGAAACCTGTAGGGTAAAAGGCGTGGTAAGGCTCTTTTAGATAAGTTGCGTGCGCGAATAACACTTCCATCTTTTCCATTAGCATAAAAAACATAGAAAAACAAAATTATAAAACACCCAAAAATGTTTTGGAAATGATTCGGTCAGTTGTTTCAAACACTAGCAAAAACGTCTATCGCCATAGTTCCAGCTGCAGGGTATAACACATTTTTAACAGCGAAATGTAACATTAAGTAATTTTCACATCTTCCGTCCTGTCCATAGTTTCCCTCGAGACCACCAGTATGGGACCGCGTGCGCGCACTGAGCTACGCGCGTCAGCAGTGGCGGTTCCTGTGTGAATAGCGCCCCGCGCGACCCCCATGTTCGGAGCCTTGCCCCCTTTTTTTGTTAGTCTGGTTTTACAAATCGAAGCGTTGTTGTAAAGAATATTTAATCAGTGGTTTTAATGGCAAAAAAGCTGTCCAAAATGCTCTAAATACAAAGGTGTTTATTGGATATTTCGAAAATCTTTAACTGTCTTTTAAATATTCTTCATTCAGTTCAGAATAATTCAGTCTAGGTATTTTGCATGTTTTTACCTAAAGAGGAACGATTGTAGCCCAAGTTCTTAAAAAAAGTTTGAAAAAGCCACTTTTATTTAGTAACTTGCATTGTATGGCTTTGTTTTATTACAAGACTTGCACTGTTATAACCCCAACGCTCCTTGACTAAACCTATAAGTAAACGCTTTCACAAGGTAACTGACAGGATTTATTTTTTTATTTTGAGTGCTCATGCTGTCCGCTGAGTGATATCGTCCTGGAAGTTTAGCTCATATTAAAAAAATCACCAGTGTGCTTTGCAAACCATGTGTCTCTGTTGTTTTTACAGGACAGAGGCACCTTAAAACTTAATATTTGACTAAAAGGTTTTATTCAGTGATAATTTGCTGTAGTGTCCTACAGCAAATATATCAGTGTTGATTTGTTTTCCTGTAATAAATGCACACAGACAATATAACACTGCTGAGTGATAAAGTATTGATTTTCGCAGCAGGATTTTAAACAATCCCTGAACAAAAAAACCCGCTAATTCTGCTTTGTTTGTGTCTGTGTTAATGGCATCATTAGAGGTATACAAATTCAGCTCATCAGCTGACATTCATAATTAATATGGTGGAATTACATTTGACAGATTTGATCAAGATTTGGAAATATTGAATGTGTGGATAACAAAGCTCAAAGCTGGAGCAAATGACAACAAAGGCAATGATCAGTGTTCAGAGATTTTAACTGGATGCAAATCTGTTTCCTGTCTTGTTTACATCTTTCCATCGGTTTTGTTTTCAGTCCATATTCACTCACACGTTGCCGTAGCTGTAAAGAATACAACTAAACCCATTTGAATGAAGAATTTGATTAAAACCACAAATAAAGAAGAAAATTACCCAACACTGTTTTGAGGAAAAAAATCGATCTCAAGTGGTGTATATATATCAATATATATAGATATATATAGATATAGATAGATAGATAGATAGATAGATAGATAGATAGATAGATAGATAGATAGATAGATAGATAGATAGATAGATAGATAGATAGATAGATAGATAGATAGATAGATCTGCAAAAGGCTTTATTATCTAATAATTTGGGACTATTTCATGTTCAACGACACAAAAACAGCAAGGCAAAAGAGAAAGAAAGGAAGAGAAATAGATGAGACAAAATGCTAAAAGGGAGAAAAGGTGACAAAAATAGAGTAGAGGAAAAAGAGAGTACAAGATCCCATCCTTGGAGTCTGCTTCTACACCTGCAGAGGGAGATACAAATATTGGTTATTAATATCGGCCCAGTTTTACTTATTAGACCAATATCGTTTTGTTAGAAAATCTCTAACATTGGCCGATACCGATGTAAATGGTGATATATTGGGAATCCCCCTGATGAACTAATGCTCTCATTTAATCCCAATAGATTAGCGGCTGTTCTGAAATTAAATACACTACAATTCTGATTTTTTTTAACAAAGATTCAATGTGATCTATTTGGATACATTTATCCTAAACCTCATGAAGCCCTCTAAGTGTGGCCATACGGTTGGTTGGTTGGTTTTTAAAGCACACAGTGCTGTCTGGTTTGTGTGAGAGACAGAAGGCCACCTGATAAGCGCAATGGTGACTACTGTTTGCCAAGTGCCACAAGGGCAGCCTGGG
Source organism: Fundulus diaphanus (assembly GCA_037039145.1). Taxonomy (NCBI): domain Eukaryota; kingdom Metazoa; phylum Chordata; class Actinopteri; order Cyprinodontiformes; family Fundulidae; genus Fundulus; species Fundulus diaphanus. Next base: position 19,895,112 of record CM073130.1, on the reverse strand, counting down.
AACAGGACAAGGGGACAGGAGTCGTTGGTGAAGCCGTGGTGACAGAAGACTCTTCCTCAGTGGAACCCTGATAACAAATTTAAACAATTAAGTACTGATAAAGATGTCATCTACATATTGGCACATTTTGTTAGCACCAAAGGAAATTAGAGGAGTAGATAATTATATTTACTTTGTCAGTGTTTATCTGTGAGCCATATTTGCTGAAACGGACCATGCAAATGTAAAGAAAGAAAGGAATTTGCAATAGTAGAGTCCACAATTCAATCATTAATCCTAAACATACTTCATAATAAGTTATGTTTGCAGCTCTGACCCAATGGCGTTGCTTATTGCTCAAATGTGAAATATGAGTTATTGATCACGTGTAAAATAGTTTAATATTATAGAAATATTTTTGGTTGGTGAAAAAAAGCGTGCTGTTAATTCTAATGTTGAAAGGCAGTGTTGAAATAAAGAGCAGCAGGGAAACCAGGGTGGAGTTAGGGGTTTGGTTTGAGGAGACAGAGGTATTTCTTCCTTCTCAGATGAGACAGACTTAGCTCTTCATTTTCACCTCGCCTCACATGATCACAGGTCTCAGAGAAAACAACAGGAGGAACCGAGAGAAACACTTTGGCTTTGGAGGAGAGAAACAGAGAGAGCTCAGAGGCACCCACTCTCGCCTCACCTCGCCACGTGCCGCTTCGCAGGCTCACAAACACAAATTTAGAAACCTCAATAAGGAGGCATTGATTTTACATCGCCACCATGGCTGTGACCTTCACTGTTTGACCTCAGAGCTTTAAAGCACTGCTCCGAAGAGGCAAAGCTAATCCTTTCAAATTTAGCAACTGTAAACGTCCGAGGATAACGTTCTTAATATTGTAACTATTGATTCAGATCTTACACTAAGCAGGTTAGTTAGGCTTTTGTTAACTACACGCTGGTTGAATAGCGTTCTACAAATGGACTCCAATCTCTTGATTCTGTGAGTATGGCGGCGGAGCTAGGCGCATGAAGTCTGTTGTTAGGACCTGTGGTTTCCATGTGTGACTCATGGTTAGACTATGCTGCACTCCCTCGTGCTTTCTGTCTGTGTCCCTCCTCCTTCCCTCGGTTTCCCAACCTCACACTCCCTCGTCTTCCTGCCTCTCTCCTTCCCTGAGGCATGAATTCCCCCCCTCCGTACACACCCTCTCTTGTTCCCTCTCTTTTCAAAATGTTAGGACTTCTCATGAACTTCCCTTTTCTTTGGTTCACTTGATACGCTAACGCGCCACTTCCAGTGAGTCCTCATGCTGTACTTCTTTCTTCCCATCTCTGTTGGCTTTTTACGTTAAGAATAATGAAATTTGCTCCATTTGTTGGCAATCATCTTTGGTCGGTATTGATTAGCTGCTATCCAGCAGCCAAGGTTGCATATTTGACAAGTCTCCAGACTTTACGGTCATCCGTTTTTGCTATGAAATCTGTAGTTCCTGAATACAGGGATGTTCTTCTCTTCCTCCGCTAATTAAAACCAACGTAATCATCAAAGAAATCCTAGAGGAAGAGGTCAGTGTGTTCAATCTACAACACAAATGTCCCCGTATGTACATATGTGTGTTCCCTGAGGGATGTGTTACACCCTGGAACGCACTGATGCTAATTTAGGCATTAAAAATGCCTCTGCAAATAGACAGCTGCCTTTGTAGTGCAGGAACACTAACACACATGCCTGGTTGTTCAACATGTGGGTGTTCGGGTAGGATAAATACTTCCAAGCTGGACAGACATGCTCTGCACACACCAGATGTATTAGCACACAGGCTGTGGTTTATGCCAAAGGCACCGGGCAATTAGGTTTTCATGGCTTTGGGTCAATTTGCCTCTTTGCCCATTTGTACCCTCACGTTGCCATTTCATCCATCCCTACTTCCATTTCATAACCACTTAGTTTAGTTGTTGTTGTTTTTTCTCAACATCCTATTTATTGATTGTTTTGTTCTTATTCCAGTTCAGACTAGTTGACTATGATGAAGCATGAAAGATTATGACATCCAATGAAACCATTATGTATCATAGTGACTTACAGTAGACAGTAAGTATAGAGATTGATTTTAAATAACCAATTGTAAAGGTGGGTAAGGAATATCCCAATGGTAGGTAGGTACGAGTCCTCACAGGATTGGTATAATACGTTCCACAGCAGATGACTCGATTTTCCGATACAAAATTAACAGAAATACAAAAGTAGATATGGCAAAGAGGAAAAGGTCACCATTTAAAACCTTTGCACTTTTAGCTATTTTGTTTCTAACTTTTTTGGATACGAAATAATACCGTGGGTTGCAGAAGCTGCAAATTGATCCTGTGCCTCATTGACATTTTATACCTACGTCCTGGGCTCAATCTTTACTTTTAGCCTACAATTTATTGATTGCAAATATAAAATGGCATCAATTCTAATCATTTTACAATTATGCTTGTAGAATATGTGGTTGGTTCCGTCACAAAAGCACAGACTGGCTTTTTTTTTTTTTTTACCTAAATGGTCAACCAGAATAAACAAAATTACACACATAAAAAGAGAAGACCAAACATTTGTCTGTGGTTCTTCGTTTCTAAAGGTCTACTTAGAGGTAGGGTTACTTTGAGCAAGCCAGACCAGATATGTCCTCAAGGCTCTGACAGCAGCTGTAGACACCATCAGCTGTTCTGGCCAGACTGTTTCATTACCCACCACTGTGGGCGTGACACAGCTAGAGCCGGCAACAAGGTCAGTAGCATTGACCCACGTAGTTGTTCTATACCGTGATATTTACACAACAGTTTGAAGATAAGTTGTAGAAAATCTACAACTACTCTATTTTATATTTCCAATTCTGAAACACTCAGGATGGTGATGGACATAATATATGGTGAACCCCAGCCCCTACCAAACCAAATACTTCGGTAGTTCATTCTGAGTTATTCAGCCACCTCTGACTGATACATTTCCTCAGCTGGATCAGGGTTTTGTTTTAAACTCGTTTACAACTACGTTACCAACAATGCCACCTTTCTTGTGGCAGGCAATCAACACCTGGATAAATCTACTGGAACAAATTACATTTTGCCATAAAAAGTATTGAAAGCCTGAGAAAACTAAAGCTGCTGTAAACTGTGAACACAGCTGGCAGTTTTAAAAGTAATTCAGAGTTTGGGTCTGTGCAAAAGGTTTAAACCACTCTGTGTCGTTGTTTTTTTATGCTTTGCTCTCAAGTTAAAATGATCAAAGTGACGTCATGCACCACTAATAAACTGTCAGGCCTAAATAAAACAAATAAGAAAAACAAGAATATCCATTCCTGTGTCAAGACCTTACACATGAACAGTTTTATTATTTGGAGCTCTGAGACTCCTGTTTAAGCAATGCTTGCCAAGCTAAAAATGCACGTAAAGTGTCAACACTGTGATTATTTTGCCTTTAAAATATCAAAACCATGTTTTATAATAACTGCTTGTGACATGCTGTGACATCACCTTTTAATCTCAATTTAAATAATTAATAACAGCTCATTGTTGGAAAATTATAATAAAATATTTTATAGCCTGTTTTTTTTATATCTTCTAATATCATGTTGAATCAGCTTGAAAGTTCAAAGATGTCCAAAAATAGAAACCAGCCACATCTCTAGTGTGTAGTTTGTTTTATGGCAGAGTTGCTCAGTCATAGTGTAGTGGCTTAAATAAAGCAACTCAAAGAAAGGAAAATGCCTCAGTGGGACATGAGAGATGCATAGGGTGACTTGTGATGTTTGCACAGTATGGCCTTTGTTTGACTGTAATAAAATCCTTTCCAATACAACCGATGTGAAGGGTTGGTCATATGTATGTGATTGTGCTTTCCCAGGACTATTTGTTCTCTCTGTCAGCGTGCACCCCCTCCATATCCTTGTTCATAAGTATTGGCATGTCTAAGAACAATGTATCTACATCATTCTGTTGGTTTCAAGCGATTCTGAGAGTCAACACAGAGCCGTCATGACCAGCGGCACCAGCAGTGAAGACAATCTGGTTAAAATATCAGAACGGGACCACCAGTTCTGACAGCCTTAGGAAAAACACCAGCTTCACGTTGGCGAACAAAGTAGGTTTCTAAACCTGCGACAAGTTTCAACTTGTATGATCTGCACGGGCAAGACAGGCTTGTTTATTTGAGTTTAAATGTACCAGTTTAGCTTGCAGATCCGTGGCCGTATGGGTGACTTATCACCGGATAGTTTGTGCCGCTTTACTGATATCAGAGAGAAGACGAGTGGGTGGTTGCAGAAATGGATTATTGGCCCCAGAGTAGAAATCCTAGAAGCTGTGCCTCTGGGAGTTTGTATTGTAAGGGATAAATGGGTTGAAACGGCTGAAGAGATGGAGGGAAGGGGAAAAAGGTGAAAGTGCAGGGATGTGGACAAGTGTTTTTTGTTTGTTTGCTTTAGAAAAGAGGAACCAGTAAAAGAGATTGGCCAAGTAGCATGACAAAGCCAGAACAGAGCGGTCTTTATTGCTGCAACAGGCGCGGCTGGAGTTGTCTCTCCACGGGAGGATTCGGGTCTTGTGGTAAAACAAACCTCCCTTTAGATGTGAGCCATCAGCAGTGATTCGACCATTTTTTAGAATAAAGTTGTATGGAGCACAAAACAAGATTGGAAGCTAATGTTCAGAAGCGTTTCAATGCTTTCAACATTCAAACAGCAGAGCCTAGATGTGTCAAGGGGGTTTTAGTGTGAAACAATGCTGTATTTCCCGGTAGGTAGAAGCCCTAAAATGTGTGAGATTCGAAATGTTACAAAACGATGAAACTCCTGCAAGATAAATGCCTGTATGGTCCCTGAGAGATGACTTGTTCTAATGGGGAAAACAGCATATCTTAAAAACAAGCCTTGTTTTTCTTCATCTGCCCCTGATCTGACTCTTGGTTTTCACATTACATTTTTCTTTTAAAGTTGGTACGTGTTTCATTTGTCACAAAAATCTGGGTGCTCGCGAACACCAGCAAACAGTCGTGGTAGACCCTAGGGGGCAGGTACAGGTTACCAAATCTACCTCCATGCAGTGATCGTCGCGGTCGAGGCTATTACAGACTTCATTCTAGAAGGTCTTTGTCTACAGTTTGTCTTGGAAACTTAAATCTGCCCTTTATATTTTTCTTAGAGACCTGCTATGAGAGGTGAAGTTTTGCAGTCTTTCTGTCTGTACAGGCCTGCACTTCCTTATCAACAGTAGCAAGAGCCTGCGTTTTAGGATCTTAAGACCAGCTGCATCATCCAGTCACAATTGTCTTTGCAATATAAATTATTGCAATCCTGCAGGACTGCTTCAATGCATATTTGGCAGAATTTTATTGACATGACCTAAATTCAAATCTATATGGTGGGCACTTTGGGATGAAGGACAAGAAAGGAAAAAGACTTTGGGTAAAAATGACTCAACCGATACTGAACGTTTTGCAGTTACATGTTTTCCTGAAATCGTGCAGCTCCTTTGCAGACTGCTTTTAGCGTCTTGCAGTCTGCTTATGCTGTGAACTTGGATATCCAGACCTGAACGTGTCTGCCGTTCTTTTAAATGTCTTTCTATCATGATCTGCCACATTCTTTTTGCATCGATGAGAACATCAACGTTGCGAATTGATGTTCTCATCATGTGCACCAGATGTGATACGCATACTTAGGGGTATCCTGATTTATCACTCTCCAGAAATTAAAATGAATTTTACACAAAGTTTAAAAAGGTCTATTTTTACAGTTTTTGTGAGCGATAGAATTTTATATATGTATGTATGTATGTATGTATGTATGTACAAATACGTAACAACAAACAGAGGTTTTCTTAGAGTATCCTAAGCTGTTCACTAGCGATTTAAGTTCAAGCGCCTTTTAAAGAGGATTTGTGTGAAAGCAAACAGCTGCTCCGTGACACATACCAACGCAGCGCTCTACTTTCCCAGCGAGCTGCTAGACTTTTATCTTTTAACACAATGCCTCCAGCACTTTCCTGTCATGCTCCACCTTATCCAAACATTTGCTGTAGAATATGATCTTGTTAGTGGAGGTGGAGAGGAGACTGTTTCTCTCCTCTGCCTCACCTAACAAGCGCCTCTCCACTTCCCCTGCTGTGCGCTCTTCATCGTTCGTCGTCTTCTGTCTCTTCTTCGTCTCTCCCCTCTCGGTCTTTCTTTACTGGTCGCTGGCCAGCTTCCAGTCCTCTGCATTCCCCCTGCGTCGCCTGGGGTTGCTGTGGGGAGGCACCAGGAGAGGAGCGCTCATCCTGTTGTTCTCTTTTTTTACCCCTGCTGCCAAACTCCATCCAGCAGCCAAGCAGGAAGAGATTCTGCTTTAATAATAGCATATTGTGATCTTATTAGGCTCGGTTTTGGTTCATTTTACACCTACAAACTCTAGACGATGCAGAAATAAAACCCAAACAAACAAATTTAATTGAAGTAGTGTTTCGGGGGGTTGTTCAGAAAGTTCTTGAGACCTACAATCCAGCCTTTTCAGCTTCAGAGTTCTGCCGCTGTACGTGTTGCTTCCTCACAGACCTCTCTACCACCTGACTGTGTGAATCTCTTCCCACTTGAGTTTGCTTTTCCCTGTGATGCGCCCAAAGCGGAAAAAGAGCAGTAAGTGGAAAATCACTGCTGCCTAAGGTGTGTCACCCGGGTGTTCACATGGAGCCTCTGCTGGTGCCGCCACAACATGGCAACCATCGCAGCAACAGTCAACATGGGGGCGGATTCATTTGGAACCTGAGTAAAGCACCAGGAGACGTGTTAATCAGGAAGATTCAAAGTGCCCTGCTAAAATGTTTATACCCCCTGATCTTCTTCACTTTCTCTCGCGTTACAAGGCGAAAGGAAAGTGATAGCTTTACAAATTTTTACGCATAGAAATCCCTAAAGCTTGTGCATTTGCGTTCAGTCCCTTCTCTCTGATAACCCTAAGTAAAATCCATGGAATAATTGTCTTCAGTAGTCGCCGACAATTCTCATTATACCAAGAAGTTTGTTAGACATGAAGCGGTATTGGGCGCGCTGGTGGCGCAGCGGGTAGCGCGACCCATGTACGGAGGCCTTAGTCCTCGACGCGGTCGACCCGGATTTGACTCCGACCCGCGGTCCTTTGCCGCATGTCTCTCCCCCTCTTCCACCCCCCTTCCTGTCAGCCTACTGTGCTAAAAAGGCAAGCCACTAGAGCTGTGAAAAAATTTCAAATAAAAAAAATAAAAAAAGACATGAAAGTCTTTTTTCTAAAGAGTTAAGACAAATTAGCATCTCGGAAATTGTTTATCATCTTCTCAATAATGAATGGAAAGCCGTTATTGGCATTAAAGCAATAAAATCCTCATAGTTCCTGACAATCTTCATCTTTTTTCAATGAGCCCTGAGTCTTCAAGTTTGGAAGGCCTCCTTGACGCCACTCTAAGATTCAGCTCCCTCCAGTGATGCTCCCTCAGTTTTAAGTCAAATTAAAACATTGCTTTACATCTAAATAAAGAAGAGGAAAGCCATTGTTGGAAAACAGCATAGAGTGCTATGGGCAGTTTCAACAAGCAATGTAGGGACCACAGCAAACGTTGAGGAAGATTCTTTTGTCAAATTTAAAATGCTTGGGGAGAAAAGCTAATATTTCACTCTGCCTGCACCATTCTTACGGTGAGACATGGTGGTGGCAGCATCATACTGGGGGTATACTTTTCTTCATCAGGGACAGGAAACCTGGCCACAGTCGATGAGAAGATGGATAGAGCTAAATGCAGAACAAAAGCTGTTGGAGGCTGCAAAAGACTTGATACTGAGCTGTACATTCAGCATCTAGCCAGGCTATGGCTGGGCGACGTGGCCTAAAATCAATATCACGATATATTGAGCAGTTCACCAAAACACTGCGGTCTCATCCATCTATTGAGCTCAGCAGCGTATGTTTGCACCATTGATGTCGCATGTAGACAACAATCCACTTAAACCTTGTCCAACCATCTCTCTGGTATGAGCTAGAAAATATGTCGCCACGAGCACTCTGGTGCGTAGTTTCCATTTATTATTGATGTAATGTACAGTCAGACTAATATAGTCCATTGTGCAACTGGACCAGAGATCAGATGTGGCTGCTCCTGTTCCTCCTCGACCAGCTTTATCGCCACCATCGCTTCAACATTTACAATTTCCTCCATTTTCCCAACCTCACCGTCTCCTTCACTCCTTGTTACAGACTGGATGGGGTGGAGTCACGTGACTACATACTGTACATTTTTATCAATCAATCAATCAATTTTATTGTCAACTACAATTTGCATTGCGGTCGAAAATTCAATTCCAGTACAACCGTCCATCACATACACTTAACAAACATTTTGGGGGAACGATTGACTGAGGCCTTGCGTTGCCAAGGAACGCAGCCAGTCGGCCGCTGCTACATCAGCGCAGCCGTTTAGGTGCGTTCCTCCAAACTGCCCAGGACTTTTTGCCCACAGGGCGCTGCCCTTGAAATCTGTTGAAGGAAGATTAAAAAACGTGGGGGAAGTGGAGAGAGAAAAAAAAGAGAAGAATTTATCATACCCTAACCTCTCACGATAGAGTATGAGAAATCCTACACAAAAAAAACTCATTGCACAAAAAGCAATGTAGCATGTAGCTCAGCATCTTAAAGGGACATGAGCATAGCCTACCTTTACACAGCCAGAAAACACCAAAAAAACATTTCTTTTTCTTTTAATACCAAAAATACCAACATGGGCAAAATGAAGTCAGTTATCGTTGTAAATTTTGGTATCAGTACATTTTCAGTTTATCGTCCAGACCTAAGCCAGGCCGTGACCTAAATATTCAGCCAGAGCTATAATAAATGGTTTAGATCAAAACATACTGTTGTGTCAGAACGGCCCATTAAAGATTGGGTTTGTAATGTGGTGAAATGTGGAGCCATTCAAGGGGTGCAAATCCTTTTGCAAGGTACTGTACATTTTGTTCCTTAGTTACACAGATTCATAGTCGTCAGGCACTAGATCTGAGAATGTCTCCACAGGCTAACAACCTTTTAATAGAATATCACGATTTGCACGCTGATGCAGTGCAGAAAATAGGATTAAACTATCACAGCAAGAAAAGCTTTAAAAGCCTGAGCGCTCCTTGATAACATTTCTGACAGACGGCTGCACTGAAGCAAGAGCAAAAAAGATTAAACCTCTGAAGCTTTACAATGGAGACCCTGTAAAGTAGTTACTACGAGGTATTTAAGGCTTCATCTGAGTCCTTCATCACTTTGTCACCATGAAAATCACCCTAAGTTCCTGCCCATGTGAATTAGTTGGACTTCTTAATTTGTGAGAGTATGTTTACTCCTCAGAAAACGCAGAAAGGCCAGGCCCGATGTCGCCTGGACTTTGTGTTTGATTCGGTCGCTTGGCCCACGGCAAAATGTTCCTGTTAGAAAGAGCACAAACATATCGTTCAAATGTAATGTTAATATATTTATTTATATGAAGCATTTATGAAACCAATGAGTTCCATTAAAGTATTAATGTCATGGGATTATATTAATGTTATGGGATCATAAACTTTAAATTGATGCCCTTTCTAATTTGTCAAACAATATTTTACGTTTGCTTACTAAGGCTTATATTTGGTCATTTATGGGGTTAGAGCATTTGTTCCAAGAGCCTAGCAGAGTGCCACACTTCATGCTGCCAATAACATTAAAGGAGCATTGTGCAAGTTTAAAGTTTTCTCATACAAGCCCTTACAAATGCCCGACACGTAAAATAATTTTTCCCTTCTTTACCGCAGTTGCCTCTATAGGCTCCATTAGTCAGTTCATAAGAGAGAGATTCGGTCGTATTATCTGGGCGTGGCTGTGACGCGCGGCACCCTCTCGTTAACTTGGCTACTTTGTTGAGTCTCTGCTGCTATTGACACATTAGCGAGAGGACACGGGTTAACTTCAGTATAGCTTTCTTACCTCTGAAGAAATTACGCCTCTAAAGAAAAGAGCTGTGCAGTCTCAGCAACAGACGCAGTTCCTCTTCTCCCATGCATGTGCACAACACTGGTGTCATTTCAACTTGTGGCCAGAGGGGGCAACTTATGCAAAAACTCTGGAACTTGCACTATGTACCTTCAATGAGATCCAGTATTTAGCAGTCAATACCAGTCTCGTTTACTGAGTATCATAATAAACTTAACTTTTGTCTTTTTCAGATCCGAACAGTTTCAAGCCTGAAGATGTCGAAGATCTGCTCTTTGGTGTTTTTGACATGTAAGTAAAAGACCAAATATTTGCATTTAAGCAGTTTTCTAAATAATAGGTTTCTACTGAGCGGATTAAACCGTCTTTGAAAAATAAACAATGTTGTGTTATTTTTGTAACATCAATAAAAATGAATCACACACATGGCACACTTAGCACTTCACATCCCAGGATAAAGATGAAAAACACTTACATTTCTACTTTTAGTCTGGTAGAATAATTTACTGCTGTGGTCCATCATTGAGTTTTAAAGATTTAATAGTTTGTTAGTAGGGCCTTGTCTTATTTGTAATAGTTCTAGTTTGTACAAACAGTTTAATCTGACTGATGTAGGTATGGGGACGTCTCGGCAGCCAGCTGTTTTCTCTTTGCTGATTTATGAACATCAACACACATCTGCCTTACTTAAGTGACCTTTTCTCATGCCTTTCCCATTTTGAAGAGTGGATATAAACACATTTAAAAATGCAATATTTATAGACAGGGAAACAGGACGTCATGGATTAAGATATAAACATTTCTTTAGCCTCTGACCAATTTAAAAGAGTAAAGAACATAATAAAAAAAGTATAGTTACATTTATTCTATAGGATGTGTTTGACGAGATGAAAATGTAAGATTTTTGTTTAAAATAGGTTTTAGAAAAATTCTACTTTTAATTGGACTTTTTTAGTGAGGAAAAAATAGTTTCAATTTGTAAGTGTGACTTAAATGCATCAATAAAAAATGAATTTATTTAACATTTTCACACTCATCTTTGTCGGGGCTTCCAATAAATGTAGAGGGTGATGTATTAAACAATAATTAACAATAGTGAAAGTATAACTAAGCACTCTACTCTGTTTAATAATAATGTTTTATTTCATTAAAATCTATAATAGTAACAGGAAATAAAATGCAAATCCAAGAAGTCATCTTTTTAATAACATTGTACATTGTTTTTATTTTTTGTTATTTATATATCGTTGTGAGGACCTGGTTTAAATCAGCCATATTCACCCTTACATTATATGTCAGCTGAGGCCCTGAAACTGCAGATGTTTGCATTTTCCATGCAGCTCTGTTCATGTTTGTGTACCAGTGTGAGCAGCTTCAGGCTGTGGTTCACCATGGTGATGTGTGTCTCTCTGTCCTCTTGCAGTTATGTCCCTGGTGTTTGTAAAGGCGGAGGCCGGTAATTACGTCACTGTTTTATATTTATTTATTTATTCTTTTTGTCTTTAAATCACGTTTTACAGTTCAGTATTAAAAATGTATTATTGTTGAGGAATGTCAAAGGCACAAAACTAGGCCACCATGTTTGCTTATCCCGCTGTTTACACTATGTCACACGTTGATGTTTCTGCGCCTTTCGCTCTGTTTCCTCATTAACTTACAAACCTTTCTCATTTCTGCTCCAACAGAGGAAGAGGATCCATTTACATTTGGTAATCCACTTTTCTCTTATCATTATTGTGGAATAATGGAAGATGACTGGCAACATCAGCTATTGATGTTTTAACCATAATCCATTAGTGTTTGGAACATTATGTATAGGGGAGTTAGTATATCCTGCCAAGCCCTTTTGCTAGTGTTTATTGTAGCTTGCTGTCTAATGAGAAGCCCCATTTGTTTGTACAGACTACCACAGACTGCGGGTTGGAGGCCTCATCCTGGCTGCCGTCCTCTGTCTCATTGGCATCACTATTCTGTTCAGTAAGATACACACACACACACACACACACACTGAAGCATCATTGTAAACATACAGAAACAGCCTTGGATATTGCTCAAAAGATACAGCCATCGTAGAAAAGAGTCATGCTTCTTTTCTCTCAAAGGTGGCCACTGCAGGTGCAAGTTCAACCAGAACAAGAGGTGAGACGTCACACAGAAAAGCAGAAATATATCACTGTAAAATTAGAGTGGAGATTCTAAAGCTAAAAGACTTTCTGTTTCTATTTCTACTCTCTGCTCTCTTTTCAGAACAAGATCAGGAAGCAACGCTCAGCAGATGCTCAATGAGAAAGGTACTCTAATTTATGCTCTCCTGCTAATATTTATCTATTAGCAGGTTATTCTCAGATAACCTGCTCAGATAATACTCATGATGGCAAAATATAAAACCACATAGGCCCCGTTCCCGCTGCAGACAGACGTGGCCCAAATTGGATTCTTCGGGGGTCAAGTGACCAGGACAGACTTAGAACCAGTGGGAACGCTCAGATCTGGCCCATATCTGATTTTAGCAAGTCAGATTGTAGCCACTTCCATATGTGGTCCTGAATCTGACTCGTTTCTGATCTGCTGGAATGTGACTCCAGTTTCCACTGGAGTCACATTCCAGCTTTAGATCGACCCTTTAGATCGACATTTGACCTCTGTTGGACACTTTGAACCATAGCACCTATTTCTTCCATGATTCCTGGACCAAAACGCGCTCGGCGTGAAGTTATTGTTCTTTTGCGCATGCAGATCACTTTGCAGCCGCAGACAGTTCACACTGGAGTCATATATATATATAGCATTTTAAAAGTGACGTGAATGGCCTCACCATGAAATATGACTTATGAATAAACCGGAAGTGAACATTAAGACCTGCGGTGTGAACATAGCCAAATAGTCTTCAGTACTGTAATTTCCCTTATTTACCCAAGTTGCATTCATATGCCTTGAGAAGTTTCCCTAATTAAGTGCACAAGAAATGACTTGTATCTTATCGAGTATCTTCAGCATTCATTTTCTTATAAGGGATGTCACACATCTGCATCACTTGTCTTTCCATTTTTAAATTCTGATAAGAGAAACAGGCCTCTATTTCAATGCATATGTATATTGCAGGAAGAAATGTAAGTGATCGATAATTTAATTCCTTAACATCCATTGCAAATGTGTGTAGAGTGGGAGAAAAGAAATATCAGCGCCCTGTTGATTTTCTATCTTCTAATCCTATACTCATTTAAGTGCAGTCTCTAAATTTGATGGTAGTTTAATTTTAATGCAAACAGAATATTATAGAAAATTTCAAAAGACAACATGTTGCATAAAAGTTTACAATTGGTGTTGATGTCATTGACGGATAAAAAAGCTTTTGCTCCCTCATCAGAGCAGGACTTCTTTGGCAAACTCAACACAGGGTTTCTTTAGCTGGTCACCAGGTTTTTATGCCTTTGGCGATTACAGAAACTCTCAGAATCATTTAGATTTCTTGGCTGCTGCTTGAAAACCCGGATCTTCTGCTACATATTTCTGTGGGGTTGAAGTCTGGAGACGGACCTGGATATACTTATTCTCTCTTGTTTTGCAGGGAGACTCACCCCTGAATCCTCTTTAGTGTTCTCATGCTAAGATTTACACTAAATTTCTCTGTTCGTTGGCCCCTCAGTTTCGTGAAGTAATCCTGTAGATCTTGCAGAAAGAAAAAAAAAACAGCCCACAATTATACATTAGATGTTCCTCTTTGGTCACACTCAGTTATTCTCTATCTCCAAACACATTGGGTCCAATTGATGCCAAAATGCTTGTTTTTGGTTTTATCTGGTCTCAGTACTTTCTACAAATCCTTCCTTAAATCATTCAGATGTGCACGAGGAAAACCATGAACCAAGATCATAAACTGTTGGTCATTTTACATCCCTTCTATTTCCCAAAAATGGCTCCAACAACTGTGACTGTCTAACAGCTGCAAGTTAAGTTACATTTATTTTATAGGAACAGGCAGGAGTTGTAATGGATGACGCCGATGAACCCGATATTCAGCCAAGCAGAGTCTTTAAATCTGTACTAGGGTGCTAATAATTTCCATGGGCTATTTTTATGAAGTGATAAAAGCTAAACGGAAATATTGCTTTTTTTCAAATTGTGAGTCAGAATGTCCTTGAAATGTGGCGAAGTGGATTTACAAAAAAAGGAAGACTATTTATGTATTTATATATTTAAGGGATGAATGTAAAATATATACATCGCTCTAAATTATTCAGTGTTTCATTTCCCAGTTAATCTCACTGCCCAGGTCCAAAGTTAAAATTACGCCATCCATCTGTTTCGCTGTAAACAGTCACATAAACACACACACACACACCCATGCCAACAAGAAATGGTCAACGTTCACAGAGCTGGCCGGAGATGCCTCGGACCTTGCTGTTCAACAGGTGGCGGGACGCTGGGTGTCCGTCAGGTGGAGGAGGGGTGCAGGGAGGAGGCTGGGACTGGTGCAGGCAGCCACACTTGTGCTGCAGCAGCTATAAAAAGATTCAACTATTAACCCCTTGGAGAGCAATCTGCCTGTTTGTGCATAACTCTCTTTACTGCAATATGCAGAAAGACAAACTACAGATTTTTTTCTTTTCTTTTTTTTTGCAGGAGTCACATCTTCAGCTTTGATTGAATAAATGATTGAATAATTGTTTGCATTTCTCACCTATTAGAAAAAACCCTGGATTTTTTTAAATACTTCTTTAGCTGACAAACACCTGTTTTCTGGCGGTAATAAATTGCATCTAATATAGCTAAAAACCAGGATAGTTATAATAAATGCTGCCTACTAGGCTGGGCGATATTGACCAAAAATATCTCAATATTTTTAGGCTGAGTGCCAATATACAATATTTATGTCAATATGTCTTTCTTTTCATAAAGTAATTATAAAAAGGCATCTCTCAAATCACCAGAAAAACAACCTACTGGAATACATAAAAGTATAATTCTAACACAACATAGACCATCTTGATATGAACAATATAGTCTCATCTTATATCTATTTTCAAAAAAATCTTGATATACTGCCCAGCCCTACTACCTACATACAAGAACATTACAGCTACAAAACCAAGTATAATTGATTAGAATATCTCTTGAATTTGTCTCAGATACAGAAACATAAAGTAAAAGATTAATTACATGGCTGAGAAAAACATGTTATTTGATTTTTTATTTTTTTCTGGGGGTGGGGGGGGGGGTCAGACATACAGAGTTTTTCTAAGGTTAAGCGCATAGTTTATTATTATTATTGAATTTCTGTGAGGTTTATGAATAATAGTTCCCTTACCTGCTGTGGGCAGACATAATGCTGGTGGAAAACTCACAGTTAGATATACCCCCCCCCCCCCCCCCCCCCCCCCGTTTTTAGCCTTTTAGCAACAAACAGAAAATGCTTTGCACCATATTAGTTAATTATTTTTTTATCAATGTCAGATTCCCAGATGCAGCCGACAGCCTGTGAGATAACAGCCAGGAGTGTGCCGCCTGTCTCCTGTGAACATGTTGATATTTAATCGCTGCTAACATAGCATCACATCCCACAGATATGAACATTTATGGTTTGGGTTGCTTGAAATTGCTAAAATGTGCTAAACTGCAGGGAGAGAAAAAAACATCACTGATGATAACCTTACAAACGATCCCTTTGAGCCGAATGCAGAGCTGTTGAAATGGCTCAATTACAACTTTGATGTAGACAAAATACACCCAAGGCCCATATGGAAAAAAAAAAACCTGTGCAAAATGTAAACAACTCTGCTGGGTCCTGCAGGGATAGACCTCAGTGTTAGTTTCCACTTACACACGTGGTCTGCCTCTGTCCTCCTCTCTGAAAGTCATGCTTCAGTTTGGACCAGCTCTGTCTTATTTCCACATTAGGTCTTGCATACAATTATTCTCATATAAAAGTCAAGGTTGATGTATTTTTAGCTGAAGATTACAAATGACTATTTTATATCTTTGGTGTCTAACTGCCCTTTCCATGTTGTGTTTACAGGTCGTGCCTGTGACTGCTAGACAACAACCTAAACACACCGAGTTCCCAAACATCCGGCCAACAGAAAGCACAGAGGAGCGGCAGCAGGATTTATAAGACCAAGCACAGGCCTTGGCTGCTATTTAGAGAAATCAACAGAAAGTAGTCGGCATGCACCAGATTTGTCTGTCTGACAACTGAGCTACTGATCTGCAGCCTGCCTCTGTCTTACACGCAGACATATTGTACATAAAACTGCGTCGCTTTCATTTCACTCAGCTGAACTCTTCTGAACTGGATATCTGGAATGAGCTGACACACCCAACGATTTGTGAAATCCTCCAAAACGAGAGGAATTGTTTCATGGTTCAGTTTGATTTGGCAGACTTGACTGACTGAAATGAAAGGGACTTTAATAATAATGCAATCGTATCACCAAAAATGATCCTGAAGCTCCACATATACTGTAGGATGTCATTACTTCTGTCATGTATGCTGTATGTGTGAGGTGAACATTGATGTAGATATTTTTAGTCTGTCACCAACCTAACCTGCAGTCCGTGCTTTCTGTCAAATCCGTAAAATGAGTGGCGTTCTGTTTCCATGTCTCGCTTTATAGAGGAATGTAGTGGATTGTAATGTTAAATGAGTCCTGTTTCTATAAAATAACAGTTAAAACAAATATAGGAGTGGATCTTTCTGTGTTTTTTGCACAGTGAAAGTAGTTCATTAAACCCGATCCAGAGTAGGGAGAGCAGGATCCTGCAGAACACATAATGACCACAAGAGAGAGCTGATCAAATACATTTCACTGTTTGTCATGGCAACAAACCATATTCATAAGCCATAACACATTTAAAATGTACAACTTGAATGAAAACATTAAACTACCAATAAAAATCAAACTAGTCATATTTTTTTGTTTTTGTACAGAAGTAGCCACTTCAATTAGAGACCACATCTGAATAACCTCCATTTATTGCAGGGGGGGGCCAATAAGCCTTTGTTTTGCAAGTCATAAGTAATTCTCACCTCTTTCCACTCGAGGCGTGTCCCAACTTAAGACATGCAAGCTCCAAGTCTTTGACTTTCAAGTCTAAAACAAATATTTAATTAAACATGTCCAAAATGTATAAATGCTTCTTAAAAGGTGGTTTAATTTGCCACAACGACCAGCAGGATGAACTGAACTTTAAAAAAGCCTGTAAATAATACTGAAGGTACCACAACAGGTTTAAAGTGACTGTAGCTGCTCTGATGAAGAGAGGTTATGTTATCGTGTGACTTCACTGCTGCAGAGTTAGCAGACTGCAGTCCTAGCTTTGTCCAATTTTTCACTTGAATAAAATAACTTTCCTGTCTCCATCCAATGATGTATTAGTCACTATATTAGCTGCAACTCATACTTTGTACATTTATACTTTATAAGTTTAAAGTTGGGTAGTTCTGCCTGTTCTTCTGTCCTTTGACAGAAAAGGAGGCAGCCATTTTGTGGCTCTAATGTCACTTTCTAGGTTAATGTTAGTTTACTCTAAAAATGTGTAACAGTCAACCTTTTAAAGTTAACATACTTTCTGTTTGGTGTAAGATAAAGTGTTTTTAAGTAAGACAGCTGGAGTCTGAAAGATATCGGAGGGGATTTTTGTTGGTCCAAGTTGAATCCCAAGTGTTTAGAGATTTCCTCTAGAATTAGCTTATTAAATTTGTGACTTTTCTTGAAGTCTGATTCAAGTCAGAACCACAGGAAGGTTTATTCACACCTTTCAAAGTTCTCCAAGAGGAAGTGCCCAACTTACCTATAATAAGCCACTACCTATGATACTACACTAGAGGTGCAGGAGCACTTTGGTCGGCTGCTGCTGTAGCTCTTCTGCCTCAAGGTCTGACATGTTGTGCATTCAGAGATGGTTTTCTGGATATAAATATGTTATAGCGAGCGCTTATTTAAGCTCTGTGGCTTTTCTACCATGTTGAACCAGTCTGACCATTGTCCCCCAGACCTCAGATGTTAACCAGACATTTTTGTCCAAAAAACGGCTGCTCATAGGATAGGCTCTCCTTTTCAAAGCATTCTAATCCTGAGAGATGGTTGTGTGTTAGACTCCCAGTAGACCAACCCATCTGCCATTAACTACCATGCTAGTTTCGTATTAACTTAAAAGTATAGTGGACAGTCTTTCTGGAAATGTAGGTAAGAAACACACAAGTCACTTTCTGAATTACTGCACATGCGCAAGACCGTCTCACCTGCTCTTTCGCTCCTCAGGGGGGTCGCTTGGTAGACTCCCAAATCCCCTCCGGTCTTATTTCTTTCTTCTGAGGCCTTCATCTTCTTCTCATAAAGGTCTAAGACAATTTGCTTCTTGCGACTTTCTGCCATTTCTAAAGTATACGTTGAGAGCAGCGCAGCTACAATGAACGGCTAACAACGAAGCTAACTGGAAACATAAAACACTAGACGTGCGCATGCACAGCACTAAAGAGCACACGCACTGGCGTTAAGTGCCAATGATTGGCATGTGGGAAAACCAATGGATAAGTTGATCCCTCCCCGTAACCCGAAAGTCAACAAAAGATAATTCACTATACCTTTAAATCTCCTGTCTTCCCCATTCTGATGCAAGTCGTCTTCACCACATGTTAGTCCAATCGGAATAGCCTTAACTATAGCTCCTAGCTGTTCCTACACCTTTCACGGGATCAACAGGCAGAACTCTAACGTGGGGAGGAAAGAAGCTTTGGACTGCTGTGCCGATTTCAGACAGCCTTTAACTCTTTAACATTACGTGACGGAAACACACATGGATGATGTGAGTCAAATCGGGGCCTACAGCCTTCTGAAAATGAAGTACAAAGTGTACAGTCTCTTCTCTCTGGACATTTTTGTTGATTTCCATGAGGTGGGCTGTACTTATATGTCATGTCACACAAAGGATTGTGGGATTCCTTAAGACTACTTTGCACCGATAAGGGATGTCACGAGGTTCCTTGGCTAAACTAGCTGCGAAAGGATGTATACAGGCTCCTTTTCCTACCTCCTTCCTTACTAACTGCTCCATTCAGACAAAACTTATCATGACAACCACTGACGCACTTCCCCTTTGGCTAAAGAGTCTTTACTAAATAAGGGTATTCGGATGGACCCGTATATTCATTAATGCATTGAGTTGCTGCCATGTGATTGGTCGATTCGCTAGTTGTGTCACCTACAAATTGAACAGGTGTACCTTATAGAGCAGCCAGTGAGTGTAAATTAGCTTATCCTTTGTTAGTGAGATCATTTGACTTCATGTCCAAATGTGCACCTATTAGTGAAGGTTCTTGGAAACATAATGTGTTTGCATTTTACATGTTTCTTCATTAAATTTAGCAAACTTATGTATCATTCACATAGTCGTGATGAAATAGACACATTTCTTCAAATTCTTTAGTTTTGCAGATATAATAAAAGAAGGGATAATTCAGAATGTTTATACTGGGTGTAATTGTTCAGCATGGTTGAAAGTGACAGCTAACACAGTGCTTGGATGATGAAAAAAGCACAACACATGAAAAAAATCACTTCTTAAAATACCCGTTGTAAGTCACATCCATTTTGAAAATAAGTTCTCTCATTTTTCATTTTGTTTTAATGAAGTTTTATTTATGATTGATAATGCTGATAAAACATTTAATAAGTGTATTATAGATGTTCATAGCTTGATTACAAGATAGCAAGAGGTGGACACACAAGGAACGAGCGAAAATGACACTGGAGTAGAGCCATCTGAGAGTGTGTGGACAAAAGCAAAACAGGGAACAAAAGGTTCTACTGAAAAAATAAAAAATGAAGGACCAATAAAACGCATTGATGGCCACTTATTGGTAAGAATAATGCAGATACCACAGAAATACAAAAGGAAATTTTCTCCCCTCTTGGTTTTCATTAGCTTATTCAGTGTGTCTTTTTAAAAAATGGAAATATAAAGGTACAAGAGTTTGATGAGAGCATTACAGTCCCTTCACAGATTTACATTTAAGGAATGCACAAAGCCACCGCTAAACCCCATCCCACAGCACAATTTAGAGTTGTTGTTTTCTTACAATGCACAGAGGAAATTATGCTTATTACAGCATTTATTCAACTCCCGTGACAAAAAGAAAATGTTACACAAAATAAAAGATTACATAGCTTTTTCCTTTCCATTATTTCATAATCCAGGTAGTATATGGACATACATACTGCTCAAAATATTAAATGAACACCTTGAAAACATATCAGAGGCTCAATTGGGAACAATATAATGATAGATATCAGTGCTGACATGGAATTGGTAATGTGTTACGAACAAAAGGATGCCACATAGTTTGATAAAAATTTAAATAATAAAACCTCTGAGGGGCTAATCTGAAGTCACAGAGAAAGTGAAACTGCAAAACTGATGCAGTAGGTTAGTTCAATTAGCTGAAACGTCACAAATATTGCACCAATGCTCTTGTATGCATGCTTGACACGTCAGGGCTCCTTACAAGATAATGGGAGGACAGTCTGAGGTGCAGCCTGGTGGTGTCAGTGACACTGATCAACACCCCCTCTACTGAACTGACTAGATCTATTTTCCAAGTTTTACCTGACTTGATACACTCTGACTAAAAAGTGCTCCTTCACTTTTTTGAGCAATGTACATACAGTAAGTGGAAGCCAGAATAGCAAGTTTAATATATAACACTTCTAAAAGACTTAAATTATTAAAACAAAGAAAGAGCTGTTTATATTGAAAAAAGCTTCCTGCTAACAAAGCAATCCTAAAATTAAAATAATGTGGCAGTCAGAAATCTTACTGCAATGAACAGATGAAATTAAACTCTTCATAATCAGACTTGCTGAACCAGGAATGGTTTCCCTGGGTCTCCATGGCTCCACTCATGTCGCAGTCTTCTTCTGGGCCAGTCGGACCCCAGAGTTCAAACTCTACAGTGTTATCATCAACCCAGAACCAGAACTGCAGGGTGCAGGTGTAGTGAAGGCCGAGCCACACGAAGGGACCGTTGGCCTTCTCAGCCTCCAGCTCAGCAAAGGCCTGAGTCTCCTGGTCCAGGATGGAGGCCAGATCTCTGTGGTTATGTCTGCAGTAGTACAGGGCTTCTTCCCAGCTCTTGTTCTCCTTGATCAATACAAAGGGGGATTCTTGAAAAAATAAAGAAAAACACAATCACACACACAATGTATGATAAAAGGTGCACATATGTAGTTTGACCAGAGGAACATTTATTAGCCTTTAACAACTTATCCACTTTAATGTTTACCTGCAATGTTCCAGAAAATAAGAGGTGACTTTATTCTGAAAGTGAATAACTCAAAAGTAAACTCAAACCTCCTCCTCTGAACAAGAAATTGTTGCCTGTTGGAATCCCTTAGCTATTCAAAAGTGTCCAGGTTAAAGTCAGCCTTCATGCAGTCCAATATACACTGCTTATAAACATTAAAGGAACATGATGAAATGAGTTATCAATTGGGGGAAAAAAAACAATGTTGAATATCCATACTGATGTGTTAGGGACAATAGGACGCCACGTCGTTTGATGAAAATGAGACAGATTAACCCACAGAGGTTCTAATCTGAAGCTACCGAGAAAGTGAAACCGAAGAACTGCTGCGGCAGGATGGTCCAGTTTGCTGAAATGTAACTGCAGCAACTCACAATGGCGCTCAGTGATTTGTATGGCCCCAACGTGTTTGCTGAAAACGTCAAAGCCCTGAGAAATCTAACAGTACACCCATTAAAATTTGTTCTGACAAAATGGAAAATTAAAACTGAGAACTATAGGATTGTTTTTAAACTGGATATTAGTGGGTGGTATCAGCAAGAGGACGACCAACTCCGACCCTAAGAGACCTGCTTTAAACAGGAGTGGTACACCTGAGGCGACAATACACCGCCTGTTTTCAGCTTTCCATGCCTTTTATTTTCATATTTTATTTTTGTTTATTTTCTCTGTATTGAGAAGACTGTCAGGATGAGACAAAAATCCAGAACGATTGTCTCCATTGAAGCAGCCAGACTTTTGAAACTGAAAGCAGGCAAGGATGATTTTTCAACAGCGATGGAGATAGTAATCGGGAAATATTAGTGTATAGACGTCATGTACAAATAAAGGTAAGATCCTACACCATTTTCAGTTTAAATTTTTTTTAAAAAGAGATTTTTTTTTAGAAAATAAAATGTCACCTTGGATCAAATACTCTTTTGTTTTCCTTGCTATCATATAGTTGAACAAAAAACTGAAATCTAAGCTTCTATTTTGGGTTCATGTATTTGTAGATACAACATCCAGAGGCATCCGTGCCATCAGTCATGAACCTCACTGCACACCAATGGTCTGAGGTGCAACACTGTGGCGTGAGAAGGACCTAAACATGATGTCCCAGAGAAGTTCTCTTGGATTTAGCTCAGGGGAGCCTGAAGCCAGTCAATGGTATGAATTCCTTCATTCTCCAGGAACTGCCTGAATACACACGAGCCAAGCGTTATCATGCACCAGCAGGAAGCCAGGACCTACTGCACCAGCGAAAGGTCCACTAATGGGTCTAAGAATTTCATTCTGACACCTGATGTCAGTCAGGGTGCCATCGTTTATTCTGTAAAGGTCTGTGTGTCCCTCCATGGATGTGTCTCCCCAGACCAACACTGACCCACCACCAAACCCATCATGCTGAACAGTGTTGCAGGCAGCATGGCTTTCACCTCAGCTTCTCCAGATGAGCTCAGAGTGAACCTGCTCCAAACCGAGAAAAGAACAGTGCCAGTGCCAAACCTACTAAATCCACTGTTCTCTGGTGAATGCCTGTCGAGCTCCATGCTGCTAGGCAGTGAGCACAAGGCCTACTAGATGGTATCGGGCCCTGAGACCACCCTCATGAAGTCTTTTCTAATGATTTAGTCACAAACATCTGCACTAGTGGCCCCCCTGGAGGTCACTTTGTGGTGCTCTGGCAGTGCTCATCCTGTTGCTCCGTGCACAAAGGAGCAGATACTGGTCCTGCTGATGGGTTAGGACCTCTGACAGCCTGGACCGTGTCTGTGCAACCTCTGTAGGGTCCGGCACAAGTAGTGACTCTGACCGTATGGTCAAAAGCAAGACTACTGAAAAACAGTAAAAAAAAAAAACTATTGTTTGGGGTCGTCTGGTTGTGGCCCCAGAACAGACGATGCAGCTTAACAACCCCCTCTGCTACTGACCTGACCAGATCAATATTCCACAAGTTTACTCGACTTGACATTGTACCTTGATTAAAAAGGCGTCCTTTTTAATCTTTTTGAGCAGCGTATATCGCATCAGTTCATCTCCAACTACAGAGGCTGTTTTCATTTCTCTATTTAAATGTTCTCAAATGTTCTCAAGTAGCTGTGGCTTTCTCACTCAACTTTAATTTATATGTCTAATGTTTACACTCTGAAGTATTTAAGGGAAAACAAAAAAATAATCTGCGACCTGATATCAGGTGGTGCGCCATATTGATGAAGGGAACATCAAACATACTTATCTCATTGCCTGTGATGTTCACTTCACATAAAACCGCAGGTTTTTTTTCTGGAAGAATGACAGTGATGTAGCGCCCCAGCACTGAAGCAAATGGGAAGAAATTGTTTTTCTCTTTGTCCACCTTGGTGATATTATAAACCCTATAAAAAATGAAGAGTGAGATATTGGTATGGAAGCTGGAAACAAAAAGGTGAGGATAGAATAATCCTGGCTTTATTTATGAACTGCTGGTTGTGTGTAATCATATATAGATTTTTTTTGCAGTCAGACATCCTCCCAGCTCAAACAGACACTGGGTTAGTAGTGTTGACTGAAGTGTCACACATACGGGCTGCTCAGAAACACAAAGCCTGGTGTGTTAGCACTTCCAGGATTATAATCAAACAATACTTTGGTGACCATTTTTAAAAATGCAGAACGTCACTCCGGTAGTAAGTCCGAATTGTCTCTTTGGCTCTGACATTATCGTTTTTAAAGTTCAGTGACATGCATCAAGACAACACTTTTTTTATAAGACTATTTATAGTCCATTTAAACAAATCATCGTGGCACAGCCTGAAAATAAGAAATAAATCAATTTGGTGTTCTTACAGCTTGTTGCTGGTGCCGTAGTTCTGTCGAGAGTTCCCAATGTAGATCTCAGCCCCCTCTATACCAGAGTGACTTACTTCTTTGTTGTATATTGAGATGCAGGAAATGTTGTAAACACCCTTCAGATCAATTCTCCACCAGGACCTTGGCAATTCTTGAGTGTTTGAACATGTTGAGTAATTTCCATCAACGGCTCGGTCAGGAATGTAATGGGTTTTGTCATAATAGTAGGTGGAAGACTGAGAGCATGTTTTGTTTCTTAGATCCACATTTTGTGTATTACAAAGAGCTATAGATAAAAAGCAAAGATTTGATTATCACACTTTAAAGTATTAGCACACAAATAATATTTCACTATATTGTGACGCATATGAGGAAACATTATTTGTGCAGAAAACTATATTGGGTCCGACCTGCTGCTTCCATGGACATGCACACCCTTCCTGTGAAGTGACAGAAAAACTTCAACACATCCATTTTTAAACTTGGTCAAACCATCGCGTTAATAATAACAATAAGAATAACAACAACAACTATAATAATAATAATAAAAATAAAGACTACATTACACATTTGTTCCTCCCTTTTTATTATTTACCTTTTATCAAAATATTGTTCACACCTAAACACACTAACGAACTTAATCTTTCCATGTCCACACCAAAGCTAATTAAAGACAATAAAAGAAAAGTCATGTTCATTGTTTTCAGTTTCCCTTGTGCCAAATTAGATGGATGTTCACAGGATCGAAATGAGCCACTTACCGATCAAACAGACGAGCATCAGACACCGCAGCATATTTTGAGGAATAACAAAAATAATTTCGCTTTTCAAAAATAAAATTCAGAATGTATCTTTGCCCAGAGTTTTCCTTATCTGTAAAAGAAAGAGAAACGAAAGATAATTATCTGTCAGATCAGGTTATATTTACAGTTTTGTCTTCGGCTTCTTGCAAGGAAACAACCTACTGTCACAATCACAGGTTCACAGTTATGGTGATTTGCTCATGGTTCCAGCTTCCAGCATTTGCATTATAACTGCGTAAATCCAGCGGTAGACAGTAAGCAGTTTGTTTACACATCAGCGTAATGCTTTCATTAAACTATTTTTGGTTTCTTTGCTCTTTGTGTGAATGTTCCCAGTCATTCAAATATGATCTGGGCTTCTTGTAATCTGAGCTTTCCATGAAAGGCTCCATTCATCCTGTTTCTCTGTAACTTCCCCCCCCCCCCAAAAAAATTTTTATTATTTTGGCCCTGTGATGACAGTGAGCTGTCCTTTTTACCTATGGACAAATGGAAAACAGATCCTGGCAGATATTGAAAATGTATAACTAAATAAAAACAAGGACTTTTTGATGGTTTAAGCAGGCATCTATGATGTGTTTTTAACTGCTGCACGAATTGTACACAAATGTAACCATCAATTATCTCTGTAAATTCTGTGGTGCATGTAACTTATCTGCAAGTGTGCAGGTGAAACAAAAGCATGAACATCTACGGAAAGCTCCCTTTTAATTCCTTAATGTTACAGGGATTTAATTGTTTGCTGGAGAGCTCTTTCTGCATGTAGCTCGTCACAGTGATGAAGGAACATTTCACATAAAAATTGGAATTCTACCATTTAAAAATTCTGGCTGCAATCAGGTAGTTTTAATTTCTACTCTGGTTCTGGCCAATGCTTCCACCACCTCTCCCAATAATGATATAGGAAGAATAGCCTGCTTTGTATTAGCCAACCATGGGCTGTACGACGCATAGTAGCAGGGAATGGAAGGAGTGAAAAGTCTTACTTTACTACAATCAGGCAATTCTTTATTTTTTATTCATTTTATTTTAATTTGTTTTAGGTTTTTTAGTTTTTTTTGGGGGGGGGGTTACTACATTATAGTAAAGTGCAATGCCTTGCAAGAGTTTTGCTAAATTACTTGTAATATAAATGTTTTTAACCTTACTATATGTGATGGACTTGCACTAAATAGCTTGAGTTGGTGAAGTAAAATGAGAATAGTGTAGACTGAAAAGTTAGTTAAAAAATTGATTTTACATTTGCATATGTAGTCACTCCCTCTGCTGTGAAATCCCTAAAAGGTTCTGTTGCAACCAGTTACCTTCTTCCTTAAAAGCATCAGTCACATTGATATGATGATATCGGGAAACACCTGTTGGTACAGTGAAAGCCCAGGGGAGTTAGTTAACTCAATGCAAGGAGGTTAAACAAACAAACCACATGAAAGCAAGTTAAGTATGACAGCTTTAAGTAATTTTTACAATACAACAAAAGTCAAGTTGTGCATACAAAGAGGCCTCAGCCACCTTTAAATGGCTGTACAGGAAACACTGTGCCAGCAGGTGTCTCCCAAGGGCAAAAATGAATAAAATGTTGACCAAATTTAACAGTTCAAAGATTCTTAAAGCCTTGTTTGTCCATCACTACAAAGGAGTTAATAAGGAGCCAACTTGGAGAAGACCAGAAAGTAGAACCAGAGCAAGAGCAAAGGAAAAATCCAGAGGTGAAAGAAGAAACAAAGCAGCTTAAACACTTTGCAGGTGGGATTAAACTAAGGAGCCGAGGACAGAGGACGTTCACTCTGTCACTTCTTCAGTGACAGGCTGTTGCATCCTAGGTGTGCAAAGGAGTGTCATCGCAGATCCTTCCTCCCAGCAGCTGACAGATTTTGTGCAAAGTCTTACTTTACTATAATTGGGCAATTCTTTCTTTTTTTTGGGGGGGGGGGGGTAATCAGTTTGTTGTTGCTGCTTATGCGTAATTATACTTGCATATTTCATACACCTTCTAATCATTATACTCAGTTGTACATTTCTATTGTACAACTGAGTATGCCATTATTTTTTATTAATGGTAAAGCATTTTTTTCTTCTGGTGTAAATATTTCCCTTACTTGCTGCCGATACAACTGAATTTTCCTACTGTGGGACAAGAAAGTTTTTTTTTATTCTATTCTATTTGTCTAAACCAAGATACACAGTCAACAGAACACAAAGTTATGTACTGTTAGGGAAAGAAGTTAATAAGATTAATAAGCAACCCAAAATACGGGAAACAAAAAAGAAGACCTGCAGACAATTTTTTTTAGAAATATTTGTTTATGTTTCATAAAAGGAACAAGTATCTGACAGTAAATGTTCAGGAGCAATGTTCATTGATGATATGGCTCCAAGAATTAGCACACAACACACATATTTTCAGTGTGTATCCTCCATCAAGTTCAACATTTCTTAATACTTTTTTAATATAACTAAGTTGAGAAGTAAAAGCAGTGAACACTATTTGCTTTTGTAGGCTTGAAGTGTGTAAGAAATGACAAAATCACCACTGGGGTTCTGAAATTCAGCCTCTTTGTGAAGAAGAAAAAAACGTTACTAAAAAAAGCACATTTAAATTAATTCTCATCTACCTTTTTATTTTGATCGGGGCAAAAGTAAATGGCACAATTTTTCTGCATGGGTAGATATTATAATAAAGGCCAAATTCTCCTGCTGTGCTTTAGGTCTGAAAGTCACGACAGGAAGCCTGTATGTTACACTACACCGTCATAAACATGAAGATAAGTTCTCATGCCACTCTCCAGCACATACTGCCTAGGTGCGCAGCTGTAAAAAACTAGCAGGGAGCAACTCGATAAACGCTTCACAGCTGCAACATGGATGGCAACAAGCCCGCGACAGCTCCTTCAATGAGATGGAACCGTGAGAATCCCTACATGTTCCAGTCTCCTTCTCCTCCAGCTTACCAGGACAGCTCCTACCCGGGCTCAGCAAACTCAGCACAGCCACAGGTAACTAGTTATTAAAGGGGCCTGCATACAATGATTATTAAAAACACAAAAAAACATGTATTCATCTTCAAATAAAACAATATATGCCAAGCATTCATTCTTATAGTGTATACTTAGTCCTTTTTGACGCTGAAAAGAATTTTTGCTCTACTACTAAACACTACTCATGTCTCATCCTTCTTGGCATCAACTATTTTTTCACACTTCTTTGACTTTTCCTTTTTCTTTTTTCACCTGTTCTCGGCGTTGCTGATTGCCTCTTCTCCCCTGTATATACAGAAATGAAATCTAACAAGCCAAATGGGCATGATAATTTAATCAGAAAACCTGTTTGCAACCAGAGTGAGTGTAGAAAATGGTAAAGTCATAGTACATGACTAGGCCCCTTTAATAGGAGGCTGACTCCCTGGTTTAACACAGAGCAACGTTCCTTAAAGACAACACTATCAAATTGGAGATAGAATGGTGCTCTACACTTTGAGATGAGCACTAAGCAATCTGGAAAACTAATCCATGTTGTATGAAAGGGCTCTTCACAAAGCTAGATCAGTATATTTTTCATCTTTAATAGAGGACAGTAAGAATAATCCTAGATTTCCATTTTGTTATAGTTGCTCAGTTTATCCATCAAGCTCCTCAGCATTACAGCAGTTATGATTCAGTTTTTTTAATAAGTGAGATCGAATCTATTAAAATAAAACAATTGGCAGTCTTCCTAATGTGATTAATTCATCCTGAGTATGTGAGGCTGCATTGGAAGTAACTGCAAAAGTAGAACCTGATCTGTGTTTGGGCTATTTTGATCCTGATGAGCTTTCTGAGTTATCAAAATGATTGACTTCATCTAAATACTTGTATGTTAGACCCAATCCCAACCAAATTCTTTAAGGAATTGTTCCCTTTGATATCCATTCCCAATTCAGATATGATCAATCTTTCCCTAGTACATGAGTATGTACTGCAGGCTTTTAAGGTGGCTGTAATTAAACTTAAGAAACCTCTTAAACTAATAAATTACACACCTATATCTAATCTTCCTTTCTTATCTAAAATTATTGAGAAATGTGCTTATCAACAATGTCAGGATTTACAATGTAACGAACTGTAAGGAGAGTTTGAGTCAGGCTTCAGAGTTGCTCATAGCACTAACAGCTCTGGTGAAAGTCACTAAAGATTTGATCATGGTGTCAGATAATGTCTGTACTTGTCCTGTTAGACATCCGTGTTGCATTTGATACAGTTGATCACAACTCATGTAAAAAATAAACTTCTACTTAGTGACTCCAGGGTTACTTGTGGAGTACCACAGGAGTCATTGCTCAGGCCAATTCTCTTTACTATATCTATCTCTCTCTCTCTCTCTCTCTCTCTCTCTCTCTCTCTCTCTCTCTCTCTCTATCTATCTATATATATATATATATATATATATATATATATATATATATATATATATATATATATATATATATATTATATTATTACACTAGCTAGAGTTATCAGACAGCATGGGATAAATTCCCACTGTTATACATTTGCCCATAAATCCAGATGAATCTAATATACTCCAGGCTTGTCTCGAAGACATACAGACCTGGAGGACTTTAAGTTTTCTCTTTCTAAATTTAGACAAGACAGAAGTTATCGTCATTGGACCAGTGTCTTTGAAAAAGAAACTGCTCAGTTGATCACATCATCTGGATGACATTAAATTGCCCTCTGTAAAAAAAATAAAAAAATAAAATAACACTTGGTCTTATTGTTGATCAGGACATGTCTTAAATCCCATATTAAACAGGTTTCTAGGAATTCTTTCGCTCACCTCCGGAATATTGCCAAAATTAAAAATATTTTGTCCAGGAGTGATGCTGAAAAACTAGTCCATTACTTCGAGGCTGGACTATTGTAATTCTTTACAAACAGGAAGTCCACAGAATCCAGTTCAAAGCCTTCAGCTCATTCAAAAACGCTGCCGTAAGAGTTCTGATGAAAATTAAAAAAAGAGGTCGCACTTCTCCTATTTCAAGTTTCCCTTCATTGGCTCCCTGTTAAAGCGTTCTTGGCTAGGTCGCTGCTGCTGGAAACCTCGTGTTTTCCTATAGATGAAATCCTGGGTCCTGTCTCACAGTGACCAACTCTGTCTCACTCATCCACATACAATAGCCATTGGTTGGGCTTTTACTGTGACTTACTGTATGTGCTGCATTTAATGTTCTATTAAATTCAATTAAATTCAATTTTATTTATATATCATCTCAAGGCACTTTCCAAAATCAAATTCAATCAGATTATACAGATTGGTCTAAACATTTCCTATCTAAGGGAACCCAGTTGATTGCATCAAGTCTTGACTACGGTGGCCGGGAAGTGCAAAACGCAAATACAAAATCTGAAACACTTTTACAAATATTGAAACAAATTTACATTTCAGAAAGCAAATTTACAAAACACGAAACACTTTTACAAAACTTGAAACAAATTTACATTTCAGAAAACAAATTTACAAAACACGAAACACTTTTACAAATCTCGAAACACATTTACATTTCAGAAAACACATACAAAAGTCGAAAATCAAACGGAAAGGGAGGGACTGTCTTCGAAGTTTACCCGGAAGTGATAACGGGAGCCTTCATGATGAACCAAGATGGACGCCAATCGAGTTGCGTTTTGCCCGTTTTTCGGCACACATATGAGCAGATTAACGCGATTTTGTTTGTCGTGTGGTCGGTCCTTGGAGTTTTAAAATTTCACAGAACAGACGGAAGAACCAGATATGCTGCAGCAGTGCATACATTATGTTGAAGAGGGTCACTCGTACGCTGTAATCGTAGACATGTCATGTTTACACGGTGTACAACCTGAAACTTGTTGAGCGACATCAGGTTTTCTATTGTCATGCTGATATAGTATTCACATAAAACGTCCAATTCTGTAGCAACATTTACAACAACACAGGTCAAATTGAGTCAATGTAGAGATTTTTAAATGCCTTTATTTTTAAATCCCAAATCATGTAGATTGACTTCTGGAGATCATCTGCATCTGTAAGTGAAAGTAGTCACCTGTAAAAAAATAAGTTGTTTGAGTAGTTTTGAGGCTAAAGAGTGTGACCAAAGTATATATTTCCATTTTCAACATTTTCGCGGTGTATCGATCAAGTGTTTTTACACATTTACATTATATTTTTTTATGCTTTGTGTCATTTTTTTCTATTATTCTGGTCTGCTGGTGAAAAAAAATCTCTACATTGACTCAATTTGACCTGTGTTGTTGTAAATGTTGCTACAGAATTGGACGTTTTATGTGAATACTATATCAGCATGACAATAGAAAACCTCCTGATGTCGCTCAACAAGTTTCAGCCAATTCTGATGTGGAATTTTAAAATAAGAGCCACTAGAAATCCGTATATATTAAGTAATTTTGACCAAAGTTGCTGTCACTACAGCAACTAAACGGTAGATACTCAATTGATGTTTCCATTTCAGCATGAGAGTAGAACACCTGCAGATGTGATCTCTTGTTCATTGATGCTGCGGGGTCATTCAAGTTTGGCTAATATTCTGTCAGCACACCACCTCTTCCTTTCTGTAAAGGTAAGTCCTCCATTCTAATTCATAACAGTCTAATCTTTAATGGCAATTTGGATATATATCAGGAAGGTAAGTAGAAAAATATGGACAGTTTATAGTCGTCACTACAAACTATCCATATTTTTATATAAATGTGACAGCAAGGACTGTAATATAAATAAAAAGTAACCAAGACTTTGTTTAAAGGTGCAGTTTGCCGTGGCCAAGGTCTGACCGGATTCTCCTGAACAGATGAGCAGCGCCATCCCCAAAAGGCTGAATGGAATGATGGATGTTTCCTGCACCACAAAGAATGAAATGGCCTACAAATATGCTATAAGTGAAATGTTAAAACTTAACAATGTTTTACCATTTTAAAAGTTAAATGTAATTACATTTAGTGTAAACAAATTGCATAAACTCAATAAATGAAAAACTGTATCTTCTTGCCAGTTTATGTACATAAGATACACTTTTAGACATCCACTTGATCTAAATATGAATAAATGCAAATTACATAAGCATGTGAAATGGATTGCAAAATTTAATACACATGTTAGTTGGACACAATTTTTGTATAAGTAGACATTTAAATAGTCTGGAAATATGGATATACAATATTTAAAGTTGAAAAGTGAAAATGAAAAGTAATTCCAAAATGTAAAATCTCAAGGTGCTAAAAAAATAAATACTTAAAAGCAGAAATCCAAAACACATTCTTGTGTATTATATTTCCTCTGGTTTACAGTAAAATAACTAATCAGGATCTTTTTGACATGTAAACTTCTCTGCTTCCTCACATATGATTTCCCCTGCATGTTCACAGGAGCTGCACAGATTCTAAAGACTTGGTCTATTTTATAAACCAAGTTGATTGTTACAGTCTGGGAGATTATTGTGAAAACTTTGAGCCTCCTGATAAATCTTTCCACATGTATGTGGACATTTGCAATCTTCCTTGCTGCAGTTACATCCTCATCAGACAACTGGCCTCCTTTTATGAGTGGATGCTGGTAGAACAAGGTTAAATCTCCTCTCAAACAGCAGATCTCCGATGGTAAAGCCTTTGTCTGCCGTCACTTCATCGCCAGGACGAAAATATTCCAGGAAGCCAGCGTGTTCCCTGCCAAATGCATTCTTCTTATTCTTTTCTCCTAGGTGTGATCATCAATGCCTGTAGTGTGAGCATATTTCTTCATAGGTGACTCTGATTATGGAGAGGTCTGGTCAGCCTCTGCATCACAGCGGCTGTCATCTGTCAAACAAGACCACAATAAGTTTATTAAACAGCATAAAACATACCAACACCAAGCTAATAGAGCACCACCTGCATCATTACTCATTCAAATATTCATATCACACACGTTCCTTCCAGTTTTTACAAACACCCTGTGTTAGTATCTGGGATGCCATTTGTAAGGTTACACAGTCAAAATCTAACAGCAATATTTTGGGTTCTTTGCTGTGATAACAGGATTAAAATGGGTTTTTATTTTTAAAGTTCTGTTTTCAACATACATTTATACAGTTATATATTTGTAAATGTCACAGTTCCAAACAAAATATTTAATTACACAGCTAAATATTAAGCTTGTTATTTAAATATTTAACTTGGAACTGTGACTTATAGATTCATGAATAACAAAAATATGAAAAACGAACCCTGCCTTTTATCTCTCATTGTATATCTTTACAAACGGAACCCCATAGACCTACCAGCAGGGATGTAAAAATATCCAGATAATGATTTACAGAGGGAACAAAGCGAATAAACGGCTGTCTTCATGTAAAAGCATATGTTTTATCAAGAGCGACACAAACTAAGGAATAAGAGTTAACGATTGCTAACGTAAACATCCCTCAGCTTACCTGTGTCTCTCCTCTTTGTCTCCTTGATTTAGTTTTTAATGGAACTTCGTAGCCCAGCCACTTTTCTGGCGTCGTGGGTCTTCTGTCGGTCATTTGTCCACAAAATGAAAACAAAAACCATACGGTCGCTTCGGTGGTTTCTTCAAATTTACACCGTGTAAACATGACATGTCTACGATTACAGCGTACGAGTGACCCTCTTCAACATAATGTATGCACTGCTGCAGCATATCTGGTTCTTCCGTCTGTTCTGTGAAATTTTAAAACTCCAAGGACCGACCACACGACAAACAAAATCGCGTTAATCTGCTCATATGTGTGCCGAAAAACGGGCAAAACGCAACTCGATTGGCGTCCATCTTGGTTCATCATGAAGGCTCCCGTTATCACTTCCGGGTAAACTTCGAAGACAGTCCCTCCCTTTCCGTTTGATTTTCGTCTTTTGTATGTGTTTTCTGAAATGTAAATGTGTTTCGAGATTTGTAAAAGTGTTTCGTGTTTTGTAAATTTGTTTTCTGAAATGTAAATTTGTTTCAAGTTTTGTAAAAGTGTTTCGTGTTTTGTAAATTTGTTTTCTGAAATGTAAATTTGTTTCAATATTTGTAA
The DNA here is from genome assembly GCA_037039145.1 of Fundulus diaphanus. Classification (NCBI taxonomy): domain Eukaryota; kingdom Metazoa; phylum Chordata; class Actinopteri; order Cyprinodontiformes; family Fundulidae; genus Fundulus; species Fundulus diaphanus. The sequence continues at coordinate 19,861,194 of CM073130.1, read as the reverse complement.
AAGTGTTTCAGATTTTGTATTTTTGTTTTGCACTTCCCGGCCACCGTACTTGACAAGCAGCATTCACTCCTCCTGAAGAAGTGGAGAGCCACAGGGACAGTCGTCTGCATTGTACATGACTTTGCAGCAATCCCTCATACCGAGCAAGCATGAAGCGACAGTGGAAAGAAAAACTCCCCTTTAACAGGAAGGAAAACCTCCAGCAGAACCAGGCTCAGTATGAACAGTAATCTGCCTCAACCGACTGGGGGTTAGAGAAGAAAGAGCAGAGACACAATAAGAGAAACAAAAAAGCACAGAAGCACACATTGATCCAGTAATCTGTTCTACATTAGATGGTAATAGCGGGTGATCTGTCTTCCCTGGATGATGTCACAGCTAACAGAACGCCAGACTAGGTGTACCTACTACACTTGGCTCTGTTTCTTTCCTAGATGAAGCCACTTTAGGAACTACTATAACAACCTGCCTTTTAGTTGTCTCTCACATAGAAAGTACTCCTGGATCAGTGTTTCTGTGTTCCTTTGACGTTTGTGCTCTGTCCGCTCAAACCCCCCGTTGGTCATGGCAGATGACCGTTCACAATGACCCTGATTCTGCTCTAGGTTTCTTCTTGTTAAAGGGGAGTTTTCCTCTCTGTAGCCACATGCATGCTCAGCATGAGGGATTGCTGCAAAGTCAATGACACAATGCAAATGACTGCTCTGTTTACTGTTTACATTTCAATTGTTTACTTTTAAATCACTGCTGCACCTTATACTGTAATTTAACTTACTGTAATCTACAAGCTGTATGCAACGAAATTTCGTTCTGTACGCACCCTGTGCATACAAAATGACAAATAAAGTTGTCTAAGTCTAAGTCTACTCACTGTGGCTACACGCTCATCCAAGAACAATGAATTCCGCTAGTCATTGACTCGATGCAGTCTGCTGGTTTCCTCAGAAAGGAAACTTTTTTAACCAATCTGTCTGTATGATTTGATTGAATTAACTTTGTGAAGTGCCTTGAGATGGCAAGTATTGTAAATTTTCCCTGTATCAATAAACTGATTTGATTAAAGTATTAATCCAGAAAAGAGACTAGACTTTGGAACATCCAGAGCAATATTACCCTGTTTGTACAATTAATGAACTATACAGATAAATATTCTATTTATCAAGCAGCTACACATGGGAAATGACTTTGCACATCAATGTATCAACTAAAATATAGAAATCCTAAGAGACTGAATATTTGCTTAACCTAGAAAATCAACCATTCCCTGCCTAAACAACAATGTGGGCACTGGGCAGAGGGATTGTTTTAATCAGCAGGTCTTTTCCTATGGAGGATGTTAAAGCTTCTTACATACTCCATGCATAAGAACAAAGAGATTTTTTCTCATAGTCGGGGTGGGAAGAACACAAAGATTTTGTTGAGAACTGAAAGTTAAGAAGCAGACACATAACAGCTCACGATGTGCTCCGCCGCTATTTGTAAAGACTGCGAACATCGGAGACGTGCGGTGCTACAGGGTGGGATTGCCCTGCTTGGATAATTTATAGAGTAAACGCCGCAAGCGAGTGGAATTGGCATGTTTGACCGCTTAAACCACCAGAGCTGGACTGCGAAAATGTGTGAGACATTTCCGCTTCTCCAACCTAAACACGGCCATCTACATCCTGTCCAATCACAGTACAACAGTCGGACCCCTTGACAGAAAAGTTCTGCGCAGAAGTTGTGTCGAGAACATGCGGGGAGATCCTCAAAGACAGGGCTGAGAGAACAAAATGACGCCATTCTCTGTGGGAGCGAAAGCAAATGTTTTGTTTCTCGTGGAGTACGTAGCGGCCTTAAGTGATCACCGCCATATGCATAAATAGGTACGGTCTCTGATTTTTACTTATCACTCAGCCTCAACCTTCACCTCCTTTAAAAGACAAACAGCGACTGTTCTGCTCCAGCAGCAGTACAGCAGGGTTCTCCTGACCGATCGGGTTCAATGAATTATTGGAATACACATTTTTCACCACAGCTGTTTGGAAGATATGTTTGGCTTTGAGTAAAAACGAGTCCAGAGTTCGACAGGACGCTGTTTCAGCTGTTTTTCTTGTGCAACTCGTTTCTACAGTGTAGCTTTACATTGCGCTCTTCTCCATGTGAAACTGAAAAATAACTTTGGTAAACTTCACAAAAAGCTCTCAGAGAATCCCCTTTCTCTGGCCTCACCCAGTTAGAAACCAATCCCCAGTCTTTGTAGCAGCATTTTCTTTACTTTGACATAGTGTTGTGTATGCATCCATATAATTTTTCGTTTTATTTTACAAGCCTCGCAGGTGCTCATGAGGTGAGACGCTGCTGCATATATTATATATTATATATATGCATATATTAATGAACAGCTGATGCAGCTCTTACTGACGATAACTGCAGCTCTGCCTTCTTTATGTCCAATACATTTTTGACTTTTCCGAATCTGACCCAGTTAAATGCGGGGCATTGTTTTCAGTTTGTGGGACACCGGGGCAAGACCGAAAACTGTGGCACAGTCCCACACAAATCAGGACATCTGGTCACTCTAGCCTCATCATAAAATAATTTTTTCCTCACCTCAGACTTTATCATGATCCTCATTGTCTACACTTCGGTCCTTCAATCCACTATTTGAATTTAAGGTGTATTTTATGTCCTCTTTTTTTCAGGGCTATGGATTTGGCTCAAGGTTTGACCAGCAACCTTACAGGCAGCCTTATCAACAGCCTAATCGGCAGCCTTATCAACAGCCTTATGGCCAGCCCTTTCAGCTGCCCAACCAGCATCTCAACCATCAACCTTACTCCGTGAACCAGGAAAGACCAGTACAGCCAGGTGTTTTCACTGTGCAGACACCAGCGTATAATCATCAAGCAGGCCCTGTTAACGACTACTTGGGCTACTCCATCTTCACCATGCTCTGTTGTTGCCTCCCATTGGGAATAGTTGCCCTTGTCAACTCCATCTTAGTAAGTATATTTAACATGTATTAGCTCTACATTCTTCCTGGTGGTAGAAACCATTTTCTGTGGCAGCTGTTTTTTGTTTTTGTTTATAGCGCTCATTTAGCACTGACCTGCAGGAAAAATTCTGAATAGTTTGTGTCCAGGATGTGTGGGGCCTGTAGAGATGTTAGCAACCCTTTTCCTTGCCCTAGACCTATACACTTCCTGGATTTAGGGAGGTGGGCCCTGATGATCTTCTCTGAGGACTTCGTTGCAGTCCAAACCTGAACCTCTTTTGTAATGAACAAACCTAACACAGCAGTCTTGAGGAACGTCTCACGTAAGATGGACATCTATGTGGCGATCTTCGCGGAGATGTGGCTGGGCAGGAAAATTCTTGACGCCGCAGTTGAGCAAGCAGGCCGGTCTTTGTTTAGAGCTGAGCGAACTGAAGCAGCAGAGGCGGAGGCCTAGTAATGTACATCCACAACTCTTGGTGCACAGCTGCAAAAGCGATCTTTGCTTCCCCAACCTGACACTTTTGCTTCCCTGACCTGGACTATCTGGCAGTTAAGTGCAGACCATTTAAACTAGTTAGAGAGTTCAGCTCTGTGATTATTTTTGCCACATACCTTCGGCCAAAACTCAACCCTGGAGGAACTATTGTTTCATCGGCAGCCAAATGAACAGCAGTCCAGAGGCAGCTGTGATTGTAGCTAGAGACTTTAATCATGTTGAATTAAAAGCTGTGCTCTCATAATTCCACAGATTCATTAAGTTTCCGACCAGAGACAATAGCATATTAGATCAGGTCTACTGTAACATCCCAGGAGCGTATAAGGCTGAAGCAGCTCCTCGCTTTAGATCGTCAGATCACATCTCGGTGGACCTGATCCCTGCATACAAACCACTGATCTTCAGAACCAGACCCGTTTACAGAACCATCAAGGTTTGGACTGAAGAGGCTTGCTCAGCTTTACAGGACTGCTTTGAACACACAGACTAGGAAGTGTTTAAAGAGGGCACTGATCTGGAAGAATCTGTTTAGAGATTCATATAAATTGCACAATTCTGAATCTAAATTTATCGCACAGCATCGTAAACTGCCTGCCATTTGACTTGAAAATGAGTCCATTAGGCGCTAAGGACTATATGCACCATCAAGCCCCTCAGGGAGTGTTGCTGTTGGCCAGTACAATCAACAGTTTAAAAAAAATAAAAATAAAACAAATGGAAAGATCATGTTTTTCTGTGTATACGTGTTATGGGTAATTATGTGCATTCTTAGCTGGTGTCTGCCTCCTCAAAATGTCATTATGGTAACACATAATGACAACAAAGCTTCTTGATTCTTGAGTTTCCACAAAAAGTACAGTCTCAGCTGGGCCTTCCAAACAGTGTCTTTATGTGAGGACCACCTCAGGTCCTGAGAAAGGGTGGTTAGGAAAGGTGGTGAGGGGAGGCAGGTAGGGACAATGAAGAACACGCGGTTCTGCTTTTAGCGCTGAATGGATGTTTCAAAATGTGTTTTCTCAACTCAAGCGAGAAACTTTGTGTGATCAGTCGAATGTAAATATAAACCAAAAACATCTTTAAAAAATTTTTGTAAAGTTTGTTATTGTACTTCATTGTTTATCTTGACACTATATTACCTGCAGTATCACACAAAAGGGTTCTAATATTTAGGAAACACTCAGGAAACAGCGAGGTCCAAACCTGGATTAACTGGAAAATCCAGCAACAAAAGTTCTCGTCTAATTAATTTCACGTCAACAGAGACTGAGAGACTTGCTCCAGAATAGTTGTTTGGACAACAGGCCAAATGTTTTGGAAAAATGACTATGCTAAGTCGAAACAAAGATTGGAGTGTTTGGCCACAAAGACAAGAGGAATGTTTGTTCCAGTCAAGGTAATTATTTCACACCTAAGAACACTGTACCAGCTTTCCATTGCCAGTGGCATGTTGTACAAAGTGAGGCAAACAATGAAAGGACTTCCTCCAGTCTCCAGATTAATATCAATGGTGATGTTTATATTTGACGGAAGTATAATTTTGATTTTGTGGATGAAAAACAATCCATAAATTCAAACGTGTTCTTCCATTTCCTGTTTTGTTTTTATTCTTGAATGTTTATTTTATATTTGTTCAACCAGGGGAAAAATTTGAAAAACAAACAATTTATTCCCCAGATTAATTCTCTTCTTATACCGATGTTGTAAACTTCTGAGTGAAACTGTATCTTGACACATAAAGAGGAAACATGAAAAACCTTGGAACCACATTATAAGCCATAAAGTAGGTTGTTTCTTGTAATTTGGATGATTATGGCTTACAGAAAATGACAATGTCTCAGAATACTGTGGAAAAGTATAAACGTCTTCTGATGTTTTTTATTGGCCTCGTCAAGTAGACCTCTTCTGATTCTGGGCTTGATGTTTTTTATTGTTCATCTCTACGTTGTGTGTGAGCAACTGGCTGCAAAATAAAATGCTCAATACAGATAGTGACGACGGATCCTTGACCATAAATTTACACAATTTATGATGCGCTGCTGGCATGCTACAGTACATTGTGGAAATGGGTGTGTGAATTTAACAATGATTGCGGTTGACCTTATTTGTGTGACACCTTATAGCTCTTCATGAAAAATATGTTCCTCAACAATTCACAGGGTGCTTCACAAAAATCAAGCATTTAGATTTTTTTAAAGCCATGGTGGCATTGAACTTCTGACTCTAAGCTATATAACATCCATTTGACGCTGAGCTGCCAGCTTTTTTATCTTGCCTGCTCACACATTTATTGAGGTGTGCGTTGTAAAATTACTGGAAGTTGTAAACTTGCTAGGGGGCGTTGAATTCCTCTTTGAGATCGTGTATCACTGCTCTAATGTGCTGTATAACCAACAAATATGTATCCCCTGATTAACATGCTGGGGTTTACATCTACAAAATGGTCAAAAGTTGATTGTAGCTCATTTGCTGAAGCCCATTCAATAGTTAGATTTTCTAGTGTAGATAATCACCATTCAAGGAGCACCACATTTGTGGCTGTCCAAAGTGAACTCATATCTAGACAAGTTAGTGTGAATAAAAACATGTTCATTGTTTTAGTTTAGGCAAGAAATGCATAAATACAAACAGTCATGAAAGTTTAGCATTGAGTAAAAACAAGAAAGATGGTAAAATTCTATTTTTTGTTATAACCATTTAATGTTAAACAAACTCTAGCATGTTTTGGCCAAGGTCTCCTAATTGACCCGTTTTAACATAGCATATGAACTGAGGACCCATAAGGCAGTTAGAAAGGAGGCAGGTTAAGATGCATGTACAGTCAAATCCAAGCAAGGTCAGACATCTTGGAGAAAAGGAAAAGAAACTGGAAAGGGTTCAAGACAACGAGCACGTTTCAGGTGATGGTGTCCTATTTACTAATTGTGAGATTTCTTAAGTAAACTCTTTGTGCTAGATTTTATTAATTACATGGTATAAGAGCAGAAGGGCTGAAACATATTTCATAGACTATATTAACAGTGTGCATATCACTAACAAATCCAGTACCTTAATGTACATGTGGTAAAATGTAGTACGGGAAATATGATTAATTTTATTCCAGATCAAAGACCAAAGTTCTGACAAACACAGATGAAGTAAACAGTAAACCGTGAGGACACCAGACAGTAATACCCTTCTTTAATCCAAACAGTCGGAGCCATAGAAATACCCTGATTATCTCTTCTTTAGTACCAGAGCGGCTCAGGTCCTCAAGTCCAAAACGTCCAGAGAGTAGATATGACCCTGTTTTGTTTTTCTGACCTTCAGACTCGTAACGCCAACACCACTGGTGACAGCGTGGCAGCAGAACAGAGCAGCAAACAGGCCCGGATACTGAACCACGTGTCTCTGGGATTTGGGCTTTTAGTTTATATCACAATGATTATAATTGTAGCAATTTCATTTACATAACTTCTTATACATGTTTGTCTCACATTTTTTAAATGTGCATCAATTACCCAGACAATAGGAAGACATGTGGCTATATGTCCACAAAATCTGGGTAGAAGCTTAAATCTGACTGCTTAAAATAATTCCATTTATTACTTTAATCAGTTTGTCTGACTGTGTTTCTAATTTCAGTGTCTACAGTCAGACGTATTTTTTTCATGTGAATCGATATTATACAACGTTATCATTTTATCTTTATTATTCCAGCTAAAGTGGTATCTATGAAAAACCCTTTGAGACTTTAATGAAGACTATTGTACACATTGAAATGTAAACGTGTTTTTTTTCCATGAAATAGACCCTTTTCAATAATTTGTGCGGATATGACCGGTTAAGTTCTGTGTAAACTATTACCCAAAGCTCCTGACGTACTTTTAAAAAGATTGATCTCTTGATAGATTTTAATAAGTAAAGTTAATGAAAATGCTTTATTTTTTATTCTATGATTTTTAATATGTCTGTGAAATGTGATGTATTGCAATCACAGTTTTAATAATTTCATGTTTAGGATGCATGGGAAACAATAATAAAGCAAAAACAAATCTCCAGCTAATGTGTTTGCTTTGCTTGTCCGGTGATCATGTTGACACAACACCTGCCGACATCTGCGTCCCCGTGAGCTGCTTAATGAAACCCACGTTCAGTCACAGTGTCTACATGACGGATAATAAAGTCTGGAATTACAGCGATGTTTTCCAATCAAGTTGTTTAATGCCTCAGCTCAGTGACTGCGGCTACAGAAGGGTGATGGTAACCAACCAAGAGGGAGTGGTTTTCCCCTTAAGAGCGCCCCCTCATTTGCATAACGATGCAGAAATGCATACAGAAAAGGAAAAATTATGTGCATAAATATATAGGGTAGAAGAAATAAATGGGGTAAAAATATTAAAAGCAAGAATAAAACAGACAAAAATATTAAAACATAGACAGAAATAAATACATTTAAAAACTATGTAATTAATAAAGTTGAAAATTCTATGGGAAAAATAAATAAATGAGGGGATTAGTAAAAAGAGGAATAAATAAATAAGCTAATGAGATATTTACATTTATGTCTTGTTATATAATTTAATTACTGCTTACATTTATTTATTTGTTGTATTATTTGTATTTATTTATCTTATTTTATTTATTTATTCCCTGCTTGGGAACAATACCATATTGAGACCGTAATGAGATGGGAGAGTCTTCAAGGTCTTATATTTGTTGCTACATAGACATTATATACTGTATAATCTATCTATCTATATATATACTGTATATAGATAGATAGATAGATAGCAGCTGAATGAGTCTCTTGCAAAACTAGCCTTAAGCTCCTTACAAAACAGAAAGAAGCTTTACACTTTAAAGAATTTGTTAAAACCTTTGCATTTAAGGTTTGATAGAACAACACAACTCACTAGTAAAGTGCTTTCAAAGGATCAGATGAAAGTTATGATAACCTGCAGGAATGAGTGAGCATGGTCCTTAACATGAATGTTTAGTGCAATAACCATTTTACACCTTAGAACAGACCCACATGGTGCACACAGCATCTGAGATACCAAGTAAGCTACTGAAGTTTCCACAACTCTATATCGGTCCTTTTGTTATTGATGACTCCAAAGCCTTCTTTCATGAGCACTCTCTTCCCCTTTTCACTAGCCTCCTGGAACAAGGGCCACAGCTTGCGTAGACCCTTCTAGTCTTCTTTTGAGAAGTCTTCCTTGAATCAAATGTGCAGACTCTCAAATCTTTCAATTTTTTTCCAAACTTCATCGTGATTAGTGCTCATGACAAACTGGATGATTACTGCCCTTTGTATAATGGAGGTGGCAGCGTTACCCTTGGATCCCAGGCTGTGCTTAAGTGGAAAAAAATAAGTGCTGGCACTCCCCTTAACTTAATTTTAAAAAATACGGGAGCAAAACATGGGTAACATTTTCATATAGACCTATCTATTGAGCTATGCATCAATACTTGTTTGTATAGAAATTACAAAGAAGAAAAGATCAAAGCCAGTTCTAAAACAAGTCCACATTAGCCAGAGTGCCATGAAGCCACTTTTATTAGCTTCAAGCCTCATGGCTCAACTGTTTTCAAGATATTATTGAGAAGTTATTTTGCAAATAACAAGAAATGCACTGGCAAATACTGTATTAATGTTCAACTCCAGGTGTGTGTGCATGGGGGGGGGGGGGGGGGGACACAAAGCATTTGTGCTTAGGGCACCCGAATGGCTAGCACCACCCCTGATCTTACCCAGGTATTTGTACAGCAGGTTCCTCGTTGGATGTGCTAATGCTAGCTTGCTACGTTTTCCTATGTACTGAAGGTCTTTTCAGAGCAGGGGCACAGATGGGATTTTTGAACTGGGGGACTGAGCTGTCAGCAAATTATTTCAATTCAATAAGTAATTTTTTGTGTCCGTTTTCCAACATATGTCTATTTAAAAAAAAATGTATTACTGATATCGAAAGGATGGATGGTCATTCGGCTGGACACGAAAAATACAGCTTCCTGAAAAGAAGAGAGTAGGCTTACTCTCGTGAAATGCAAATTCTAATCCTACTGGATAAATGAAACATCTAGTAGCTACTTTTTTATTGTCGATGTCTGTTTTTTAAATAATCAGATCCCTTTGAAGTATGAGAATGTATTTCCTCTCTTTAAAAAAGGAAAGATGTTGGGATTTAGGTTTTTGTTTGTTTTGCTTTGGACTTTTCTGGCCTTTTCTCATCAGCCTGTCGCCTATCAGCCACCAGCCCACATCAGCTCCACCTGCTGCCAGTAATTACTGTCAACTCTGCCCACCTGTTCACCTGCTTACATATACCTGCTTCAGCCAACTCATCCCTGCCAGACAAAAGGAAAAAAATGTTTTTAGGTACATAGAGAATATTTCAGCCATGTAGCCCAGACCCTGACATGTTTTGTTGTCCAGTGGGACAGGGATTACCATCTTATCATTTGGGTTCATTCTTCACATCATACACAAATATCCTTGTGAATTATGAGACATTTGCTCTTTATTTGCCAAATTACATGGGGGGAACAGAATATGTCAGCCATCAGACTGATGGTGCACAACACGAGACTGTAGCCAATGTATCTGTTACATAATTGACCTTTTGCGGTCACTCCAGGTTCTTTTTCTGAATAATGTGGTGTATCTATTGTAGACTTCTGTAGTAGTAAAAAGACTCTTGAAACCGTTACTATACTTTACCATATTTAATCTAAAAGGCATAGGAATGTTTACAGCTTCAGTAATGGACTCTCATACACAACAATGCAACAGGTGCCAGAGAGCCCCGTTCATTCCTCCCACAGACATTAAGTAGGACCCATTGTGTACACCCATTCAGGGGCGTGCACAGCATGATAGTGTTCCGTTCGTCACATTGGTGGACAAGTTCATACTATAATGCAGACATGTCCTTGCTGACACATTTTCCCCTAATCAGTCATAGTGTCCAATCTAAGTAGTCAGACTCTGTGCCTCAAGAGTCCGTTTATCTGTAATCTCCATGGTAACCGATATTGCAGTCTGGTCTCTGTAATCTCATAGTCTCTAACATATCCAAAAGGAAATCTCAAGCAGTGGATATTGGCACGGGAGTAATTTGATTTCAGATAAGCTAACAGGAGTAGGATCCAAGTTCTGATTTTAGTTATTGATCCATCATCCCATAAACACTACTATGGTTAATCTTAGGTTTGACAAAATGGCTACCTCACAAAAATCATGATGATTGTTTGTTTTTTTAGGGGCATTGAGTTAAATTTAGAGATGCCACACCTCAAAAATGGCGAGAATTTTTCATGTTATATTATTTTAATAGTTGTTAGCGGAAGTGTTTTCTTCACTTCAACAAACTTTATAGGTGATGTATTTCTAATTTATCTGGCCTTGGTAAAATCAAGGAAAATAATTATTTAAATAATAATTTCTTTATGATTATCACATGTGTATGATAAAATATTTTTGAACATGTTCTGTGTGTATTTTTCTAAAAGAAGCACATTTATTTGGCAGATTGTGTATGTTTTTCTGCCACTTTAGTGAAATGGCATGAGGTTAATCAGACAGACAGTGAAATTGCTTGAGGAACTTGGAAGAGGGCATTGGATGTGTTTGTGCAACTTAGACAGTGATGTGCAAAATGTGAGATTTTATTCAGCAATAATAGTTTTTCAACAGTTTTTCGTTTTAAACTAATCTTTTTTTTTTACACAAGCCTACTTCTCCGGCATTTGAAAACACCCATTCATAGTGCACTGCTGGCATGCAAAAAAGTGCCAGTGCAAGTTTGTGTAAATTGGGGAACAGTAGTTGTTGCCTCTCCTAGTACTCCAATGGATTTTCCATTCTGCTCATACTGGGCTATGAAAGGTAGCGCTGGACTTCAACCTTGGCACCTGTGGTTACATTTAGCCTTTTTCTTGCCTCCATTGCTCTCATTTCCAAACAATGCCACAGTTTGCAACGTAAGAGAAAACAGCAGATGATGTTAGCAAGGGTTCTAATAGAAATTATTGATCTCAAAATGAAAAAATAACAGATTACCTCCAGTGATATCATGAGAGGTGGAAGCCTGCTTAGAGCGCATAATGGTTGTGTAGAGGCTTGGAATATGTAAAAACAGGCACCCCACACAATTTAATTTTATTATTTGCTTCACATAAAATACATAAATATTTATATGGTACCCTCTTAACTCAAAATGAGTAACCAATATATCTATGCTTGCCACCAGAGGGCGCACAATACACAACTGATAAAGTATAGAGGCGCACCACCCGAGGAAGAATAAAGTTCTCATCAGCTCAATACGTGTGCTGTCTTTATTCTTTATCACAGGTTGGTAAACACGTGAAAACCAAGAGTACTTATGGTTTTTCAACATACAAGATGTTATTAATTATGTAGCTGCATGTGGTAAAATTTGAAACGGTTTCTGTGAGAGATATTTGTGTTTTGAGTAAATAAGTGTTGAAGCTAACCTGCTAAAGCTAACGGCTATAGACCAGTTCATTGTTATTGTTTTGATCCGGGTTTTTCGCACATACGCGCCGGACTGGTTGGCAAAAGACGAACACAATGGCGGACGCAAACAGAGAAACTGACGAGTTCTCCACATATTTTTCTTCTTTAGATAACGTATCACAAGATCGTTTTAAGAGTAAGTTGATGGTTGATGGTATCAGATTGCCAGATCCACACAGCAAAAGCCTGAAGGGACGGAGCGAGTCTGAAATGCTGCCAAGTGTTCCGCACCGCGACATATAAGTTACAGCTGCCTTATAAACACGGCAGGCCAGTACAGACGAGAGAGCACGAAAGCCCCTGAAACCACTGGACGGCTACAATTATTTTATATCGGGAAAAAGGCTCCAGCAACGCCCGTGACGCTATGAGGGATTAAGCGGTCAGAAAATGGATGGATGGATGGATGGATGTTGTTCACACGTTTGTGCAACAGCACAAAGCGGCGTCGGACATAGACTGCGTCTCAGCAGAGAGGAAGACCCGCCTGGTAGGTTAAAAGAAACATTGTTCACTACGGATTATTTTGGTGTTTTTGTCTTGTTAAAATTGGTGGGGGTGTCGGCGACGTTGCAGCGTAAACACAGACGTACTAGCGCGCGTGAACGGGGGCGTAATGGAGCCGCTGTCTGGAGCAGTAGCAGCCTGCTGCTGCTCCAGACAGCCGGAGAAGCGGCTGCTACAGCAACAGCAGCTGCTTCTCCGGCCCGTGTAGCAATCGCCACCTCTCCTCTGCCGCTATTTAAGTAGAACAATGACTAGAGCAGAATTAAGTTGTATTTACCGGAGATGAAGTGTAGACTGCATATTCTGTCGTGGTATGATGGCTCCCCCAGTCCATTGGGATTGTCTGCCTGCGCTCTTTTCATTGAAAATATCCATTTCTTTCTTCGTCCTTCCTCATTCGGTAAACGACAGAAACGTACATCCAACGATTTGGAATGCGTCTGTGTGCAACCGGGAGCACAACAAGTCGTAGACATTGTTTAGATTCCAAAAATAAACTAACTAAAAGTACGCTCTAAATCACCCGTTTTGTCATGTAGTAGACGAGAACAGTACTGTTTTTGCCTACCCGCGGGACCCGGATGTAGCGCTGACGTCACGCGTGAACTACCCTATGGATAGGAATAAAAGGTGGACCTGCTAATCTTAACCAGTTATGGGTTTGGGAACCTTATGAGTATTAAACTATACATTTCTGAAAGATTTTCATTAAATATGACATTTAATGGTGTTTTGTCACTGAGATTGACACATTTTTGTTTTATTTCCAATTATCATAAAACACTTTTGCAATCCAGTATAGAAATACAGTAAATGGCAGGACATTTAGTCCAGGATATTTAGTTAAAGGTGCCGTTTAAACATTTAAAAAGTATTAGTAAGTCATGATGTGATTCATGGGTTATGGTATTAAACAGGCCAGCTGACAGCTTTGCTAGGGCCCAGGACAACACAGTCTTTTTTGGGCCCCCCCTCTACACCTGCCGCCGCCGCCACCACACACACACACACACACACACACACACACACACACACCAAAAAAAGTCAACTTAACTCTATACTTCATGCCCTGGAAATCTCTGTATTTTATATTGGATATTTTCAACCCATCTATTGAATTTAGTGCACTAGTTGATCTTTTCTTCATAAGAGAACAGCAAGCACTGCAGCCAAAATATGGTTCTTTTTGATCTGCTGTATATTAGTGTAGATGTTAGTAAATGTTTTATACGACTTTTCAGCTGTGACGAACAGATCCAGTCTGCAGGAAATCACAGACTATCTGGCCGGCGAGTAACCCTGCAGCCTGCCCAGCAAGATCAGCCTGTCAGTGGGTCTCTGCCGCTCCTGACAAGTCCAAGCAGAAAAAGAATTGGCTCATAATCCTGAGGAACTGACTGCACAGATTAATTTTTGAAGTGTACTTTCTCGCCTAAAATGATCTTAAAACAACTTTTTGTGATAAATTATGGTTATAAACCGATGGGTTTGTGAACTCCACGTCTCCTTACTCCACCCTTGGGGCACACAGTTTTCTTGCTGTAAGCAGTCCTGTGCCCTCAACAAGCCCCAGGAAAGCAGAGCAAAGTACTGGGTGGCATGAGGGACCAAAGCCCCAGGAAAATGAAAGCGATTGTCTGATTTTCATTGGTTAATTTTCTGTAAATTTTGTTTATTATTACTTTTGTCAGTTTCAAGTTGTTTCAGTGACTATTGTGGAATTTTCTGATTTTTCATTAACAGAGGGGTACCAACAATTTTGCTGTTTGTTATATATATATATATATATATATATATATATATATATATATATATATATATATATATATATATATATGTGTGTGTGTGGTTTTTTTATATAACAATTTTGTTTATATATATCAAATGGAAATACAATTATGCACAGTATCTAGCTGGTAGGACAACTATTTGTATTACAGTGTATTACACTCTACAAGTCTGGCCTCCAATGGAACAGTGACACCAAGCCATCAATCAAAAAAGCCAAAAGAAGGCCTGCTAGCAGTTTGCTACAAGCCATGTATAGGACATCGCAGAGAGCATGAGGAATAAGGTGCTCTGGTCAGATGAGCCAATATTTTGAACTTTTTGCCCTACATGAACTAAACACATGCCACACATGCTGTAGGGGAGCTTTTTTCAGAAGGAACAGGTAAACTGTATTAGGGGTTATACTGGGGTAGGAAAAAATATGTTAGATGTGGCAAAAGGCTTGAGACTGGGGCAGAGGTTCACCTTCCAGCAAGACAACAAACCCAAACCTATAACTGGAGCTGCAATGGATCAAAGCATATTACTGGATTAAAATGGTCTAGTCAAAGTCCAGTCTTAAATTTAATTTGGAATTACAGAAATAATTTTAAAGGTTTGGTGATAGATGCCCTCCATTTATTTTGATTAAGCTATTTAACAAAGAACAATGACAGAAAACTTTCATCTTTATGTGCAGAACTGAGACATAACCAAAAGACCCACATCTTCTGTTCAAGTAAAAGGTGGTTCTATAAACTATTGACTTTGGGGGTTTGAATACAAATGCATTACATACTTTTCAGATTTTTAATTGTAAAAAAAAAAACAATAGGTCTCATTTTCCTACCTCTTCACAATTCACGCTACTTTGTATTGTTCTCTAATAGTAATTCTAATGAAATACATGATGATTGATGGAAATTTACCAATATGTGGAAAGGCTCAGGGGCAAATGGATAGTGTTTTTTTTTTTTTTTTACTTCAGGCATCCTTATATTTAGTTCTCAGACAGGCAAGTAGGTTGGTTACAAGCTTACTAAGCTTTGCTTTCAGTACTGCATGCATGCTCTTAAATTGCACAGTAATTTAACAGATGGAAGTCAATAATGCTTACAAACAAGACTAAACTGAAAATAAAAATAGATTGGTAAACAAATGATGTCAGTGGTCTCGAAAATTATTAGAATATTCTAGGTTAACAGAAAAGCAGGGCTCTAGTGGGTCTGCATAAACTAATTACAGACTTAACTGAGAGGGTAGGGTTGTTGGTGCATGGAATCAAGTTTTTATCGAGAATCAAATTTTAAGACACAAAACCTATGATATAGAACATGAATCCAGGAAAACATTCTTCAATATGAAAGGTGTAGGAACCCGGTGTTGTAGGTTGCCTCTCAGAGATCAAATATTTATGAAGTTTCTGCCACCAAGTGGAGAAACGATGCAATGAGAGAAAGCGTGAAGCAGATCATCAGCATCAGAAGGCATTTTCTCTGGTTATATATTAACTTAAACACTTTCAAACACCTAACTACCAAGAAACACTGGATACCCAGGTAGTTAGTTGTTGTCAGACTGGAGTGGCTGCATTTCAAAATTCATTGCCATTAAATGATGTGTTCAATCATGACTTGTCTAAGACTTTAATTTATAAGTTTAGGACCTAAAGGAGACATAGACTTTTAAATCCTTCCATTTCACATATAAAAATGTGAAACTTCAATGCTTTAGTCTGAACTCCTCTTTATTGTTGCCCCACAGCCCCTCTTGTGCACCTGTTCTGAGGTGCGTCTCAGGGCAACTTGTTTTGGTGCGTTCTGTTTTGATCTAAAGGAGGCACTACACCTGGCTCACCTTCAGGTCGCAGAGCGTTCCCCTCCACCCTGTTCAGCCATTTTTGTAGTGTGCTGGGGGATGAATTGTAATGAATTGTGTGGGTTAATACACGCAACCACATAACAGTTTAACTCGCCAGGGGTTTTCTTACAAAACAGTTTTGTGTATCAACACGAATAAAGATTACAGAAATATTTTGAATTTGGAACATAAGGTCACAGTTTTAATAGATTTTTGTTACTGGAGGAGGACAGAGTAGAAAAGTAAAGCTCTGCTTCTTTTATAAAAGAAACACTTGAAGGGACAGCTATGCTTGTTACCATTGCCAACTACGCAGCCATACACGTCACCAGTGTGCACAGACTTCTGCATTCATAAAAAACTATAACAAAAACATTGCAGTTCTATACATTTTGATCACATCTCTAGCGAAATCTATGCACAATATAGTTATAATCTTCATTCAGGGAAGGTAGACAATCTTTCCTTTATTTGTTCTGCCAAAGGTTTCAGTGTCACGTGTTCTACCGCGTGTAGGCTGACTAAAGCAGGCCGCGTTCCAATTACTCTCAACCCCTCCAGTGTACTTAGAGGGGGAAATATATTATTTAAAGATAGGATCCTCAATTTGTTACATTTTGATGACATTTCTAGCAAAAGAATGCATAATATTTTCATATTATTCTTTCAGAAAGTGTAGATAATATTTCTTTAGTGGTTTTCTTAACCCTTAACACATTTGCTATTTCAATGGAGGCTGCTATCTTTTTTGTCTTCAAAACTTTTATTGAAAATTATAAGAAGTTTGTAGAAACAGTCTGCATACCTGGTGTTTTAATTTATGTACCTGTGGCCATAAATAATGGTTAGAGCTTCCCAACTACCATTGGAGTCTGGAGTAGAATCTGCATTTGTCTTAAGTTTATGAATGTCAGTTACACCCATGCAAAAAGTGTAAAGTTAGATTCTAATGTGTAAAATAGCTGAAGTTAGAACTTTATAAGGATTATGCTTTAGTGTTAACTTCAAACCAGCAAACAGCAGAAACTGTAACATGTTCCACAGCTGCTAGATTAGATAAATCTGTGCTCGACACTTTTTGCGGGGACATTTTGAATTAAGGATGAATTGTAATCACTTATTGTGTGAAAATAACATCACTGTAATGTGTATTTACGTGTTTTTATTCTATTACATTTAATTAAAATATACATTCTTAATCCCAAATGGAAATGAAATGCTGGTATAACTCATGCTACTGGAGTTTCTTCAATGAGCTGTGCATGGCTGCACGCAGGAAGGATCTCCTGTAGCGGTCTGTCTTACAGTGGATCTGGAGAAGCTTCTGATTAGAAACACAGTTGTTGTATGACGATCTGATGAAGAGGATGCTCAGGGTTGTCCATAATGTTCTTCATTTTGTGAAAAATACCTCCTTTTAAAATAATCTCCTGAGGTTCTAGATGAGTCTGCAGAACAGAAGTGGCGTTTTTTTTTTGAAGAAGCTCAACAAGTTTTCTTCAGTCAGTTGCATCTGATGCAATCCTCCAGACCACTAAGGTTGTCTGGCTGCAGCCTACTCTGCATACCTAGAACCAGAACCAAACACGGAGAAGCAGCATTTGGTTCCTATGCTCCACTTATCTGGAACAAACTTCCAGAAAACTAAAAGTGCTGAAAGCCTGAGTTCTTTTAGATCGAGATTAAAAACACATTTGTTTAGGATTGCCTTCGACTGTCCTACTTACATTTTTTACTGAAACATCATTAGTTCAACTTTGTAGTCCAACTGTTTTTAATATTTGCTTTTAGTTTCAATTCTCCCATGTTTTTTTTTGTTTCTACATTTTATTTCAACTTGCTTTTATTCTGTTTTATTTTCCTATATTTTAATCATGTAAAGCACTTTGCATTGTCTTTGTATTGAAATGTGCTATAGAAATAAATTAGCCTTGCTGCCCCAACAGATAATGGAAGAAGAGATAACACACTACACAACATAAAAGATCTGTAGCATTTTGCTACAGACACTGACCAAAACTGGTTCAAGATGTCCAGTCTGCTCCTTCCATTCTTGTAGACACTATATTTAAATGACCTTTAGACCGCTTTGTGTCAGGAAAAGTGTAATGGATTGTCCAATCAAGGACTTCTTGAGCGATAGACTGATGTGTGGCTCACAGGACATGATGGTCTTATATATGAAAGAGAACCCTTGGCCACCTTGTGGCTATAAATGTATCAAGTTATGTGACCTTTATTCCTTAAAAAAATATGTTAATTTGGCAATTGCCAGTTGATGCTGCACATCATATTTTGTTTATCAGAACCTCTGGCTTACATGCAACAGGATGTATAATAGCACAAGAAAGAAGATGCAATTCTTTAAAAAGTCCCTATAAAAACTGAGTCATGTACCCCCCTGGCACTTTGTGTTATGATTGTGTGTTGATTAATGTTCGTGATCACTCGTGAGCATACTGTTGGTCTGTATTTCTTTTATTTATTTATTTTTTTTACTTTGAATCTAGGGTCCAGGAGGGTAGCTAGGGATAGGATACTCATGGACTGTTAAATCTTAAGCTTTTCCCGTAGTTGCCTGATGAGCTGGTCTCCAACTTTTAATGCAGCAGCTGGTGCTGGCTTTGTCATTTCCTCCTGAAGGCTTTGCGCCAACCTTTTCATGAACCACTTTGGAGGCAGAAACGTTTTTTTCTCAGCAGACAGCTCGACAGTGGTGTCATAAAATAGAGACAGCAAAGAAAGGCCCCCTCCAGTGTACTGCGGTCAAGTGAGCCCTCACTTGATTTTGTGGGTCTCGCAAACACTAAGGATTACGGCACAGACGGCTGAGACTACTTTTCAAAATAAAAGCAGCATGTTCGCGGTTTATCGACTACGTGTTTTCACACATATTTACATCATTTATGATATATTTATATTCATGCTTCATGTGTCATTTTTTTCCAGTATTCTGGCCTGCTGGTGAAAATGGAAATATATACTTTGGTCACACTCTTGAGCCTCAAACAAACAACTTATTTTTTCCAGGTGACTACCTTCACTTACAGATGACAGATGATCTCCAGAAGTCCATCTACATGATTTGTGATTTAAAAATAAAAACATTTAAAATCCCTTACATTGATTCAAGTTAACCAGTTTTGACAATATTAAACCTCCTTATGTTGCTCAACAACTTACATCCAAATGTGATGTAGAATTGAAAAATAAGAGCCACTTATAATCAGTATATATTAACTAACTATTAACAAAGTTGCTGTAGCTCTAGCAACTAAACCGTAGATAATCAGTGGATGCAACCACTTCAGCATGGTAGTAGAACACCCCCAGATGTGGCTCAACAAGTTTCAGACAATTCTGATGTGGCATTTCAAAATAAGAGCCATTTGAAATTGCTATATATTAACTAATTTAGACCAAAGTTGCTGTCACTCTAGCAACTAAACCGTAGATAATCAGTGGATGCAACCACTTCAGCATAACAGTAGAACACCCCCAGATGTGGCTCAACAAGTTTCAGACAATTCTGATGTGGCATTTCAAAATAAGAGCCATTTGAAATTGCTATATATTATCTAATTTAGACCAATGTTGCTGTCACTCTAGCAACTACACCTTAGATAATCAGTGGATGCAACCACTTCAGCATGACAGTAGAACACCTCCAGATGTGGCTCAACAAGTTTCAGACAATTCTGATGTGGCATTTCAAAATAAGAGCCATTTGAAATTGCTATATATTAACTAATTTAGACCAAAGTTTCTGTCACTCTAGCAACTAAACCGTAGATAATCAGTGGATGCAACCACTTCGGCATGATAGTAGAACACCTCCAGATGTGGCTCAGAAAGTTTCAGACAATTCTGATGTGGCATTTCAAAATAAGAGCTAATTGGAATTGCTATATATTAACTAATTTTTAACAAAGTTGCTGCCATTGCAGCAACTAAACCGTAGATAATCAGTGGATGCAACCACTTCAGCATGACAGTAGAACACCCCCAGATGTGGCTCAACAAGTTTCAGACAATTCTGATGTGGCATTTCAAAATAAGAGCCATTTGAAATTGCTATATATTATCTAATTTAGACCAAAGTTGCTGTCACTCTAGCAACTAAACCGTAGATAATCAGTGGATGCAACCACTTCAGCATGACAGTAGACCACCTCCAGATGTGGCTCAATAAGTTTCAGTCAATTCTGATGTGGCATTTCAAAATAAGAGCCATTTGAAATTGCTATATATTAACCCATTATTACCAAAGTTGCTGTAGCTCTAGCAACTAAACCGTAGATAATCAGTTGATGCAACCACTTCAGCATGACAGTAGAACACCCCCAGATGTGGCTCAATAAGTTTCAGACAATTCTGATGTGGCATTTCAAAATAAGAGCCATTTGAAATTGCTATATATTAACTAACTATTAACAAAGTTGCTGTAGCTCTAGCAACTAAACCATAGATAATCAGTGGATGCAAACACTTCAGAATGGTAGTAGAACACCTCCAGATGTGGCTCAATAAGTTTCAGTCAATTCTGATGTAGCATTTCAAAATAAGAGCCATTTGAAATTGCTATATATTAACTAACTATTAACAAAGTTGCTGTAGCTCTAGCAACTAAACCGTAGATAATCAGTGGATGCAACCACTTCGGCATGAATGTAGAACACCCCCAGATGTGGCTCAATAAGTTTCAGACAATTCTGATGTGGCATTTCAAAATAAGAGCCATTTGAAATTGCTATATATTATCTAATTTAGACCAAAGTTGCTGTCACTCTAGCAACTAAACCGTAGATAATCAGTGGATGCAACCACTTCAGCATAACAGTAGAACACCCCCAGATGTGGCTCAACAGGTTTCAGACAATTCTGATGTGGCATTTCAAAATAAGAGCCATTTGAAATCTCTACATATTAAGTAATTTTCACCTAAGTTGCTGTAGCTCTAGCAACTAAATAGTAGATAATCAATCGATGCAGCCACTTTAGCAGGACAGTACAACACCTCCAGATGTGGCTCAACAAAGCTCATTAAGATTTGATGTGGAATTTCAAAATAAAAGACTGTTAAAACCTTAAGTGCATTGGCCATACACTATATTGCCAAAAATATTTGCTCACCCGTCCAGATTATTGGAATCAGGTTTTCCAATCACTTCCATAGCCACAGTTGTGTGAAATCAAGCATCTAAGCACACAGACTGTTTTCACAATCATTTGTGAAAGACTGGGTCGCTCTCAGAAGCTCAGTGAATTCCAGCGTGGAACTGTGATAGGATGCTACCTGGGCAACAAATCCAGTCATGAAATGTCCTCACTCCGAAATATTCTTCAGTCAACTGCATCACAACAAAATTAAAGCGTTTGGCAATGACAGCAACTCCGCCACGAAGTGTTAGGCTACATAAACTTTCAGAGCGGGGTCAGTGGATCCATCCATCTATCCATCTTCTGTCACACTTGTCCCTATTGGGGCCAAGCGTGACAGAAGGAACAATCTGCAATCTACTGTAACAATCTGTAGTATACAAATGTTTACTGTTATTTTACCTTATGAACATAAAATATTTTGTTTTTTCGGGTAAGTTATCTTTTGTGGCAACCACTATTGTCGTGATTAGTCTTGATGAACCTAGACAGAGCACACACACACTCACAGAGCTTATTTCTGAGAGTTTATTGAAAGAAAGATGAGCAGTGGATGAGCAAACCAGAGAGGCTGTACTGGGGTGTGGATGGGAGCAGGAGCTGGAGGACCAGAGAGAGTTCTTGAGATGTAGGGCTGCTGGAGCACAGGGGTAGCAGACAGTCCAGCAACAGAGCAGAGAGCAAACCTGGGGCACAGGGGTAGCAGGCAGTCCAGTTAGCAGAGGCCTTACTTAAAGCAGAGAGGTAGCCTGAAATCCAGCAGCTAGCAGAGGCTTCACTTGAGACACAGAAGTGGCAGGAACTCCAGCAACTAAACAGGGAGCAAAGTAGGCTGACAGACGTGGAGAATGATGACGAACCGACGGGGAAGAGAAGACTGAGGGAGGCTTATGTGGGGAGATTGGCAGGTGGAGTGAGTTCTGACTAATTAATGTCTAACAGGTGTGACTGTTTGCTGAGGGAGTGGAAGGTGAGCTGAGTGAGAGGAGGAGGAACTGGAAAATAACAGGGAACAAAGTCAGACCAAAACTAAACCATGACAACTATTACTTTTGTTATTAAGAGTAACTGTATTGCACTACCCCTCCCCTGGACTGCCACTTTATCACTGGTGGAGGGGTTTGAGTGTCCCAATGACCCTAGGAGCTATGCTGTCAGGGGCTTCATGACCCTAGTAGAGTCACCCAAGGCAGACAGGTCCTAGATGAGGGACCAGACGAAGAGCAGCCCAAAGACCCCTTATGATGAATGAAACTAATGAACGCAATGTTCCATCGCCCAGTCGCAGGTCACCGGGGCCCCACTCTGTGGGCCTCTCTGGTGTACACCGGTGATGAGGAAAGCTGTCAAGCTGAAGGAGTCCTGTCTGGCTTTCTGACTGTGGGACTCTGGAAGCAGCTGATAGGTACCAGCAGTCCAAGCGGCAGGCGCCAGGCTGGTTGCTGAGGCAAAAACTCTGTACCAAAACTGTGTATAGTGGGGGTAATGTGCTGCTGACCAACCCAGAGCGAAGCTCAATGATAGCTTTTATGTTAAAATTTTCTCTGAAAACGTACACAAAAGTAGCAACCTCCACAACAACTTGGTTCAGAGTGACTAAATGATGACAGCAACTTTGGTCAAAATCACTTTATATATAGAGATTTAGAATGGCTCTTATTTTGAAATTCCACATCAGAATTGTCTGAAACGTGTTGAGCCACATCTGGAGGTGTTCTCCTATCATGCCGAAGTGGTTGCATCCACTGATTATCTACGGTTTAGTTGCTAGAGCTACAGCAACTTCGTTAATAATGGGTTAATATATAGCAATTTCAAATGGCTCTTATTTTGAAATGCCACATCAGAATTGTCTGAAACTTATTGAGCCACATCTGGACGTGTTCTACTACCATGCTGAAGTGGTTGCATCCACTGATTATCTACGGTTTAGTTGCTAGAGCTACAGCAACTTTGTTAATAATGGGTTAATATATAGCAATTTCAAATGGCTCTTATTTTGAAATGCCACATCAGAATTGTCTGAAACTTATTGAGCCACATCTGGAGGTGTTCTACTACCATGCTGAAGTGGTTGCATCCACTGATTATCTACGGTTTAGTTGCTAGAGCTACAACAACTTTGGTAATAATGGGTTAATATATAGCAATTTCAAATGGCTCTTATTTTGAAATGCCACATCAGAATTGTCTGAAACTTGTTGAGCCACATCTGGGGGTGTTCTACTGTTATGCTGAAGTGGTTGCATCCACTGATTATCTACGGTTTAGTTGCTAGAGTGACAGAAACTTTGGTCTAAATTAGTTAATATATAGCAATTTCAAATGGCTCTTATTTTGAAATGCCACATCAGAATTGTCTGAAACTTGTTGAGCCACATCTGGAGGTGTTCTACTGTCATGCTGAAGTGGTTGCATCCACTGATTATCTAAGGTTTAGTTGCTAGAGTGACAGCAACTTTGGTCTAAATTAGATAATATATAGCAATTTCAAATGGCTCTTATTTTGAAATGCCACATCAGAATTGTCTGAAACTTGTTGAGCCACATCTGGGGGTGTTCTACTGTTATGCTGAAGTGGTTGCATCCACTGATTATCTATGGTTTAGTTGCTGCAATGGCAGCAACTTTGTTAAAAATTAGTTAATATATAGCAATTCCAATTAGCTCTTATTTTGAAATGCCACATCAGAATTGTCTGAAACTTATTGAGCCACATCTGGGGGTGTTCTACTGTCATGCTGAAGTGGTTGCATCCACTGATTATCTACGGTTTAGTTGCTAGAGCTACAACAACTTTGGTAATAATGGGTTAATATATAGCAATTTCAAATGGCTCTTATTTTGAAATGCCACATCAGAATTGACTGAAACTTACTGAGCCACATCTGGAGGTGTTCTGTACTACCATGCTGAACACCTCCAGTGTTCAGCATGGTAGTATAAAACAGCAAAAATGTAGTCAATCTAGAGATTTTTAAATGCCTTTATTTTTAAAACACAAATGATGTAGATGCAGTTTGATGAATAAGTTCTGAAGAACATCATCTGCCATCTGTAAGTAAAAGTCGTCAGCTGTGAAAAAAAAACCAAACAGTGTTTTGAGAGTTTTTTAGGCTAAAGAGTGTCACATAAAGTATTGCATTAAGCATGGAAACATTTTTAATATATGTAAATATGTGTGGAAACACGTGGTCGATACACCGCGAACATACTGCTTTTATTTTGAAAAGTAGTCTCAGCCGCCTCTGCCGTAATCCTTAGTGTTTGCGAGACCAACAAAATCAAGTGAGGGCTCACTTGACCGCAGTAAAAAACGTTGAACTCCTCTGATGTTAATGAAGGGATGTTCATCTTTATGCCAGCTAATGCACCTCACCTATAAATAAAGAAAGAAAAGTGGGGGAAAAAATACAGTTCTTAATAAGCAAATCTAACGAATCATAGGTATGTTAGATTTACCTTACCTTATTGGGAGAAGTTGAGTCCCACATAGATGAAATCCTCCTCTTCCTGCTGGCTCCATCCTCTCTCTCTTCAACCTCCAAGCTTTCTATCCTTCTCTAATTTAAAATCTCAAACTATCAAAACTCTATCCAAAACCCGAACTGAGGACAACTCTCCAACAAGCACAAACATTTTGACTGAATACTGCCTGTTGAAACTTGCAGGCAATCTGATCGTTTCCTGATGGCAGTCACGTTGAACGGCTGCGTTGTGAGGCTCCTCCCTTAAATGAAGCAAGCCTAGAATGCGCGCTTGGCAAAAACACCCCCTCCGTTCCTCGACTTGCTTTAAAGCCTCAGCTCATCTCATACAGTCACTAGAAAATAACGTTCTTTGTTTCCAATTCCAAAAGAGATATTTCTTAAAGGGAACTCTAGTCCATGGATTCTGACAAGTAGGGAGCTACCCACCCTACTGAGGGAGAATTCCCAGATGCTTGTGGACGCCCCTCCGCCTTACCCGGGACACGCTCAGTCTCACCAGGTAAGGGGGAAAAGTACTTACACTGATCACTTTTTTGTATTCTACTCATATGTAAAGCCGGGCATACACTGTACGATATTGTCGTTGTACTCATATACAGCTCAAACTGTACGACGAAACTGCAGGGTTTAAAAGTTCACTGCTCACGATATCTGTTCTTACTCTGTACGGCGCGACGCTCTGATGTGATCTAAGTGCTCACACTGTACGTCTAAAAACCACACATGCATCAGGGCAGACTTGCACCGCGGCCGCAGCTTGATTCTGGGCAATACTAGGTAGATTGGACAACACGGAAGAAATAGCAGCATCAATGTTAACGCTTGCTTCCTCGATGCGCCCGCGGCGGAGCGGTTAGCACGAACCATGTCAGGAGGCCTTTAGTCCTCGACGTGGTCGGCCGGGATCGACTCCGACCCGCGGCGCTTTGCCGCCTGTCTTCCCCCCTCTTCCACCCTCTTCCTTTCAGCTCACTGTCAATGAAACACGTGTCACTAGAGCCGCAAACACATAAAAAAAAAAAAAAACCTGTGTCGCTCTCACAGCGTCACGGGTTAGCTTCTTAGACTTAGACTTAGACTTTCTTTATTGTCATTTTGTATACACAGAGTGCATACAGAACGAAATTTCGTTTTCACACAGCTCAGAAAGATTGCAGTAACTCTACAGGATACCTTGCGGTGAATTACAGTACAGGATAAAGTGCAGTGATAAATCGCAGTCACTTACAGGATAAGTTTCAATTGACTTCCGGATAAAGTGCAGCAGTGAACAGTAGGCAGTTGAAATGTAAACAGTGTAAAACAAATGTAAACAAATATGCAGTAAGGTGCAGCAGTGATTTAAAAGTAGACAGTTGCATTGTACACAGTTTTGCAGTACCTTTCCCGGTATGGTGCAGCAGCAATTTTGCAGGATACAATACAAATGTGCAAATGTGCAAATCAGCGAGTCGAGTTTGGTACACAGTACGTTTTTATACTTCAGCAGTTCAACAGTCTGATGGCAGCAGGGAAAAAGCTTTTGCAGAACCTAGTGGACCTGCAGCGGATGCTGCGAAACCTCTTTCCAGAGGGCAGCAGGGAGAATAGTCTATGGTGGAGGTGTGAGGGGTCCCTGATGATGTTACGGGCTCGAGACACACAGCGCTGCGATGAAATGTCTTTTATGGAGCGAAGAGGAGCCCCGATGATCCCTTCTGCTGTCCTCACCACTCTCCTCACGTTCTTCCAGTCGGAGGCACTGCAGCCTCCACACTCCTTCGGTGTGAGTGGTTGAAATAGCATGTCGATAAAGATGACAGACAAGTGGCTTATCCAATCATATGCAAGAATTTTTGATAAGGCCCAGCCTTCAATAAAGGCAATTCCTATGGCGGTGTCCCAGATGGATGTGAGTGAAGCTAGGCGGAGCGACATACATCTAGCGAGAGTCAGGTTAATAAAAAGCTGCTGTTGGCATAAAAATGAAGTGCAGCACAAAGAATTACTTCTGAACTGAGAGAGTCCCTTTGTTGTGTTGTACAACCGATATGAAGCTGATAACATTCAGATAAATTACCGACTGTAGAAAAAACGGTAATGCTAGAAAATATAGAAATAAGACATTTATTTGTGGTCTTATCAGTCTTTCCCAGCTGAGATTTATGCAGAGTTCTTGCACTCCAGCATCTACAGGTTTACTACAAGGGGTACCTCCAACTTCCTAAAATGCAGCTGAAGAAATGTCCCTCTGTTGTTCTCAGTTCAACCTCTAGAAATAGGTCTTAATTGCATGTCATGCTTGGTGCCTTCAGGGTTATGGATACCGTCAGCAGCATGGTGCAGCACATAACCAGCCGCTGTACCCCACGGGCCAGCAGCGTCAAGGAGAGGCAGTCCCCGTCACCATTGAGTCCGCCTACGTGACTGAAGCAAGCTCTGTTGATGACTTCCTGGGCTACTCCATCTTCACCATGCTCTTTTGCTGCCCCCCACTTGGAATTGCTGCTTGTGTCTACTCCCTCTCAGTGAGTCTGTTAGTGTAGAGTCCATGAGTGGGCTGAGTTTGGTGGGTGGTTTTGCAGTAATGTTTGTTGTAATGTGTCTGATCCTCTCCTCCCTTGAATTGTAGCTGCTGATTAGCATTGTTTGCATGATAAACAGCGTGTTTCTCAAGGTCTCGGAGCTACATGCTGATTTCCTCTTTTCACTTGCATTTCTGCTCTTTTGTGTGAAGCTTCAGTCGCTGCAGTAAGCAGATGTGCATTTGCTATCTCCTCTCCAAAAGGTTGAGATTATGCCGTAGACTTTGTGTGCATGTCTCCTGTCCTGGCAGCTTAGGTAAAGGTGAGATGGGCTTGGCTCTCTTGCAGAGTCAGTGAATGATTTCAAATGAGATATTACTCCGGTTGTACAATTGACTTTCTTAAGTAAATGAAGCAGGAGTCTAATATTGTTTCTTTAAACTAAAATAATTATTTTCAAATCTTCTCCTGGAAGCACCCAGCTTGCTGGATTTGAGCTGAAAAAGCATTCGACTTATATTTCACTCATTGCCATTCTCAGATTACTGTATCAAATCTGTATTTACCACCTTGGTTGGTATAACTCTATTCATTACCTACATGTCATTGTTTTTAAATTTAGGTCCGTCAAGCCAACCGGGTCGGTGACCGAATGTCTGCAGAGCAGGACAGCAGAACCACCACGAAGCTGAACCACGTGGCTCTGGGACTGGGAATTGCATCGTGGGTCATCCTCATAAGTCTCCCGATTTTATATTTTGTGATAACATATTCCTTTTGATTGTCATTTCGAAGGCAACTGGACTTCCGTTCAGTTCTTTCTGAAAGTGTTTCGACACCTATCCAGGAGTCTGTCAATTCTGGTGGGTTGCTCTTGAGCACTGAGAATTTGCACAGGCATTGTCATTTTTTTTCTGATTGCAGAGTCCAATGTGAGTAGGGACTTGGAAATTCTCTGACAGTTTTATTTTGTATCAAAACAAAGTGGGACAATCGACAAAATAGTTAAAAAATTAGAAAAAGTGGGGCCATTATCGCAGACAATAGCCATGTCTCAATTCAGGGGCTGCATTCTTCGAAGACTGCATTTGTACGTCGATTAAGTCACAGCACTGAGACAAAGGCTGTTCTACTTAAGGACTCCTTCAAATGCAGCTGACAAATGTCTAGATTTTAAAATACTTCTGGTCTATAAATCCCTGAATGGCTTAGCACCAAATGCATCACAGACGTCTTGTCAGTGTGTCAACCAATCTACATAAAATCAAGTTAAGTAGTTTTAAATAATTTTCAAAATAAGATATGTACATGGTTAAATGGCTGTACACTTTACCAGCAGGTGTCACCCTCAGGCAGCATTAGAGCGGTGAACCAAATTTTACAGTTTGTTTAAACACATTTTCTGAAAGAATCTGTCATTCTCAGAACTCTACACACAAATCAAAAAACACACACTGGGCAAAACCCCTCAATTCTCCTGCAAAATGAAACTTTACATTCTAAACAATGTTACTTCTTCTCAAAATGGTATTTTGTTTTCAAATGACACACAAACCATCATATGGATAAATATTCATAAGAACCAGCTGAACACTGATGTGCTCAATGTTTGCCTATGATGAATGGAAAACACTTCCATTCATTATATTGATTTTTGGCCTTTTTTGTTCAGTGTTGCACTTACTACAGACAGTACATATATGCGTGTTGTAAATTACTTGAAAATATTGTTTTTATACTCAGAACACACAAATACACAGTAACAAATATTTTATTTGTCCCAACAAAAACAATATACACAGTATACATCCCATTCCCAACCAACACAAAGTTGCACTACATACAAAACCACAAAAGAATGTACTGTACACACATGAAACTAAAAAAAAAAAAAAAAATACTATGCTGCATCCTCTCTTCTGTTGCGGTCTGGCCACAGCACCTCATCCACATCACAAGCAATGTTTTCCTGGGCCAAGCAGCGGGGGAAATATCGCCTAGCATGACGATTTCAGCCATGAAAAGCATCAGCTGCTATATCTCCACATGCGTCCTCCATAGCTTGGAGAAGAGGTATACGCATTTGTGGACTTTGGTCAGACACTTTCCATCTCCAGGCAGAAAAAAATTCCTCAATAGGATTGAGGAATGGAGGGAGATAAACAACTAAAAAGCCTGGGTGGGCAGTGAACCAGTTACGAACCAGAGCAGCCCTGTGGAAACTTGCGTTGTCCCAAATGACAACATACCTGAGCTGCTCTGGGCCATCTACCTGATCTGGTGGAATGAGTATGTTGTGTAGGGTGTCCAGGAATGTGATCAGATGGGCGGTGTTGCAGGGACCAAGGGTAGCATGGTGATGGATGGTGGTGGGTAGTCGCTGCACACATTGTGATGTTCCCTCCGCGCTGGCCAGGGACTTCAACAATTGCACGCTGGCTGATGACATTCCTTCCCCTCCGTCTTTTTGTGAGGTTGAACCCAACCTCATCAATGAAGATGAACTGGTGCTCCACTGCAGCCACCTATAGCTCAAGGACTCTCTGAAACACATGACAATATCAGAAATAGACATGGAGTGGTTACTATTGTGAAGCGCAATTATGATTTCAATATTGAAATATGTATAATTTACTGTATACAGTGTTGAGTATGCATCAATTGTTGGACTCACTTGCACACAGTTAGCTCGCAATTCTTTTACTCTTTCTGAATTGCGTTCAAATCACACCCTGTAGACCTGCTTCATCCTGAGATGATTTCTGCGCAACACACGGTCCAGTGTTGATAAGCTTACCCTATCAATATGTCATTGTTTTCAATTTTTTTTTGTATTTGCTGTAATGTTATGCTGTGGTTTTCTAGGACCATGTTTATGATTTCAGTTTCCTGTTCAGGAGACAGAACATGTTCCCGACCACCTTGTGTTGGTAATCTTTCAGTTCTGCCAAACAAATAGTAAAATATAAAGTAGGTATACATTTCCTAAATACTTGAAACATACTTTACAGTATTTTTACAGTCAGGACTGTAAAAATACAGTCTATACTGGTCTATTACGGTCCTTGGCCTGTAGGACTACAGAACAGTCCACGGGCAATGCTGTACTACTGTACTCATTGAGTACTGTATTGACATGCAGTACTGCAATTTTATAGTCAGAGTAGATTTCTTACCTATTCTCATTTCGGAAAGTCCGGATGATGGATGCTACAGTGTACCTGCTCAGATTTGGCTGTACTCTTTGCCCAGCCTCCCTCATTGTTAGACCATGGTTGACCACATGATCAACTACAGTGGCTCGGATCTCATCAGGAATAGACCAGTTCACTGCTATTGTTTTCATCCGGGTTTTTCGCGCATGCGTGCCGGACTGGTAGGCAGAAGGCGAACACATGGCGGGCGCAAACAGAGAAACTGACCAGTTCTCGACGTATTTTTCTTCTTTAGATAACGTATCACAAGATCGTTTTAAGAGTAAGTTGATGGTTGATGGTATCATATTGCCAGATCCACACAGAAAAAGCCTGAAGGGACGGAGCGAGTCTGTGAAATGCTGCCAAGTGTTCCGTACGGCGACATATACAGCTACCTTATAAACACAGCAGGCCAGTACAGACGAGAGAGCATGAAAACCATGAAATGGTTGAATGTCGGCGACGTTGCAGCGTAAACACAGACGTACTAGCGCGCGTGAACAGGGGCGTAATGCAGCCGCTGTCTGGTGCACATTATTGCACAATGATTGCACGAAGAAAACAAAAATGATGCGGCCTGCTGCTGCTGCAGCACATCGACTCCGCTTCTACCGGCCCCGTCTAGCAATCGCCACCTCCCCTCCGCCGCTATTTAAGTAGAACAATGACCATTGCAGAATTAAGTTGTATTTACCGGAGATGAAGTGTAGACTGCAAATTCTGTCTCGTTATATGATGGCTCCCACAGTCGATTGGGATTGTCTGCCTGCGCCCTTTTCATTGAAATTATCCATTTCTTTCTTCTTTCTTCGTCCTTCGGTAAACGAAAGAAACGTACATCCGACGATTTGGAATGCCTCTGTGTGCAACCGGGAGCACAACAAGTCGTAGGCATTGTTTAGAGTCCAAAAATAAACTAACTAAAAGTACGCTCTAATTCACCCGTTTTGTCATGTAGTAGACGAGAACAGTACTGTTTTTTGCCTACCCGCGAGACCCGGATGTAGCGCTGATGTCACGCGTGAACTGGTCTATTACGGTCCTTGGCCTTCCTCGTCCTCCCTGTCCTCCTCCTCTCACTCTCACTCCTCTGGCTCTGCCTCTGCTTCAAATGTTGGCATCCATCGAAGAGCTCACCTGTTGCCCTTTTATGCTAAAGCTCTGATTGCTAATTGGAAAACTGTGTGACGGGTGTTTGCCCTTGTGATGACTCAGTGTGTATATTTGAATGGCTGTGTGTTCCTTGTGAAAACAGGATATTTTCTGCATGAAACTTGTGCCAAAAGCAGAGAACTGTGTGAAGTGTTTTGAAAAAAGTGTGTTTTAGAACTGCAATTTGAGTGTAAAGCAGGAATTGTGCTTGTAGTTCAGCAGAATTGGTTCAGGGGGTTGGTGAATGAGTTACATGTTGTGGTAATTGTGTCTCAAGTACCAGAATTTGTGTATAAACAATTGAGAAAAACTGTAATACAATGGTATAAAGCCTTGTTTGGAGAAGACCAGAGCGTTGAACCAGAGCAAGAGCAATAGACAAATCCAGCATCTTAAATGCTGTGCATGTGAGATTAAGCTGAAGACAGAGGACTAATAAACACAAAATGAACACAAGACAAGCTGAACCAAATCACAGAAGGATCTAATAACCAAGGAAAAAGACTGACACTCAAACAAGCAGTCTGAAGCAACAGTCTTTCACTCCTTCAGTAGCTATGAATATAAGAAATATCTTTATTGTCCCACAATGGGGAAATTTGGCCATGACAGTGCATAAAAGCACACACAGAGTTACACACTAAATTATTCCATTTAGTGCAGGGGCGGTGCTAGCTATTTGGGTGCTAGCACCCAAATAGCTTTATGGTGCCCCACACATGCGTGCCCGGAAGCAAAATAATAAAATATGTATCAGTGAGTCTCTTTATTAACAAAATAACTTCTCACTTTTAATGTTTTGAAAATGGGTACAATTAGTGAAAGGAGAATTAGAAATCTTGGTAAGACACTAAACTAATAATCAACAACACCATTATGGTTGCTACTGTTATAAGCTAATTTTGATTACGTTATTTTTATTTCCCTTTGGATAAATTAAATATATATCTATCTAGGTAACTGTGTTTACCTATAGGGAAAAATAACAAAGACAACAGATTTAATAGGGATTAAAAAAATGGAACAAATAAAGTACAATGAAAGAAATGCAACAATGGGGAGTGTAATGCAGAAGAACTAGGAATCATCCTATAAATTGCTGTTAGACAGAAAGGTTTATGTTTCTGCTTTTTTCACATTTGATGCAAACTTGCAAAAAAAACATCAAAACAGCCTGACTTTAAAGAGGAAACTGACCCATATGATCAGAATTTTATTTTACTGAAGAAGATTCCTTAGCAGGGGTCAAAACCAAAAATCCCCAAAGTCTGCTGAACCTCTCCATATAATTTTCTATTAACAGACTTTTTCTCTGCTGTCCAGAGCAAATCGTTTTGAATTAGGACAGATTTGACAGGCTGGACATTTCTCAAATCTTTTGCACGCACCATTTTTCATGTTTTTCATTTGTTCACAGTTTACTGTTACTTCAGTAGTCCATAACTGCATGTGAAATGATGCTTTACTGTGATGTTTTTAACGACAACAGTAAAAAAGTAATAATAAAAACTCCATAGGTGCTTTCTATTACTCTCCCTGTCAACCGCTACCGAGGGGACAGGAGTGGTACATGTGGGCGGAGCTCCGGCACTGAGCTAAAGTAGGTGCAAATGGACATTAAATGATTCTTGAGCAGGTTAAAAAGTCATGGAACCAGTAGCAGGTGGTAACCGCTTATTGAGTATGTTGCGAGAAGCAGAGATTATCAAGTTTAGCAGCAGCTTGGAGGAAGGACCTGCAGAAGCGCTCCTTTGAGTATCTAGGATGCAACAGCCTTTTACTGAAAGAGCTCTCCAGCTCTGCAACAGCTCCACACATGGGGTGGGAGTAATGTAGGTAACCAGAATGAGGGCCAATCAGAATAAAAACGCGTTGTGTAAACCCGGCAATCGGAATATTGTGATTGGATTAAACTCTGAATGACACAGGTTCTTAATCCAAACACCAGTCATCTAAACACCTGTTTCAATCATGTAATTTGGATTGGGACAAACTGCCCTGACTGCGCATGTGTGCCCCATGTGTGGCAAGACACTATTTCGGGGGAAACAAAACTGAACTGTTGGCGATAGAACCTTTTTATTAGAAACGTTAAAAGAGCTAAAAATTACCGAACGCCTTGGTGGGAGGGCAGTAACGTCTCAACCGTACTTAGAACCTGGCTCGGGTCCATTCTCGGTGCTCAGAAGACACTGAACAAACCCACATCTATGTTTGTTGGGTTGTTGTTGTTTTTTTCAGCACAGACGGAAGTTCAGCTTCTTCTTCTTTGTTTTTTAAGGGAGATTTGACAACTCTTCACATGTCTTCTATTTTGAATAAAGCCTGAATAAATTGGTCTTATAAACAATATATTCATATTATGTACTTCCTTTTTCAGTCCGCACACATTTCACTGCAGTTAAGGAAGTTCGCACATATAAATAAAGCAAGTGACTGACT
This sequence comes from Fundulus diaphanus, assembly GCA_037039145.1. Taxonomy (NCBI): domain Eukaryota; kingdom Metazoa; phylum Chordata; class Actinopteri; order Cyprinodontiformes; family Fundulidae; genus Fundulus; species Fundulus diaphanus. Next base: position 19,827,114 of record CM073130.1, on the reverse strand, counting down.
GTTGCATCCTGGGTGCAAAGGGCGCGTTATCGGATTCCTTCTCCGAGCAGCTGTTAGATTTTATAACCACCATTACTGTCAACAAGCTCAATAAGTTGGTTATGTCCCAGCACGGTTTTTCCTTTTTTTCTAAATAGTTTGTTTCTGTTTTTATGTACAAATATGCTTGTGAGTTTTTTATTTTCAAATAATCCTATTCAGTTGTACATTTTGTTAAATCTGAGAATGTCCTAATATTAACTGTACAGTATTTTTTCTCCTGGTGTAAGTTTTTTTTTCCTTATTTGCTGCTGATACACTGAATGTCCCCACTGTGAGACAATGAAGGGTTATTCTTGTCATGATGCTAGGATGTTTGTGCTGATTAGTTAATCCCACTCACCTGTGTTCCCAGTTGTATTTACGTTCCGGGTTTTTGTTCCTCCTGTGTCACCTCGTCTGTTTTCGTTCACTGTTCCTAAGTTGTGTATTCAGTGGGTTGGCTCCATTAAATCGTTATTTTCAGCATCCGCCTGCTGTCGTCTTGTTGCCGCTTTGGTCCTCCACCCCAAACCCTGAGTCTGAATCAAATTACTGAGTCAACAGAACCTAAGAAAGAACTGAGCACAAAGGAATGAACTGTTAGGGAAATAAGTTAATGGCATTAATAAGCAACCCAAAATACATTTAAAAAAGTGGGAAACAAAACAGAAGCTGTGTAAATCCTGTCAGAAAGATTTGCTTATATTTTATATATGGAAAATGTATCTGACAGTAAACATTCAGGATCGATGTGCATTGATGATCTGGCTCCAAATGTAAGCAGAGCATCCCAACACAAACGTTTTCAGTCGGTGTCCGGCATGATGTTCAACATTTCTTAATACTGACTGCATAGCTAAGTTGAGAAGTGAAAGCACTCAACATAATTTCCTTTTGCAGGCTTGAAGTTTGTAACAAATGAAAAAAATCATTATTGAGGAGCCAAAAGTGCAGAGGTCCAGTCCCAGAAAAAACAGAAACTCACTCTGATTTGCAAAGAATAGTGTTTACTTTAAAAAAGCACATTTAAATTGATTATCACCCACCTTTTCTTTATTTTTCGATCAGGGCAAATGTAAATCTCTCATAAGGCAATCAGATCAATAAGGAAACTTCTCAGATTCTCCTGCTGTGCTTTAGGTCTGAAAGTCACGACAGCAAGACTGTCTGTTACAGTACACCATCATATTTCCTCATGTCACTCTCCAGCACATACTGCCTAGCAGCGCAGCTGTAAAAAATTAGCAGGGAGCTAGCTAAGGGTAGACGTCATGAGAAAATGACTTTGCACATAAATGTATAATCTAAAATATTGAAATCCTAAGAGACTCAATATTTGCCTAGCCTATAAATTCAAGAATTCCCTGTCTTATCAACGATGTGGGCAGGTGGTTGTTTTAATCAGCAGAGGTCTCATCCTATGGATGATGTTAAGTGATCACCGCCATATGAATAAATAGTTATGGCCACTGTTTTTCTTACTTATCCCTCAGCCTCAACCTTCACTTCCTTTAAAAGACAAAGACAGCCACTGTTCTGCTCCAGCTGCAGTACAGCAGGGTTCTCCGTGTTGCTGACTGATTGGGTTCAATGATTTACTTGAATACACCTTTTCAACACAGCTGCTTCACCCTGTCCAGGCTCACAGAGAGCAGAAGCCTTTACAGCTGCCACTGTTTAAAAGAGTCAATTTGTAGAGATTAAGTTTTAGGAAAGCTACGAAGGAAAAAAACACATGAATCGAAACAGCTACATAGTCACTTAATCACAAATTCTTTGTTTGTGCTCAATTTATACCTTTTACCATGTTAGGTTAGGTTTGTAATACAGCAGCTTTTCTCTAAGCCTGTGTTTAACTCCTACATTCTTAGAAACCAGTTCTTATTTTTCTAATGGATTTTGGCCATCTGCCCCTCTCAGTACTATTTCCTCACTGCTGAGACTGAGAGTCATTGATAAAATGATGTATTATCATGTGAAAGTCAACCTCTAATACAATCTCATGAACTGCATTTGTAGCCACGCCCTGTCATCGGTGTGCCGCTTCCGTCCACATATCCATCCATTCAACTGGGCCAGCTTATCAAATTTTTCTTACTGTACAAAAAGTTTTAATCTGGAAACAAACACACTCACACTCAGAAACTTGTCCTCTTTTTTTGGTGAAGATTCTCAGTCAATCTTCACCAGCATATTGCAAGCCATTTTGGGAAGGACACCCTTGGAGTGGTGCATGAGTATGAGAAATTGCTTAGAAGCATGTTATCTAAGCCAGAACAAGGCCTTTTTGGGCAATAATATAAAGCTTGGAACTCCACACTATTCCAGACATTTGACTTGAGAAAGCTTTATGGATGGGAAGCGAAACGTCTTCAAACTTCGGAAAAAAGTCCAGTTGTTTTGTTCTTTAAGTTTTTTGGAATCCTCTTTTTTTATACATTTTATATTCCCCTGCTAGCTTTCTCTTCAAAAGACCCCAGGAACTCACACCTAACTGTAAGGTAACTGTGTGGGCTTCAGGTCTAAAATATAGAAATGAAAATGAAGGAAGAAAATTTGTAAAAGTCATAAAATAATTTGGAGGTACACAATTTGTGGTGAAATAAATGTTTACAAAGGTGAGTAGAGTATTAACTTTATCTGTACTATCCCAACTGTATGACAATGATGTATTCTGATTGGCCAGTCGCTTCTTTACGTGGGCAGTAAAGTTCCTCCTTTATTTCAAACCAGAAAAATTTGCTGTAACCACAAAGGCACAGGTTGCAGGTTAGGATTCATTTCCACCAAAAAGAATCATAGTTTCGCTGTACTGTAACTTGCCACTGCTGTTTCAAGGCATTTTAAGGTACCTGCAGGTTCCATATTTAGAAACTAACAACTGCAGAAAAAGTTATTATACATTATCTAAAAGAAGAGCTAAAAGGGGATTCGGTCTCTAAGTCTAGAGTATGGAATTGTATGTTACCATAATGTTTACTGTTTAATTTTTTTGAAAAGTATTTACTAGTCGAAAAGAGGTATTAGCACCCTCTAGTGGGCACTTTCAAAAGTACTTTTCAAACATGATGGGGAGCTCAAGAACGGCTCCCATTTAATTAAAAAGACACTCAAAACGGATACAAAAATTTAAATAAAAACGAATTTTAAAACGTGTACTAAGCTATTCCGGCACTCCCCAGACTTAGATCTGTAAAATGTTAACTCAAACTGGCAGTAATGTAAACCACATCATCTGGAACAGGCTCTGTCTGGATCACGGAAAGTTTTGCTTTCCTGTAAACGAGCAGATGTCGCAATAAGCCCAATTCTGACTCCACACGACTGCTTATTCCTTTACATTTCTTTGAGTATAGTTTTTAAAATAAAATAACTTGAATGAAATAAAGCAAGACAAAATGCGAAATTTGTGAGAACTAAAAAAACAACAACAACAATGAAACAATGGTTTCCGTCTGATCAAGCCCAGACACTTTAATTGTGAAAACAGTATTAATTTGGGAGGTTTGGGGGTTTATGTGTTTCCTGCAAACCAAGCACACATCTTTGCCTTTGATTCCATTTAATAAATCCTAGATGTTCATGTCTTGTAAAAACCTCTACATCCTGGATCAATCTGACTCTTGGCGTCTGCTAACTTTTTTTTCGGGGATGTTTACGGCACTGAGTCTGCTGACTCTGGGCGCACAACACGAGACTGCTCGTCAGTCTCGTGTTGTGCGCACAACACGGAAATCTCAGTCAGTTTCAAAATAAAAGCTGATTTCAACTCAGCGCGACAGGACTTCAGATAAGAAAAGATGATCCGAGTCCCGATTTGACTGGTCCATTTATTGAATCCGAAAACAAAAACAATTATAGTTAATCATAAATTTGAGAGAAAGGCAGCATCATCAAAATCCCAATGATCGATTCAAGGGTGTACTGCTGAGTGACATTTATGCCGCCCTCAAAAATGCCGCATTTTGTGTGGGCTTGTAATTTGAAAGTCATAAACGGAAGTGCGCTCTTCACCTCAACGAACTTTATAGGCGTTACAACGTTTTTCTGGTCCCCAGGTAATTCACTCCAGACCCGGGCGCAGTGTGGGAAGGACGACGTGGACGTCGGTGGACATTGTGTTCATTAAACTCTTCGGGAACGAAAAAAAAAGTTCATTTTTTCCACCAGTGAAGCTTCCTACAGGGAAACACTGTAATTCCATGGATACTAACAAGTCATCGAGCCCTCAGGGCTGGGAGGATGAGAAATCCTCAATGGTTCAGAACCCCCCTCCGCCTTATTACCCGGGGGCCCCTCAGCCTGGCCAGGCTTACCCACAGCAGGTAAGAGGAAAAAAGCGCTTAACCTGATCACCTCTTTGTAGTTTATGGAAAGAACCGTGTTCAAAATGCAACGGAAATGCAATTTATTTATTTTTAACCCACACTATTCCTCTTTATTTTTATTTGCATTACATACACACACGCACACACACACACACACACACACACACACACATATATATATATATATATATATATATATATATATATATATATATATGTGTGTAACATGTGAGGATAAAGTACCTGGCATACCTACTGCAGAGTACCTACTCTGCAGTAGGTATGCCAGGTCCATGAAACAGCATGGACCTGAATCTCTACTTTCACTTTTTTTTACCTTTTTTTTTTCACCATCTTTTTTGGCAGTTTACTCTTGCGTAATCCGGTCTGTTGGCCACTCTTATGGTAATTTTGGTTTCAGTTCCCCATCCATTAAATGTTTCCATCTAATGTTTCACTGTGTGGCAACAGCAGCATGAAGCCTGGGAACGCACGGCCCAGCCACGACCAAGGGCGGAAATTCCCGTTCATTGGGGGGGGGGGGGGGGGGGTGATAAACGGAGATTTCTCAAGAGCAATTTGGTGGGGGGAGGTACAGTGAAATGTCCTGATGGAACCCTATGAGTACTGTATACAGTAGCTATATGAAACAGTTTTTAATTAGCGTGGTTGAAATGGCATGGCTAAATGTATTTAATGATCATTAATAATTATTACAATTCCACTCTCAAAAAAACACAACACATAAACAGAGGGTAATTATTACCCTCTGGATCAGAATTGGCAAATATCTGATCAAGTAATTTAGCCACAGTCAAAAATTGTCTCAATCTTTTGCGTGACTTCGCTGTTTTTCACTCTCTTTCTTTCACTATTGCTCTGTCCAAATTTGGAGGCTGCATTCTTCAAAGACAGCATTTGTAAGGCACAGCAAGGCAACAAAGGCTTTCCAAATTCCAAGGCCCCTAGAAAAACGCCAGACTTTGAAGGATTTGTCCAGTGTGTCCTTTCTGGGCCACCCTAACCCTTGATTGCGAGTCAAAGTGGAATATTTAAATCAGAGCGACATTGACAGAGGAGGACAGCCAATTATGGGGGGTCAAGGGATAAATGCATCTTTATTTTGCTAGATGAATAGTGGATTTCCTTTTGTCGTTTTATTTTTATATTATTAGAAAAATAGAAGTTCTTCTAATTATTTATTGGGGGGACACACTATAATCTTTCCCAAATTGGGGGGATCCAGAACCCATCCCTTTCTTTTCATATTATTTAATGTTGTGTGTAACTCTTGTTTCTTCTGTCTACTTGTTTTTGCCACTGTCACCCCCAAATGTCCCCATTGTAGGACAATAAAGGTATTTCTACCTCCAGGTGACAAAATTGGTCACCTACATCCAATCATTAAAAAGTACCAATGCTAATATCAATTTGATGCTGATGTGCTACAAAAGAGTTAGTGTTTCCTTATGTGTGAAACAGATACCAATTTATATGACTTTATTCTCATAATCAACCCCCAACACACACACATTTGTCTTGTGTCTGAAAAACATTCAAAGATATACTTTGTAGAAGTCTCAAGTCTGCCATGATGTTTAACTTAACTGGATGTTCAGTTCTAGACAGATAAGCAATTTACATTCTTGGATGTTTTTTTCTTTCTGTGAAATGATAGATTTTATGTTTTTGACTACGGTTTTAGTACAATCCTTCTTAGACCTCATCCTTCTTTCAATGTTTGTAGTTAGTAAAATAGTTTGTAAAATTAGTAAAAAAAGTTAGTAAAACAAATATTTTACTGATATTTTTAGTTAAAAATAAGTAGAATATTCCTCCAAACATTCATAGAGGGAAAGAAAATTAAGAATACGCAGGTTCCTACAAATTTGACACACCTGCTTTTTATGGTTTGCAATGTGGCGTTAGAGTTTAGAGCTGCTCTGCTGTGCACAGTTTGCATGTTTTCTTTTAACTGGAGTGACTGTTTAAGTCCAATTTGCAAATTAAATGAAAGGTAGGAACTAAGATCCCAGCAAATTGCACTCTATGCATTTACAGTAATATTAAGTGGCAGTTCTTACCGGAATGGTGACCTGGTTATACCCCTTGAATATAACCACAACACCACTTCCTCACTTCCATCCATTACACCAGCAAATGAGCATACACCAAGAAATGTTCTGGGGTTGAGAGCTGTGAGTGGTCTGGACATGTTCGAGCCGCTTTTATATCCCACAGTGGCAGAACTACTGACATCAGTTACAATATCTTTTGAGCCAATGCCAATACGGCTTTAAAATTCAAATGCAGTACACTCATTCAACATAAGGAGGCCGCCACACAGATGGTTTTAGACACAAAAGCAGTATTTCAACAAATGTGCAGTAAATTGTGACGATAATAACCGGGACATTTAGGCTACGTTCACACTGCAGCCTGAAGTGACCCAATTCCGATTTTTTTGCCCATATGCGACCTGTATCTGATCTTTTCATGACAGTCTGAACGACACAGATCGGATTTTTTCAAATGCGACCCAGGCCACTTGGATATGTGGTCCTGAATCCGATATGTATCTGATCTTTTCAAATGCGACCTGTGTCTGTACGGCCAGGTCGCATTTATCCGACCTGTACGTCACCGATACTCGACAAACGTCACTATTCTGCGTCCTGCTATGCAGAAGCGGGAAGAAAGACGACACCCATAGCGGACTTCAATGAGAAGAGCAGTCAATGGAGGGAAAGCTCCGGTTAGAAAATAATTTAATGACAGCAAAATGCGCGCCAGCACTATAATCCATGTTTACTTCCGCAAACACTGAGGACGCTTGCTACGTGTGACGTCATCGCGTCCTCGAGGGCGCATGCGGGACACTTAGGTTGAACGCATTCAGTTCACACACGAGATCACATACAAGTCGCATATATTTGGAAATGTGAACGACCACGCAAAAAAATCAGATTTCACTAAAAAATCGGAATTGAGCATTAAGACCTGCAGTGTGAACGTAGCCTTAGACAGCACTATAAGATATCCATATATACTGTTTATTAACAAGATAAAAAATCTATTTGGGGGTGAGTTGTTCTTTAATTTAGCACCAGATATGTAGCTTTGTTTTTGTTAACCATCCGTAGTGCCTGGCCATATTTTTAATACTTAGGGTACCCTCCCACTTTCTGATATGCAGAAATACGCACAAGCAATTTACAACTTGTTGTCTATTGCTTGCTTTCTTGTTTTGCATTGGTTTACATTAAAGTACAAATGTTTCTGTTGTTTTCCATCCCTTGGGCTGGGCTGCCCTGGGTGATGATCCCAATAAGGGCTGGACGATAACTCACTAACAAGATATACCAACCGATAGACGTATATCAATAATAGGGTAAAAAAAAGGGTAACTAAATAGTTCAATAGAATAATAGTTTTCCCTCCTTTTGCATTCTAGCCATGTAAGTTAATGTTAATCATTACAGCCTCCCAACCAATCACAAACGCAGACCCAGGAATCAAGCTCCGCCCCTTTTTTCTTTTTTTTTAATCTTGCAGTTTTGGTAAAAAGTTGGTTGAATAAAGGGTTGGGTTTGTATTCAGTGTTTGTGTGTTCCTTACCAATAAGCAACAGTATAAAATACTCAGGGCGGCACTTAAAATATATGTTTTGAGTTTGTTGATAATTGTCTGTTTTATGGATATGATTTTTTTCTATATCGTCCTGCCCTAAGCCCAATCACCAATATCAAAACCCACCCCTGATAAATCCCTTAAACATAGCGCTGAAAAATGTCCCTCTTTTGTTCTCAGTTCAACCACCAGAAATAGATTTTAATTGCATCTCATGTTTGGTGCCTTTAGGGTTATGGATACCCCCAGCAGCCTGGTGCAGTATACAACCAGCAGCCGTACCCTATGAACCAGCAATACCCCGGACAGGGAGCCCCTGTCGCTGTCCAGTCCACCGTGTACGTGACCCAAGCCCCTCTGGTCAATCCAGTCAACGACTACATGGGCTACTCCATCTTCACCATGCTCTGCTGCTGCCTCCCACTTGGCATTGCTGCTCTCATCTACTCAATCTCGGTGAGTTGGTTTCACTTGTATTTTTAGTCTACACTTTGGTTTTTTTAACCTTTAATGTAGATTAAGCGGTTCACATGAGGAAGAGATGAATCCCCTCCCCAGCCACCTCTACAAAGTGCCTGTTGTTTCTGCACTGATAAAGCTACATTTTAGCAACAAAGGCAGGTAATAAAACTATGGTAAACAAATTTGACACATTTTCAGTATAAAAACTTCCAAGCACAGTCTGGTCATGTGGTCAAAGGTAGATGTAAAAACATTGGTGTTTTAGGTATAGCTTTAACTTGACCAATTCCAAACTAGTTTTCAGTTTAAATGCCAACTTGTTAATTGAATGAAAAATGAAACCCACAGTGCCTTGCAAAAGTATTTCTGTTTTCTAACACACCTTCACAGAACAACAGAATTTCTGCTGAGAAATCCTTCTTTTTACCATACAGGATGATATCTGAAAGTGCAGGGGTTATAAACGGGGGGGGGGGGGGGGGGCTATAAGGAAGCTTTTGGAAACCATTTAAGGTTTTCTTTCCACTTTATAATTCGTACATTGAGGTTTGTGACTGGTTGTATAACTGCTTTAGTAAGGACCTGTATCTATGGGTTGGTGCATACACCAAGTTGAGATTTGGAGAAGTAAAGGGCATTTAATTGGAAAAGGTGTCAGGAAGATGGCTCAAAGCAGAAAACGCTCAAGTGTTCTTTATTGTTAAATTCGTCCGGCCAATATTTTTGACTGATATTTGCGTTTTTGTCTTGTATCGGCATTGGTCGATATGTGCATGCATTGGCCAATCCATTAGCGCATTCAGCCGCCATGCTTTGACGTCACGTAATATTGTAAGACTGATTGCGAACAACAACAAGAGTAAGTTTTCTACTTTTATTGTATTTTTATCCATCTAATTTAGCTGTATTTGGCCTTTGAATGTCTGCCTCTGTCACTGTGAGCGGGAGGGGACAGCTCTGTTTCACTGAGAACAGAGCAGCCGAGGGGTGTGGGGTTTTTACCTTTACTCACTGAAACTCGTGTCAATATTGGTTTTTAAATGGTGGTTGAGCCACCTAAAGTCGGTATAAAACCGCATGAGTGCGGTTTGAAATGTAGAGTAGTGTATGGGCAAGAAAACAATCACCAATCAGTACACGTACACCATACAACTTTGCAGAAAATAATGTTCATACGAAGCAGTGCTCAGTCTTTTTTTTCTCCTCCTCCTTCCCACAACAAGATTTTTTTATCGCTGTGACACCTTCATTGAGTTTCGTTTGAGAGTCACAATGCCCAGAGTGACAGTTTCCTTCAGGCCAGTTAGAGCAAAATAGATTGGATAATAAAACATGCCCATTTTTTAAGTAGAAAAAAAATAAGTTTAATATATCAACAGAAGATGTTCTTAGGGAGGTAATTTTTATTGATGACATGGTGTAAAAAAACACCAACAGTCAGATTGTTCACATTTCTTTATTAAAAACGTTTTGTTATATGGTTGTTCACAAATGTTATTGGAAAGGTAATTTGCACTACAAAGGCCTTGTGCTGCTACATGAAGTGCACAAACAATTTAAGTGTTTATTTTGTATTGTTATAATTTAAATGTTCTATGTTGTTTGCTATCTATTGTTAATGTTTCGTGTTTTTTTTTCACATACATACCTGACATGTAAAATGAGTTTTCCTCCATTTACTGCAGTTGCCTCTACAGCAGGGCTGTCCAAACTTTTCGATACATGGGCCAAAATTGTCAAGTCAGAGGAACTCGAGGGCCAAAAAAATGAACACAAGTATTTCAAACCAAAAAAAATTATGCTCATTTTTTTAAGTGTTCTACAAAATATAATCATTTCAAATAAATACATTTATTTTTTTTCGTAGGAAATGAATGTGTAAATCATTGTAGATCCAACATTTAAAAAAGGGTTTTGCTCATTTGTTGTATTCATTCAGTTTGTAAATTATTTTGAACAATTTAATTTGACTCTTTAGCAATAATAAACTTTGCTCTTTTTGGTCTAGCAATATAAGAACAGCATTTTGGTTCAGTTGTTCTTTGAAAACACTTGCTGTAATTAAACAATTTTAATAGTTGAATTCAAAGCAGATTTTAATGCAGCAAAGTCTGCATTCGAGTAATTAAATGTAATTGGATAGATGTTACGAAATTAATTAACATTGGTACTTAACATTTTCAATTGTAGGATTTTAACTTTTGTGAAATAAGTTTGCCCTAATTAAAAACACAATTTTCCATCTGCATCAGCCACCAGAACTTTCTTGAAATGCAGATGGGGGGGGGGGGGGTCACTCAAAATCATTACAGGGGCCACAAATGGCCCCCGGGCCTCACTTTGGACATGCCTGCTCTACAGGCTTCATTAGTCAGTCAGTGAGAGAATGATCAGGGTCGTGTTCCCTGTGACACGGTGCACTCTCGCTCACCTGGCTACTTTGTTGCGTCTCCGTCGTCGTTGATGCGTTAGCGAGAGAACACGGCCTAACTTCAATATTTAGAGCTGTTTTATCTTCAGAAGACATGACGCCTCTAAACAAAAGGGCTGTGCAGTCGCAGCAGCAGGTGCTTTTCCTCTTCACCCATGCACAACACTGGTGTGATTTCAACATCTGGCCAGAGGGGGAACATTTTTGCAAAAACTCTGGAACTATGCTCCTTTTTAATTAATGTTTCTTTTTTGGTTTAAAATTTGAGTCATTTTTCTCATGTAAACGGAAGAAGAAAAATCCATATCGGTTTCAAGAAGCGTCCCAAAAGAATCAGCCCCACGTATCGGGTATCGGTTTGCCTGATGTCAAAATGATCAGTATCTGCCTTAACAAACCTGTGTCGGTCGATAGGTGGGGTATACCCTGGACAGTTTGCCAGTTCATCACAAAGCAAAATGGTAATGGTTGACTGACTGCTCAGACACTCCCTCAGCCGCAGCGGATGTTTAAAGCTATTTGTTCACCGTCCAAATATAGCAACAGCACAAATTTACATTGATCTATGGAGCTCCAAACTGGAGCACAGCGCAGGACTCTCCTCCTTCTGTGAACTTTGAAGTTGCTCTAAAGGACAAACTGTTCCCATTACTTGGATGCCTGAAGGTCACTGGAAATAGTCGTGCCCCTCTGGAGAATACTGCGACTCTGTTTGATAATAGCAGTCATTGACCTCCTGTGGCTTCTGTGTCGCTGGGCTTGAATTAAACATTAACTTAAAAAGTTTAAAACTTAAATAACATTTTAACCAAATTAAACTGAAGACACGGTTTTAAAAAATGGAAATACTTAACTGAATTTGACCAGAAATGTTAAAAAAAAAGAGGAAAAACTTGCTTAATTTTGTTTTTATTTATATTTTATTTATCATGTGAGCATGTTTAGCACTCTCCTAGCCTTGCTTTTTTTCTATGATGATAGAGTAGCTGTAACTTTATTTTCCTCATTTGATTTTGTCTTTGCTTCAATTTGGGGCTTGTTGAATGCTCAGTAGTATGGGTAAGCCCTATTCCCACTTGTTTTTTGTATCTTGCTCCGTGTTGTTTAATATTTTGCCCCTTATCCTCCAATAGCTAGACTAAACAATGGGTCGGTGCGCTGAGTGTAAATTTGAAACCTGAAGCGGTGTCCAAATGGGCAAACCTCAAGTTGTTTGTGTTCCTCTGGCGACTGAAAGCCTCAGGCGGGTTTTCGCAGAAATGCTGTTACCATTCTCTAAAATCTCTAGCCCTAATTGTTTTGAATCAGTGTGGGTGCTTTGATAAAACAAATTTGATTATTACTCCTTTGTGTTCATCTGATGCTGATGCAGTGATGTGTTCTTTTTTTAAGAAACAAGGAAATATCCATCTGAAACATAAAAGTTTAATTTCAATGTAGCTCATTTGAGTTAAGCTATGTGGAAATCCCCATCATGATTTCACGTGTTTCTGTATTTAGCCGCAGCCTGTACACCGTCTCCCTCTGAGCTTTCTTTTCTTTGACTCAGCCGACCTATACGTCTTTTTCTGTTTAAAGATGTTTGAAAACCATCAATGAGATTATTAGGATATGCCTCAGGCAGTCAGATGTTTAAACAGGTCACTAAGACATTCCTCATTTTCTCAGTGATAAACCTTTGATAAACCCTCCTGGCTTATCTTGGTTTACAACCTGAATAGATAACAACTCTTTATTTGCAGACCCAAAGCACACAAACAAAGGTAAACCCTCCCAGGATATAGGCACAACAAAGGCCAATCTAAATTTTAAAGGAGAAGTCCGGTCAGCAAGGAAGAATCAATGGATCATTATCTATACCTAAAACTAATACTTTCACGGTGATTTAATGAATCTAGCATCAATCAGTAAAAAAAATAAAAGTATTAATTTTCGTCGTGATCACTGAGTCTGGGAGCGGCCATTAATGACCAGATATGGTAACACCTCACTCTGACGGCTTCTGGAAGTGACGTCACGGTGCGGTTAGCCGAGGGCTTGTAAAGCCGCGCTTTACAAGCAAATTCACTAGGCACTATTATACACATCTGCGATCAACAACTCTTATTTCGGATTTCGGGAGGACTTCACCATTGAAATTCGCGAGAGCAATTGTTAAAGCAACAATGCCCACGTGCATGGCAGTTGGATGTTGCAATACATCGGGTAAAAGTGGAAAAAAAACATTAGTTATTTCACCTTTCCGAGTCATGATCCACCACAAGTTTGTCGTTGGATTGCCAACTTGAAGAGGGAGGATTTGCCATTGAATTTCTGGCCAGAGAAAAAACACGTCATATGTAGCCAACATATGTGGCCAAACCTTTTTATAGGCCTTATTTATTTGTTGCTTTATGGATCCACCAGGCCCAAAAAATTGATAAGCGGAGAATAAATATTTAAAGGAAAAGTCTGGTCATTTTCAGAATTCAAACTTCTGAAAGTACTATAAATATAAAATTATTACATACTGTTCAATAAATAAGTTCTTTTAATTAAGAGTAATTTTCATTTGAATGTGCTTTACTGGAGGCATCGCTGTTCTATTTTTAAACCTTGTATTATATATTTCTGTTTATGTCACTTTATGGTTACGATTTGAAAAAATTTCACCATGCTAAAATTAAAAACTTACACATTATATAAAGTTTACATGTCTTTTTTATTAATTCAACATACAAAAAACAACTAGCCATCATTGTCAGCTTCTTTAAACCCAAGATAAACTCCATCATCACTAGGATATTTTTTCCTTATGGCAAGAACTACACGAGATGGTATGACCCATCTATTTTTTTTACCAAGCCTGTCGTACAGCCATAGAGTGAACTGTCTATACGCTGCCAGCCGCATAAGTTTAATATCCATTGGTGCTGGATTTGGTGGAATTTCATTATTATAGAATTGACACATAGTTATTAAGGCAAGTTGAAACACGGCATCATTCAGGCAAATTGTTTGCACTTCCTCCATCATCATATATATATACTCCATCATCACATATATAGTCTATAATAAAGTATTTTAATTGATATTGACACTGAGATATTTGATCGGCAAGAAGAACAAACTGAGAAGAATAACACAACAATAAGGAGACGATGACAGGGGCCTGCCGCTACACCACAGCCGCAGCAGACAGATTCAACTCACATCGTCCCTTTTTGGTCTCCTCGGCTCAAACTGGTAGGGCTGTATTTCGTCAAAAGTCATGTTGCTATCAAGAAAGTCTTCCATATATTCCAAATCGCCATCAAATGATGACGATAAATCCACGGAACTCCCATCGCTGTCGCTATTAAATCCATTACTCTCTGCTTCGCATACTCCACTAGTCGTCGCCATCTTGGATAATAGTGCGTTGTGACTTTTTTTTAATTTATTTTTTTATAGAACTTTATTGAACATATCGTATAAACAAACAAACAGACAGCTACACAGAAGAACATTAGACAGGTGCTCTAATCAGCATTGGGACTTGCTCGACAGCCGATACCGCACCATGACGTCACAAACTGGGAGGTGGCAGTACTGTTCTTTGACCAACATGGATGCCTCCAGTAACACACATTCAAATGAGAATTACTCTTAATTAAAATAACTTATCATTTATTGAACAGTATGAAATAATTTTATCTTTAAAGTACTTTCAGAAGTTTGAATTCTGAATATGACTGGACTTCTCCTTTAACTCTGAACAGCTCGTTATGCATCCCTTTGATTAAGGTTTTACCTACCAAGGTTGATTTTTGCACTACATACCTCCCTGGGTCTTCGGTTTTAGGTCTGCTGGGAGTGGGGTTGCCTTTTGACAACCAAAAGTCTCATTTGAAACCGTTTGTTTCAGATGACCAGCTTTATAACAGGGGATTATATCATCCTGAATTTATTACACTATACTAAAAAAAGTGCACGTAAGTTGAATTGGTTTCAGAAGTAACCCAAACAGAAATTTCGGAAAACCTTTTGAAATATTGCTGAGATATAAATTTGAAACTTGGATTCTGCTGCAAAAAAGAAAACTGATTAATCCATCCATCCATCCATCCATCCATATTCTTACTCGCTTTATCCCTCATGGGGTCGCGAGGGGTGCTGGTAACTGATTAATCTTTTCAGATTAATCATCATAAAATCAACTTAATTCACTGCAGATGTAGATCTTAATCTTTAGAACAATATCTTATGCTTAGTTTTGTTTTACATTTGCTCAACCATTAAGTTGTAGGCTGTCGTAAAACCCCGCGCAGGTTTTCAGGTCAACCTACCTCTGCTGATATCACATAAGGACAACTGATCACAGTTCATTGCTAGTTTTCTTTCCTCTTGTTTATATAGTGCCAATTCATAACACACGCCATTTCAAAGCACTTTACAGAGACAATTCTATCGAATCATACAGACAGATTGTTTAAAAGTCTTTCTATATAAAGAAACCCAGCAGATTGCCTCGAGTCATTGACTTGCAGCATTCACTCCTCCTGGATGAGCGTGTCGCCACAGTAGATCGCATTGTGCCATTGATCTTGCAGCAATCCCTCATGCACGTATCAATAGTGGAGAGGGAAACTCCAGTAGAACCAGGCTGAGTCTGTTTTGTGCAACAGCAGCCAAACGTCTGAGCTGTTTGGGAAAACACTGGTTGGATCTCTGCAACATGTGGCCACATTAAAACGCACCATGGAAGTTTGTAACACAAGATTTCATTTTCAAAGATCCGACCTGATAATTTTCTTGTCAGTGTGTTCAGTTATGTTTCCACCAAAACTGCAGCGTCACTCCTTCCTTCCACTGACAACGATTGGCAGACAGATTAATGGGGGTTGGAATGGATCAAACAACCTATGTTTAACAAATCTTTTGATTTATTTAGGGAAAACAAGAATAGGCCTAGAGCTGTCACGATAATCAATAAATCAATTAATCGCATGATAAATTTTAATCACATGATTAAGTAAAATAAGCACGATAATTTGCGTATGCATGCTTGCTTACCCCCCCCCCCCCCCCCCTTTTGTGTTTCCCTCTGCTCTCTGAGACTGGATAACAAAAGGTTTCAGTACGATGCATCGGTGTCAACTCCTTCTTGTTTCCTCAGCGTAAGAGCAGTTAAATCTTGTTCCAGGTAGGCACATGCTTAAAGTGCAGCATGAGAGTCTCCTGGGGGAGAGCCAGGAATACGCTGGTTAGAAAAGGAAATGGCACTGGTGTCAAAGCCGAACATGACTGCTGGGAGTGTGGGAGTTTTTTTTTTTTTTATTTATTTAAACCAAATGATGCCGGCCAACCACTTAATCTGAGCGGTTATGTCGACAGGATGTACTTGTGTTATTATGTCGTTATATTCGTTAAAAAAGGGTCTCCAAATGACAAAATTGTGGTTTATTGCGATGATTTTTAGGAAGCTTTATCGTCCAGCAAAATTTGTTATTGTGACAGACCTAAATATGCCATGCATGTTTTGGTAATGACAAAGAAAAGGAGTTATTTGATATTCTCTATAAAGGCAGGGTAAGTTTATTTTTATTGCAGCATTCATCCACATGGTCATTTTAGCCACTTTACAGGAAACAAAGAAACGGAGATAAGACACATTTACATAAAATGTGTCTAGCATAATTACATAAAAACAATAATATAAAAAAAAACATTGAAAACACAAAGCAACACATGAAAATGAAAAAGTCAAATGCAAATAAAAAGACTTGAGAGAAAACGGTGAACAGTATTAAATGGTCAATTGTTTGTGTTCCTAAACCGAAGAGCACAAAGTTAAACTGAAATTGCCAGCTGTTATTATTATAATTATTATTTTCTGTCGCCCTCCACACCTGAACAAGAGTAGAGCCAACATGCGTCACCCTCGGATGGCTCTGCCTGCTGGTGGAACTTATCCTCTTTCAAACTCTGCTAAATTTTTGTTTCGTGTCATTATTATTTTTTTCATATTTGTTCTCGAGTAAAAAAAAAAAAAAATGTTTCAGAGCAGTTTTGATGTGTAACAGAAGAAACAGCGCCTCCTTCAGTTGCAGTTTTTACAGAATTAGTTGGTACATCAATATAAGAAAAATGCATTTTTTTTCCAAACATGGAAAGGAATTCAAACCAAGTTGAAACTTTAAACAGGTTAAAGGTATCTCTAGTGATTTAAAACAAAAAGGGGGTTTCTGATGGAAACATCCCATTCCTAAAACATGGCCACTCCATATAAAAAGTATTTTCACTGCTGGTCTTAAATGTTTTTCTATCACAGTTTCTGAAAGTGAAATTGGAATTGGTTAAAATTAGTATCAGCAGGTCAAAGCTTTACGAAAATCGGCAATCGTCCACAAATGTCTGATGAGTGGATTTCTGCCTAGAATTTAACCCTTTTTTTATTAACCTCTTTCTGCTTTAAAAGCTTGTAAAATCTTGCAAGCTACACCTTCTGTGTGAAAATCCGCACCATTTCCTGCTCTACTGTCAGCCACATTTAGCCGCAGATGCACAAAGATGAGCTGCAATCAATTTTTCATCTGAGAAACAAAGAGACCGCTTTGAGGCGTTTGCTGTATAAAGCAGAAAACACCGCTGTACACTCCTTCGTCAGTCAACATTTTGTCCTTTATGACTCAAACAAACAATCCATCATCTGGTCTTTCTCAGGGTAATTAGGAAATTGGTAGTGACATAATGATGTTTAATGAAACTGCTGGGATCTGCTGTCTAATCTTCTTACCAGAATCTCTTTCCGGGCATCTAATGTCTCCCTGTTCATCATGCTTCTAATGCCGGGCATACACTGTACGATATTTTCAATCGTGGTACTCATATTCAGCTCAAACTGTACGACGAAACCGCAGGGTTTAAAAGTTCACCGCTCACAATATCTGTTCTTACACTGTGCGGCCCTACACTCTGATACGACCTGACTGGTCACACGGTGCGTTCAAAAACCACACGTCGGACTCAGCCCCATAGAGAGATGGCGCTACTTGGACTCGTCTATCCGGAAGCCAAATGTCAACAGTAGAAGAAGAAAAAGGCAGAAGTGTCGATGCTCACTGTTAAATATGAGGCTTACTAGAACAAAACGCGCCGCTTTGGCAATTCTACGAGTTGCTCCTCCGTAGTTTGACTTCATGTCACACCTGCCGCCGCCATGCTTCTCCAGGGCAGTCAAACTTTTTTACAGCAGCAGGCCACACACTATCAGGTAGGAGGGTGCACTTATGCCGGTGCCCGAGCCCTGGAGGGGAGAATTTTGATGTATTTTGGAAGCTTTCAAGACAGGTGATTATTTAAAGAATAGAGTCAGAGTGCATGTTTTAAATTGAATAAAGGGAAAAAAGGAAGTGAATGATCAATTCTTCAAAAACAACCTTTGTTTTTTTTAATTATTATTCTTAAAACATTATTTTTTCACATGATGTTATCATCATGTTTTAACAAGGTAAGGTAATATCTATTTGCATAAAATTAGTTGAATTTGAATTACTAGCACCATATAAAACAGATCAGATTAGGTGAATATATGACAATTTACTAACTTCAATCAGAACACCAACAAAAGACTAAGAGTACAGCACTAGCAGAAATAACAAAATGGAGAACACAAAAGAGTGTTAAGATATACAATACAACAATGTAGCTGGTCATGTATGTGAATTGAAAGCTTTTAGTTTTACAATTCGATTTTCCAAAATATGATTGAGGTGGTTGATGAAGTGTGTAACAACCTGTCCTACTACTAATAGAGACTGAGGTTCAGTCAGAGTTTGAGTCAGATTCTCTATGATCATCAGAGAAGTATTCATCAAGGCCCAATTCAGCAATGGGGTACCGCGCGCGAGCTATTTTTAGAAACACAACGTCACGATGACGTCACATCACGTGGTACGCAGTAGGGCAAACTCCCAAACCCGCGCGATATTGACTTAGGCCCCTAAGTTGACCATAGATTGTTTGTTTTGTCATCATTTTAGCTGGAGAGGTACGCCCGATTCAAAAGAAAGGCCCCAAAGCAATGACTTTTCAACAGTCCACCAGGCTCTAAGAAGAGGAAACAACTCGTTGCTGACGCCGATACACAGTGTGATCTTGATGCAGCTGCTGCTTTGCTCGCACTGAGATGACATGTTAATAATGAAGCGCCTGCTGCCATGATAGCATATAGGCTAGCATGTTAGCAGGCGCTAACATGGTACCCTGCTACCGGGATAGCTTACTCAAAAACAAACGCCCTGAATCTCTTAAGCGAAAGATTCTGAGATGTGAACAATCGTTTTGTAGCTACCTATTGGCAAGATATACAGATTCCTGGACGTTGATTGCAAACTAACAAAAAAGGCCGACGTGAACGGAGCACGGTGGAAATCATAACAAAGGCATGAACGCCGAGCAGGGAAAAAAACAAAGCTTACCGTTGAATCAACTCGGCCCGTCTTCCGGTTTTTTTGAGCCCTCGACACTCAAGCCACCGTTTCAGCTGAAGGTTGGTGTGCTCTTCCACAGTGCGACCAGTAAACCGTGCGCCTGGGACATCGTCTTGGGTAAGTTTAATGGCTGCAAAGTCGGTCATATCGCTGGTTCTGTTGCGCTTGTAATGGCTGGTTTGTATGTGCGTTCTACGACTGTTTGCCCTACCGGTGCGGCAAAAGGGGCGTTACTCTTAAGGCCGTGACGTCACGTGCGCGGTACCGCATTGCCTCATCAGCAGATATCTGCTGTCTGTCTTTTTCTTTGTCCACTACTACTTGGGTTTGTTCCACAACAATTGGATTACTAGTGGTTTTGTTTGAGGACCTGCTTTTACATGTCATCTTCCCCATCATGTCACACACACACGATATCATATCATCGGCGAGGATTCTAGAGACGAACACATTGTCATATACAAACCTGGCGAAGTCGCCCATGACTTTTTGGAAGGTGAGCCACGCAGCCAAGAATCCAGCGTAGACCTACTATGTTTCGTTTTCCTGCTCGCCATTTTGGCGGAATCAGTGATCACGTGCTGTCAGGACTAATCGGAGCACACGAAACAAATTATGTGTGCGTCAACCAATCAGAATTCGCCTTACAACGGCGACTGCATTCCAAGATGGCAGCGCCCATCGATGTTGATATCCGGTCTGTGTTTTGATCGGAAAAGTAGCATCTCGGTTGGAACAAGGAACCCAATCACTCGTTAATGTTGCTCTCAGTGGAGACGGATGCAAAGGTGATTTTTGGGATGTATAATCGGGGAAATGTAGGCGGCAAGAGCTGCTATAGACGGCGATTTGCCGCCGTTGACCGGCTACTTATGACTGCCCTGCTTCTCTCCGCTCCTATGTTTTCGTTTGAGAAGACGAAGAAGAATCTACTTGTTTGTGCGGGCGCAGTGCGCGAGGTCAGGGGAAATTGGCTCGTAGATGGTCGTAACTCCACTTCAACAGCAGGACACACTCACGATCACTCAGGATCACTCACGAGGGCCGCTTGAATTTCAAACATGTTTGATTTTCAACCGGCCGTCCTACACGACGCAGGACGCACAATCAAGCTGAAACTTGGCCCAAAAAATTCTCGCCGGACTGAAGAATCGGCCCGAAAAGGGCAAAAACCCGTACAGTGTATGCCCCGCTTCCAGAACAGTCTTTACTTTAGTTGCAGGGAGAGAAGCCAATGTGGGCACAAGTGGAAGTGCATGCGATAGGAGCAGTTTTCATGTCTTGCTTAAGAATCTCTCTCCTCAACGTTTGCTAACATTTCGTCTTTTGTTTGTGCGTTCCCATAACCACCGTTTTGCACTTCCAAAAAGAGGAAACGCTGTGTGATAAATATGTTGTTTACGTTTGTTTTTACACAGCCTTGCAAAAGTATGCAGAAACACTTGAACATTTTTTCCCCATTTTGTCACGTAACATCCATGAACCTTGGTGTATTTTGTTGGGATTTTGAGTAATGTTTTCCGAAAATTTGTTGACAGGAGAATTGTTTGCGATGCAGGCCGAGTCCTTAAATCTAGAAGAGTAGAAGAAGTCCCGATTGCACATCGGCAACGTCACAGTAGATAACGTGTAGGTGTTCTGGTCAGATAAGATCAAAACCGAGCTGTTGAAATACATGCAAACCTGTGGGAACTGTGGTGATGTCATCTGACTGTGCAAAAACCTTTCCTATTAAAGGGGCAGGGAAGCAGATGAGTTTTTTTTTTTGTGTGTGTGTTTTGGGAGATGGATGCAAAAGACTTGAGGCTGAGCAGGAGAGAAACCTTCCTGACCCTCTGATACAGCCAGAGCTGAAATGAAACGGTTTAGCCAACTTTTCAGGTCGTGATGTTTAATGAGCGACACAGCATTACTGAAGGACGTGAAAGAGTCATGAGGGGAACGTGATGCATGAAGAGCCAGGTGGAGGCTAAGACTTTGTGTCAGATTTGTTTACATTCATGTGTGAAGACCGCATAAGCAGAACATGGTTTGGGATTTGAGGGAAAGGGCTTTGCAGGGTAGCACTGTTGCCTTGCAGCAAGAAGGTCTTGGGTTCAAATCCTTGCCTGGGGCCTTTCTGCATGGTGCTTGCGTGTTTTTCCCGTGCATGGATGGGTTCTTGTGTATGAGAGTAAAAACAAACAGGAAGGAAACCATTTAAAAGAAAAAGATGTTGGAAAATATACAGAACATCAGCGACCTACGTATACCCTGTCTGTATCTTCTACTCAACCCATGATCGTCTAAACAAGTTTTGAGTAGTATACTGTTTAAGTCAGCCTCTTTTGTTTATCCTACCCATAATTGAAATGGAGGACATTCCAGCTATGTTTGCAGTGAATGGACTCTGCTGTAAAGGAAGCCCCGTTTAATTTTTTTCTTTTAAAATGGGAACAAGTCTGATGCTAGATTTGGAAAACAACTGCATGTGGAATGTCGATACAAGCAGCGTTTTGTTAGGATCTGAACATATTTTCCAGTTGAAGCTGCTGGCCGCGCTCTCCGCCTCTGTGACTGCGCTGTGAGAAGGCTGCTTTCTTCCTCTTAAAAGGGCCCTTTTATTATTGACGGGAGCAGAACATCAAACCATAATGGATTCCGTGCAAGGCAGGGGATGTATTTCACAAGGTGAGAAACTCCAGTGCCGGGGCACTTCCTCTCGTCATTCGTAAAGTGTAACTCAATACACTTTGGGAAATGAAGCAATGCAGATTCCCTGAATCTTTGTGTCAGCAAGTCAAAAGTGTTCAAGAAGTTCCACAATTGCAATATGTCCCTTTATCGTCAGCATTTTCATTATTTACACATTGCGGATTGAAACTACTGAGTTGTAGTTCTAACATTTGTCAGCTATTAGAAAGAAGCCATGACAAAAGATTTTATATCTGAGCTGCAGTCTGGTATATTGAGCAACGAAAACCCGGTTCATCTGAGACACACCAGCTGTTTGTCTTTATCAGTATGCTTGAATACATTTGTTATTGCTGTTAAGGCATCGCGTGCACTGACTAAACACACTGCGCATCAGTTATTGTGTTTGTTCAGCTTGAGTTTCCTTTCAACACGACGTGACTAAAAAAAACAAAACAAAAACAAAAAAACGGCAGCTGCTTTTTTTTTAATCAGTAAAAAGTCCAGCTGTTCTATAAAGGTCTCAGAGGATATCTAGAGAACAATTATGAACCAAAAGCATCATGAAGACCAAGGAACACAGCAGACAGGTCAGGGAGAAAGTGTAAAGCAGAGTTTAGGTTATAAAACAATATTGTAACACTTCCAACATCTCCCGAAACAGTTTTCAGTCCATCATCAGACATTGGAAAGAGTGTGGCACAAGGACAAACCTTGCAAACCCATCTTTTATCAGACTGACCAGCCCCTCCCGATTAGTTGAATGTTGTGGGCGCAGACACTGTGGCTCCAGGTTATTTCTGCTCCCAAAACAAGGAGACTATTCTCTTGAGGGTATTTATGAAGTAAGGCTGATTTAGCACCTATCAGGGGGTCAACCCAGATGACCTCAAGAACCATAAAATAGCTTTCAGACCTTAAAACAAACACCCTGTGAGCTGTGTGTTTTCTGCCTCAGAGGGGAGACACAGTTTAGAGACCAGAAGTACCTCTTATTAATAAAAATCCCTGATTAATATAACAACTAATGATATTTTTCCATAACACAAGATACAGAGCAATCCCGGAGGAAAAACTGGGAAAAGCTGTAAACATACAGCCACAGCTACATTGGAATGGTTTTGATAAAGGCATTTTCCGGTGTTAGAACGGCCTAGTCAAAGTCTAGAAGTAAAGCAAACTGAGAATCTCAGACAGACACAGACGCCCTCATTTCAGTTTGACTTCTTTTACAAGGAAAACCAGGTCAAAATGTCAGTCCCTCGACGTAGTGTAGAATAGAAAGATCCTTTTATTGTCCCACAGTGGTGAAATTCAGGTGTGCCATGTAGTAAAAAACAAATTTACAACATGAAAAAAAAATGGCATGCACAAGAAATTGAACTGAACAGGGTGGTTTTTAGAAATGTGCATGTGAATGAAATAATTTATATGGGGCTTTTCTAGCCATACTGACCACTCAAAGCACTTTATACTGTAACCACATTCACACAACAATATGCAATGTGCGGTTAAGTGCCTTGACCAGTGGCAAATCAACATGCGACAGGAGGAAGATGGAATCAAACCCACAACCCTCCAATGGCAAGAGGACTACTCTACCCTCTGAGCCACAGTCACCCCTGTGATGCATATTTCTGCATGAGAAACACCAGCAGACTGTTTATAACTATGAAAAAAATGAAAAACAGCAGGGCTGTAAACACTAATTCAGAATGTTGGCTCCATTGATGGCTCTAAAGTCCAACAGCTGCTGGGAGGAAGGATAGCTTCATTTATGGGGTGGGAGACATTGTCCAACAGTAATGTTATTTTTTTTGAGCAGCTACAGCCCGGGATTTTTGTTTGTGACCTGAAATTGCTCTTCCAATCTCCACTAATGTTGCTCTGCTGCAGCTGGTTCTCCATCCATTTTCTGTAGATGTTTTTTTTTTTTCTTCATCTCTGGTCTTGCGTCTCAGTTCCTTCTGCACAGCTCTCAGCTTCTCCTGGTTCCTGGAGTAAACGCTGCCGCCAGTAGCCTCTTCGTAGCAAGGTTAGCACTGCCACTTCATCTACTTTATTGGGAAGGGACCTCACAAAAGATCTAAAAGGTGATTTGAGAAAAACAGAAAAGCAGATGGAAGAGGGTGCCAGCTCGCATGCTACTGTAAGTAAGACGGTACATACTGATGAGCAGACAGGTCTCTTCCTTTGGATGGCATGGTTGGAAACACCCAGAAAATTAAGTAATTGGATATTCTTTTAGCAATATGTTGTCTTTAGTTAGTTGCACTGTATTTGTATACGTTCATAGAATTATGTTTTATGTTATTGAAATTATATATCTATTCTGTATAACACACAGGTATTGAAAAAGTCTGCTGTTTTCACTTTTATACACCTCAGAGGACAAGCACAGCCACTTTAGAAATACAAAAAAATAACTGTTTTCCTTTTCTTTAGAGGGGCTCCTCTTTTATTTTTTAAATGTATGGATCACTTATAATAAATATCAACTAACACACTTTCATTAAAAATATAAATATTAAATTTGCCCAAAACTATAATACCAGTTAAGTATGTGGGCACACCCATTATGTCTACAGTTGTCTGCTGTAGAGCTTTAGGAGCTTTAGGTACTTGCATTGCAGTATATACCATCACACACTTTATTAAAAACTGCAGTTTCCTGTGTGTCCATTTATTTTGCCATAGGAACTTTCATTTCATTACACCTGATATGTTCTATTATTTTTCCTTAGCATCACAGTTGTTTCTGTGTTTCTACTACATTTTTATTGAGATATACTTATTTATTATTATTATTTGTTAATTTGCACTGCCTTTGAGAGTTGCTATTCTTTAAATGTTGCTGTGCTTTCGTGCACAATAACACTAAAAGGAATTCTGACAACTCCTTTTAGTGTTATTATGGATTCTGTGGTGAATAACATGAGTAGGCTGAGTGAGTTTGGTGGGTGGTTTTGTAGTAATGTTTGTTGTAATGTGTATGATCCTCTCCTCCCTTGAATTGTAGCTGCTGATTAGCATTGTTTGCATGATAAACAGCGTGTTTCTCAAGGTCTCGGAGCTACATGCTGATTTCCTCTTTTCACTTGCATTTCTGCTCTTTTGTGTGAAGCTTCAGTCGCTGCCGTAAGCAGATGTGCATTTGCTATCTCCTCTCCAAAAGGTTGAGATTATGCAGTAGCAGTGTTTCCCGCAGGAATTTGGTTATGCGAGGCGGGGGGTTGTTAGACGACCTGTTGCCCGCGGACCGGGGGGGGGGGGAGACGACGACCGACTCGCGGAGCGGGGGGTATCCATGTGTTTTTTCCCTGCCATTCACGCATGCGCAAAAGCAACAACAACAAACCGCGTGTTAACGTCACTTTTTTTGGGGGGGGGGAATGTTGGCGAGGCGGTAGCGTGAGTTTAGCGAGGCGGCCGCCTCGCCAAGATAGCGCTGCGGGAAACCCTGAGTAGGCTTTGTGTGTGTGTCCTGCCTGTCCTGGTAGTTTAGGTAAAGGTGAGATGGGCCTTGTTCCCTTGCAGTTAGTGAATGCTTTGAAATGTGACATTCCTCCTGTTGCACAATAGACCCCTTGCAACCACGTGACTCCGTTACCCAGAACCCCTTGCGTGGCGGCCATATTGGTTGGCAGCCACCCTTACCAACATGCAATCCAAGCCTTATGTGGATGAGTTACAGCCTTCTGATAAGGCATTTTACTATGCTAAATGTACAAGGATCGGTAATGGGGACCCTTTGGCTCTTCCTGATATGGATTTTTCTAGCAATCCCGATGATTGGCCATTGCCATTGGCCATTTGCTATGCGGATCTGGTGAACTACCTTGTGTTGTCACCCACCCCAACGTACAGTGGCGATCAGATGAAGGCGTACAAGAGTTTGGAAGCGCACAAACAGTTCACTGCCGGATGGATACGTGAACTGTCTGTTACCTGAATGATGTAGCAGTTGTCCGTGGAAGGGTGAGTTTAATATTGTTCAGTCGGCCGTCGTGAGGTTTTTGTGAGCGCATCCTGCTGTTTAAGCAGAGCTACGAGGGGGCGACCTCCGCTCCTCTCCGTCCCCGGCCCGGGACCCGCGGGGCCCGATCGTCAGTCGGCTCGCGGAGGGGTTTGGGAGGGCAAGCGCTCCGGTCCGCGCGACGCGCTGGCCGCCTGTTTCGGCACGCCTCCGCTCGCGGGGCGGGCCGGGCGACCTGCCGTGCCGCGCGGCCGCCGGTGCGGTGCGAGCTGGGCTCGACCCCCTGCTCTGGTTCCCTGTTCACCCACCGTCGCTCGCCTGCCCCTGCCACCACAGCGAACGGTCCCTGAGGGGGCACGACGTACAGTGTGTACAGTCCGGTCGCGCCGCACAGATCGTGAGCGGTGAACTTTTTAAACCCCGCGGTTCCGTTGTTAGCACACTGCCAGTCTATTATGGTAGGCAACCTATAGAACGACTTTTTGTCCCTCCCAGCACGATTCCCACAACCAACAATGCAACAGGTTTGCACCATATTGAACAATCGCTCTGCCGGCCATGCGAGTAATAAGCTGACTGTGCCAGTGCAGTGGTGGGCTGTCACGCTAGCGTGCCCACCAAGATGGAGCCGCGCACCCCCGATCACGTGACTGTGACGTCAGATGCAAGGGGTCTATTGAATTTCTTGAACAAATCAAGCATAAGTCTAATATTCCGCACTTAAACTCTAAGAATTATTTTCAAATTTTCTCCTAAAAGGACCAAGCTTGCTGGCTTTGAGCTGAAAAACAATCAACATTATTCTACTTACAGGAATTCCCATTTTCAGATTAATGTATTAAATCTGTATTTACCAGCTTAATTGTTATAACTCTATTATTTACCTACATGTAATTTTGTTTTTAACTTTAGGCCCGTGAAGCCAACCACATCGGTGACCGAATGTCTGCAGAGCGGAACAGCAGGACTGCCAGGACGCTGAACCACGTGGCTCTGGGACTGGGACTTGCATCTTTGCTCCTTATCATAATTTACATGGTGGTGGTTTTTTCTGTGATCGGTAGATAGATACAAGTGCTAGTGCTTTAAGTAATTTCCCTCTGGGATTATTAAAGTATTTCTGATTCTGATTCTGATAGTGGCTCTACTTCATATCTATACATTGCATGCTTCTTTCACATTATTATGAATATTACTTGCCATCAGGCTGAACAAGATCCCAGGCTGAAGTTGCGTTATTAAATGGTCCGGGTAAAAAGAATATAATCAGTGTGATTGTTATCATTGTTTTCTAATTGGAGAGTCCACAGAGAGTCCTCTTCTGACAGTTTTTATGTTTGTACTAACCCAAATTGTTTTTGTACATTCCAAGGTGGGATAATCAGCCTAGTAGAGCTATTGTCACAGACACAGTAAAGGCTCCCACATACTTGGTCATACTGTGCGCATACTGTGAGCTTGGCGGACTCCGCCGCACTGACTCTCCGCGGACGTTTTACACTTCAAAGTCGAGCGTATCTACTGTCTTCATTTCTTGTTGCAAATTCCTACAATTCCCACACATTCTGCCAATGGGACGAAGCGGCGGAACGGATGGTAAAATGTGTGATTAGCTAGCTGAGCACCTAGAGTCGTTTCTTTTCCAGCAGGCTCCCAGTGAGAACAGAGAGGAACTGTGATGCAGCACATCCTTGTGACCGCCTGCTTGGAGGAGTTCAGTGTATCAAGCTCGGTGTCGCACACAAAATGGTTCAATGTAAAGACTTCTTGCCGCCAAGCAGTTTATAGTATGACACTGCGTACGCGGTCATGAAAATTGAGCGCATACAGGTATGGCGTAGTACGTGCAGAGTCTGCGCAAGTATGTGGGGGCCTTTAGTGGCTCTAACTGGACCTTTATCTGCTCTGTGTTGAACAGAACTGTTCAATTTGGTGATTATATTTTCTTCTTTTGTAAAACCATGCTTAAAGAGCTTTTTTTAAATAAAATATATCTTCATAAATAAAGCATAGTGTGAGTCATTGTGAGGCCTTTTCCCTCTCTCCG
Source organism: Fundulus diaphanus (assembly GCA_037039145.1). Lineage (NCBI taxonomy): Eukaryota > Metazoa > Chordata > Actinopteri > Cyprinodontiformes > Fundulidae > Fundulus > Fundulus diaphanus. Next base: position 19,799,093 of record CM073130.1, on the reverse strand, counting down.
ACTACAACAAAATTATTGTGCTTTAAAGGGGACATATGCAAAATCCACTTTTCTTATCCCTTAAATACATTTTGTTGTATACTTGGAGTCTTTAGTTTTCTCTGTTATCTATTACCTTTTATCTTAAAAAAAAACTATTACGTCATTGTATTTGCTGCGGAACTGCTGAACAAGGTCATGGACTTGAGGCTAACCAATTTTGCAAATCCACCATTTTTATTTCTCAACGCAAATTTGTGGTCCAAGCTATATCATACCGTCACCCAACACAGTACAAAAATGGTTGAATGGTGTGGAGTGGAACACTGCGACCTGAATGTGGGTGGGTTATTGAGTGCCTCCTTTAGATTTAAAGACACGGCATCAAAACAAGCTGTTCTCAGACCCCCCTTGGAACAGGGTTTAAAAAAAAGAGGAAAGGGCGGGGAAGGATTCAATTTACAAGGAATTCAGATAAAATCATTGTACTTCCGCTTTATATTGATCAAAAGTGAATGATTTCAATGTGAAATTGAAGAACTGAAACACATGACTTTCAAATTAAGATGTAAATTGGATTATATTTAGGGTTAAAGCATTTTCTGAATTCATCCAATGGCCTGTTTTTGCATTTTGATGCTCTTTGCACCTTTAAACTGAGGTACAATCAATAAAGGGAGATTAATGTCTATTAATGTCTGCAAAAGTTTATTTTAAACGCCAATAAATGATGAGAAATACTTTTCTGTTTGATGTCTGCTCCATTATCAGGGTTTCGGTCATAAAAACAGTTTCCTCAGATATATTATATAAGATATAACCGATTCCGCGTTGTGCGCGGAACTGCTTCCGGTTGATCCTAAAGCCGCATGTTTTTAAATGTTCGGAAAAGGGACTCGAGGCGGAGCAGGGGCGCCTCCAGGGGGTGGCCAGGGGTGGTCATGGCCCCCCCTGTGCCATGTCCTGGCCACCCCACTGGCCAGTGTCTATTGTAGTAGCGTCAGTTTAGCATTTCATTATATCATGCACAGCCAGCAAGACAGACGCTCTTCCTTGCCTTCTATCGCACTTTTATTTGTATCTGCCAGTATCTACTTCCCTTAGTAACTGTTTTGTTTTCCAATAATTGAATAAATGTACACCTTATTCCTAATGTAAATACGCAATAAAAATGTATTATTGTTCAACTCAAAATGTTAACTGTGCTATTATTGGGCTATGCACATTAGATCATTAGGAACATTAAAAATTCAGAAAACCATTAAAAACCATAAGATATTAGTAGGCGTTTACTTAAGTGTTTCTGATTCTGCCTGTTTTCTACATGCAGGTTTACTACAACAGTAGAATAAAATCCTGAAATTACATCTTTTAGTTTCAGTGCCACCCCAAGAGTTTAAGTGGCTCCATCTGGCCACCCCTACGAAATATTTCTGGAAGCGCCACTGAGGCGGAGAAAGAGCTAGAGAATGGGAAAATGCTAATTTCAACAAAAGCGGATGGAAAACGAGGAATTGGGGACATGGCTGCAGCCTGTCGACGGTAAAGATGACGAAGGATTTTGCCGTGTTTGTAAAAAAAAAAATTAAGCTTTGCACAATGGGTGTCAATGCTTTACGGTCTCACATGAAGTCGGACAGTGTAGTCCAGGGTGTACGCGGGTATACGGCATATACCCACTTATTTTTCAGTCAGCATTACGTATACCAACTTCTGGAGCGATATTTGTGTCTTTTGATTGAGCGCGCAGTGACACAGGTATTCAGCGTTTAAACATCACGCGCGCGCTCAAAACTGATAAACAATTCTTCTCAATCCACTATCCTATCCTCGCGCTCGGTTCCGTGTCTGCCCGTGACCTGCTACTTCCACGCTCAACACCAGCTGTGCGCAGCTCCGGGATTCTGTCTGCGCGCTCTTGACTTCAAAAACTGTCCACCTCACCAGCCAATCACAGACAGGTTTCTTTCCATCCAATCAGAGTAGGGCTTGCAAATACTGCATTCAGATGGATTAAATCAAAAGGCTGCAGCTTTTGGCAGAAATTACTAAACATAACGGTGGGATTGAAGAAAAAACAACAACCAATAAACAGTTTAATATTTTAGCCTAAAATATTTAGTTTAAAATAATTCCTTGAGTTACTAAGTGAGGTGTGAAAAATCTTTTTGTCTCTTTTCTTTCCAGTTTCTGGGTGATGATGCAAACGTTTCTTGTGATCATAATCATCATCATTGTCATCATTATTTAAAGAGCACTTTAACACGAGGTAAAACAAAATAACATCTAATAAAATGACTTGAGTAAAGAATCAACAGTTTAAAACAACAAACAGAAGTTCTTTAAACTGAACTCTAAGATAAACAGGCATCCAGTGAAGGGAAGCCAGGATGGGGTTATGTGCTTTCTTTTATGTTTTTCCATTAAAAGGTGTGCAGCAGCATTTGAACCAGCTGCAGACATTTGAGTGAGGACTGACCGATTCAGAGATAAAGAGAATTAATCCAGCCATGATGAAATGAAGGCTTGGAGTAGTGTTTCCATATTTTTGCCTTGAAAGAATAGGTTTTACCTTTGCTTTGTTGACTTTGCTTTAAATGACTTAACTTAGGTCCTTTTTTGACTGTCAAGTTTAAAATCACCGTCCATTTTAAAATCAAGGGGCTAAAACATTCATTGTCAGGGTGTCTAAATCAACAGGATCAACAGTTCTTTGGGTGTTTCAACTGGTATATTTGACAATTCATGATTTGCAAAGACAAAGAGATTTGAGTTTTGATGTTCTCCTCGTTATTAACTTTATCTCTTTCGGTAGATTCTCTTTCTCATTCAATTTAGGACTTTCCATATGCCTTATCATCTAGGTCTATATTGAAAAACCTATAGTAAAGTAATCAAATGTTGATTCTGGATGTAGTGTAGGAATTCCTTCAATATAAACCAAAGAAAATTTTACATTACCTGCCAGAAGCTGGATAAAATCTTTAAAAAAGAGACAACAGTATTTTCACAGCTCACGTAATAGCTCAAGGAAATATTGTAATCTAAACGTTTAGGCTAAATATTTTATGCTAAAATGAGTAAACCCTAGTGATGGATTTTTGGGTAAACTAAATAGAGCAGTGTTACATGTGATTGTTTCTAAAACAGCATTTTTCTGAGCTGCGTCTAAAAGGGCAAACATTGAGAGTATACCTACTTCTCCAAGGACCACTACACCACTGCGGACAGCCACAGATCAGCTGCAAGGGGCAGACAACAGCTAACAATGTCAAGGTACTTTTCTATAACCAACGGAGTCACGTTGGCTACCGCAAACAGCACAGCAGCAGCTGGAGCAAGCTCTACCGCCACTAACGTAGGGAAATCAGACGGTCTTCGAACAACATTTTGAGCCAATGCAACACTGCATGCGGAGGTGCTCTGGTGTCTGAACACAGCCATCAATAAGTACTCATATATATATATATATATATATATATATATATATATATATATATATATATATATATATATATATATGGGTTGATGGCATTAAATTTATTTCTACGAGCATTAAAAGAGCATTAAAAAGCATTAAATTAGGGTTACTCATTCCTGTATAAACCCTGATTATGGTGTCTCAACAAAGAGCCCTTGAAGGGTTCATGGCCACCGTGACGTCCTCTTCATGTGCCACAGCTCTTACAGTAAATGATTTGTCTCTGCTTTCCCAGCCTCTCCCTCCCTTTCTCCATTTGCTCATCTTTGTGGTCACAACTCTGTGTCCCAGCTGAAATTTCTACATTTGCTGTTCCGTCTTTTTGCCTTCCTCCTTTTACACCATGAAGAAACCATTACTACACCCTCAGTTATCATCATTTATTTCCCTTTTCTCTAACAGACTGAAATTCTCTCTTCAACCCATTTTGCTGACAGTGTGGGATTCTGTGTCCATAGATTTGTGTTTTGTTTTGCTTTTTGCTGTGTAATAAGCACAATGGAAATCTTACAATACAAAAAGATAAATCAATTGCCTTCTAAAGGCATTCACATGCCTTCAAATGCTCCCCATTCTGTCATGTTAGATCCTCAAATGACATTATTTTGGTTTTATTCGACACACAACAAGAAAATACACAATTATGAAGTAGAAGAAAAAGAATGCTAGGTTTGTAGTATTTTAATAAGAATCTGAAAAAGTGTGCCCTGAACCCCTGAGTCAATACTTTGCAGAAACACCTATTCCTAAAAGTTACAGCTGCAAGTATTTTGCCGCATGTCTCTAACAGCTTTGCACATCCACAGGCTAAAATTGTCTTTTTCTGCAAAGCGGTTCAAACTCAGCCAGGCTGGGTGGAGCTAATCAGTAAACCTCAGTTTTCAAGTCTTGTTGCAGATTCTAAATCGGATGTGGGTCTGGATTTTGGATTCTTCTAATGCATGAAAGTGCTTTGTTCTCATCCCAGTTTAGCTCTGTCAGTATGTTTAGGTCCTGCTGAAAGGTACAGTGGAGCAATAAAGCATTTAGTCAGCCACTGATTGTTTAGGACGAGAGGTCTGTAATTTTCATCATAGGTTCAACTATGAGAGACAAAATGAGAACAAAAAAAATCCAGGAATTCACAATGTAGGATTTAAAAAACAATTATTTATAAACTATGGTGGAAAATAAGCTTTTGTTCTATAACAAAAGTTAAACTCAATACTTTGTAGCATAGCCTTTGTTGGCAATGACAGAGGTCAAATGTTTCCTGTAAGTCTTCACCAGTTTGCACCACTGTAGCTGGTATTTTGGCCCATTCCTCCATGCAGATCTCCTCTAGAGCACTGATGTTTTGGGGCTGTCACTGGGCAACGCGGACTTTCAACTCCCTCCACAAATTTTCTATGGGGTTGAGGTCTGGAGACTGGCTAGCCCACTCCAGGACCTTGAAATGCTTTTTACGAAGCCACTCCTTCATTGCCTGAGCGGTGTGTTTGGGATTATTGTCATCCTGGAATACCCAACCATCCTCAATGCTCTCACTGATGGAAGGAGGTTTTGGCTTACTTCTCTTGATACATGGTTCATTCTTCCCTTAACACGGATCAGTCGTCCTGTCCCCTTTGCAGAAAAAACAGCCCCAAAGCATGGTGTTTCCACCCCCATGCTTCACAGTAGGTACGGTGTTCTTGGGATACAACTCAGCAGTTGAGTTAGTGCCAAAAAGTTCTATTTTGGTTTCATCTGACCACATGATATTCTCCCAATCCTCTTCTGGATCATCCATATGCTCTCGGGCAAACTTCAGACAGGCCTGGACACGTAACGGCTTTAGCAGGGGGACACGCCTGGCACTGCAGGATTGAGTCCCTCTCTACGTCGCGTGTTACTGATGGTAGCCTTTGTTACTTTGGTCCCAGCCCTCTGCAGGTCATTCATCAGGTCCCTCCATGTAGTTCTAGGATTTTTGCTCACCGTTCTCATGATCATTTTGTCCCCATGGGATGAGATTTTGCGTGGGGCCGCAGATCGAGGGATATTATCAATGGTCTTGTATGTGTTCCATTTTCTAATAATTGATCACACAGTTGATTTATTCACACCAACCTGCTGCCTATTGTAGATTCACTCTTCCCAGCCAGGTGCAGGTCTACATTTTTCTTCCTGGTGTCTTTCGACAGCTCTTTCGTCTTGGCCATGGTTGAGTTTGGAGTCTGACTGTTTGAGGCTGTGGACAGGTGTCTTTTATACAGATAGCTGTATTAATGGCTCCTGTTTGAACTCGCTAACGAGTGGAGGACAGAAGAGCTCCTTAAAGAAGAAGTTACAGGTCTGTGAGGACTAGCACTCTTGCTAGTTTGTGGGTGACCAAATACTTATTTTCACCATAGTTTACAATTGTTGACGCCGCTTGCTTCCCCAGGTCCGTTGAGTCATGTGCAGGACTTAGTCTAAGAGTGCAACAAAAACTCAGCCAAGGAAACAGAATTGAAGTTTCACCTTTGCAAAGGGAGAGAAGTTGCACCAGCCACACCTGCGAGCAACAAGTCTGCCATCTTCCTTGTGCAGGCTCTTTTTATTAACTTCAAAGGGGAGGGTCTCACAGAGTTACATGAGCGAATGACACACACTGTTGCCCGATCAGTTCTACACCTTAACAATACTTCTACCCTATATGGGGTTGCTTCTATGGCTGCCCACTGTACTGGTTCTTCCGGTCATCGCCTGCAAGCCGCGGACCGCAACCCGAACCTTGTGCTAGCAACAAAAGGTTGTCCAAGACAGAAACCCGTCTTGCAAATTCCAAGAATTCCAAATTCTCTTACCAACAGGCCCGGTTTTGAAGCTTTCTGCCAGCTATCTTAAAAGCATATTAAAGCATATAAACACATGTTAAACCGTCATAAAAGTGTAAGAAACGGATCAAAGTTAATACATTCCACACAAAATAAGCTCTTTCAAAATCCTACAATGGGAATTCCTGGGGAGGTTGTTCTCATTTTGTCTCCCATAGCTGAAGTGTACCCATGATGAAAATCATAGACCTCTCTCATCTTTCTATGTAGGAGAACTTGCACAATCAGTGGCTGACTAAATACTTTTTCGCCCCACTGTGAATCTCTGTTCCAGTCTCAAGTCTGTTTTTGCAAGTTGACTTCCAGGACTTCCCTGCATTTAACTTAATTTACCTTCCCATCAACCCTGCCTAACCCCCCTTAGCCCTGCTGAAGGAAACCTTCACTCAGAAAACATTTTTTATGAGACTCATACAGGGAGTCATGAGTTCTTGTAAAACTAATAATGTGACCTGAATCTTTAAATGTCATCATGGTTCTAGACCACTTCAAAGGAGGATCTCAGAACGCAGAAGCACCATCAGGAATCACAGATATTTTCACATTTTCTCCCCTCCTCGTCTTTCAAGAAGAGGCGGGGACATGGAGACTCTATTGTTTGAATGTGAGGCATTTTAGATTAACACTTCAGGAACAAAGGAGCTCAACGAACACGTTGATCTTGACTTATCTCTTTAACGCAAATAATTTTCCCTCTTTGTCCATGAGAAGCTATGCATCTTTGGTTCTTACCACTTAATTACAGTAGCATCTGGAGTGCTTTTGGTGTCAGTACTTGCCCTTCTGCCCACCAACTACCTTCGGTCTGATTAATGCCTTCCTGTCAGTTTGGGTAGAACATGTCTCGGCAGGTTTGTTGTTGTACCACAACGTCTTTCCGTGTTCAGATGTTTTGAACACACCTTTGTGAGAAAGGTAGGGATATTGTTTAATGACCTTACGCTGATTGAAGTGTGCTGAGAGCTGTCTGCTTGTTCCAGGGGATTTTATTTAGGTCTGTCAGAGTAAAGAGGCTGAACACAAATGCAACACTTTTTGGATTTATCAAACATTTTCCTTCATCACATCACATTTTGTTGGTCTATCATGTAAAATCACATTAAAATACACAAGAGTTTATGGGTTCAAATCCTGGCCTGGGGTTCTACCCAGATGCCAAATGACACCTGGAGATAGCTGCCACCCTCCTCCTCTGCATGCTTTGTTAAGAGAGGGGGAGTGTGGAAACAAAGTGGTTGTACATGTCTAACACATCCACAGGTGTCAACTTTCATCAGAAAGCCTCCAAATGCAAGACCACAGACACTGTGAAGCTTCGCTCTTTTCGAAGTGCACGGTTGTGGTTGCTCCCCGCCTTTTCACACAGGTGCTGTGAAAGTGAAGCGCATCTGCAGCAGCAAAACTCTGCACTACCGCCTGGAAGTACAGTCTCGGTACTGCTCATGTTCTTTTTAAAAACGTGTCTTTGAAACAGTAGTTATTCCTGCAGGATGTTTTTTTTTTCTGAATTCCGCTCAAGTTTAAAGAAGACAATCCTGTCCGAACAGTGCTTTTACCTCTTTTGCTAATTTACTTTCGTTTTTAGATTTGGCCTTTTGCTCATGCAGCTGGTGAGTTTATAAAATCCCCTCGTTACTGTAGGGCAGGGTTTCCCAAAGTGTGTTGCGCGAGCTGCTACTAGGGGGTGCGCGAGGCGAAAACTGTAATGGCGTCTGACCGTGTTCCCCCCCACCCCCCCAACACACACAAGATGTGTAAATAAGCATTTCTTTTGTAAAGCTCAAAAAATGTTAATTTAATCAATAAATACAAATGTATTGTAATGATCCTTATTAGACTTTATTGCTAAATGCTGTTGCACACTTACTGTTTTATTTACGAGATTAAATTGAGTGACTCGGTCATTGTGCTGCGCCTACAAGCAGCGCTGATGCTCATGGTGCCGTGACTTTGAACCAGTGACAAGCTGTGACGCGCATGACACGCACACCGCTGTCGTTACCGCTGGTCCTGGGGGGGATTAGTGGTGATAGACGCGATTTCTTGACTATGCTCACGCACAGATCTGTAATACTTTTCATTGCGATTCAGACAGGCGCAGACTGCACCGTGCAGTTCATTTTAAAGAGGCAGTTTTAGCGCATATTCAGACAGAAACAGAGGGGGGAGCTGAGGTGTGTTGCCGTGGGCGTGTTTACCTGCTGAAGGTAACCGCTGTGAAACAATCAGAAAGATTTATCTGATTAATAACATCTTTATGGAGCGCTAGAGTTGTTACTCTGTGCTGCTTCACCAGTTCTCTCTCGCTCGTTATCGGACACAAATCAAACTGCTTCGTGTTTGCACTTTGCGGCGTAAATTGTGCGTCAGACTCAGATTTAGAAGCTTTGTTACGACGTTTGAGTTGTAACTGCAACCGTTTTATATATATATTAATCTTAGGGGTGCGTCAACCCGGCTGGGACATGGAAGGGGGTGCGCGGCTAAAAAGGTTTGGGAACCCCTGCTGTAGGGGTTAACTTTTATCAGTGGTTGGGGAATGCAGTCTGTGGGTGGGGTTGAGTTTTGGGATTGCAGGCGGTCTAGGGGCTACGGTGCGGAAGCTGAAGGGAGAACACTGGAACGGCCTCCATTTCTTTGCATGCTTACTAACATGTACACTAACATGTACACAACACTATCAGGGCTGTTTAAAGCGGTGTTTAGTGGTGGCTTAAGCCCCACTGCTGGCCCCAAACAGCTGTAAAGTCCACTTATACCTCTGGGAGCCCTGATATTGTGGCTGTGTGGAGCCCCCCTGCTGAAATCTGCAACAGAACTGGGATTTACCGAGAAAGGGCTGGAAATGCTCCAGTAGTACAGATAAGGAAAGCTATGGTAACAGTCTTTAAAGCTAATGGAGTGAAGCTGGAGTCTTATTCCATGTGTAAAATGGGTCAGCAAGCGATAGCCTTTTAAAGGTAAACTTCTTGTCAGCTTCACATTCTGAAAAGGGTTTCATTAAATCATCAATACGATCATGTCTTCATTATGCATTTTTAATTAAAGAAGCTGAGAGAAAAAAACAACACAAACCCTTTAAAGCTTGACAAATCATTTCAAAACGTTTTCCAAATCTGTTGTGACATACTGTGTATCCTGTATAATTCAAATAAAAAAACAAGTATATTTAATACTGGAAAAAAAGACTTAAAATGAGAACTTCTCATATGTGCACACCCCTCTAAAGAAAAAGACGTTGAACCACCTAATAGATTCAGTTTCAGTTCTTGACTCCACATCTGCCATCAGTTACCATGAATCTGACTGACGTAAAATACAGCTCTGTTGCTCCAGCGGGATCTTTTTGGAATTGGCTCATTTCAATCACACAGCAAAAGCCATCATTTGCAGAAAAGGTTACGGAGGATGAAAATGACCATATTGAACAAATGTATGAGTCTGCTACTAATGGCAAAAAGAAGGCGGTAAGCAGTAATTGGATTACAGGAACATTACAAGAACTGGATTTTCTTTTTCAAATTGATGAAAATGAGACTGAAACTTATCAGGAAAGCAGTAAAAAGGCCAACAGCAACACCAGAGGAGCGGCAGGAGCCTCAAACAAGGACTGGTTGTGTTTTACATATGACAGCAAATGTGTTTGTTAACCAAGAAGGCTGAGACGGACCTCTATTGTTCCAAACACACCATCCAGGCCTGACAGAAATCTCCCAGAATCTTGTGTTACCGTCTCTGTAACACTGATTGTCCTCCCTCATCATTTTCATGATGCTTAAATGTACTTGTGCACATAATCTCGGCCATAAATCTGATTCTGATCGCTTGGCACACAAGTTAAGATCTGAGCTCAGTTTGACATAAATTACTATGAGAATTATTGCAAAAAAGCATTTAAAGTTTATCTGAAGCGCTTATTTAAGAGAAACACACTTTGCCGTACTGTCAATTCAACACAGTCACTAGTTCATATTGTAACAAGTTGTGTTGCATGCAAAATGGACAATATAGCAGCAAGCTATCCATGTATACCGATTCCCCTCTGTAATAATTATACAATTATTGGAAACACACAAGGTTTATGACGGCATATGCAAGGTCTCCCTCTTCTTGCCCGTTTCTACTCGTCATGGCCCGACCGGTGTGCGAGGCAACTGTGCAACAAAGAGAAAGGGTTCTGCGTTTGTCTTTTTGTAGAGTAAATCTGGCACTGACGAGGTAACCAGTCCCACCACGCGGTTGACCTAAGCTCTAAGGACAGAACCCTTCGCTGTTCAAGTTTCTGTCTCTGCTGGCCTCTGGTGACGAACAGACACATAATGCTGAGTGCATCTCTTCTTCCCACTCATTTTCCGACATCCCTTTAAACTCCACGAGGCAAAACCCAAGAGCTTTTGTTTCTATGCATAGCATACACTTTATTGAATATATGAAAACAATTACAAATGGAAAAAAAGAAAAATAGAATGGTCACTTTTTCCCTCCTCAAACAAAATAAATTAAGTCACCCTTTAATAAATTCAAAACAAACAAGGCTTTTTTTTTTTTTTGCACACTGAGCACTTCTCCCACCTTAAACATCAAGACTTTGTAGATTTGGAGTACATCTGCTCAGGTCCAATGCAATCTCACACATACACAGCATTGTTCTGTCTGCTGAATGGAAGGAGCCTTTAGACACAGGCACTCGTCTGCAGGAGTATCGACGGCGAAGCATAAAAGGAGTCATTGTTCTGTCAGCTCAGACGCCAATGTGGTTAAAGACATTTAACGGACTACTTTTGGTTAACATTTATACTGCAGAAAGATGAAGCTCGTTCAGGACATTTAGCTGTGTACTGAACAGAAGCGGAGCAAAGAGAGAGAGGAGATGCTTCGACTGGTGCATTCAGTAAAACTCACCGTATCTATTGTACATTTCTGAAATATTTACAACTTAAAACCTTCACGCTCTTTCGGGGACATTTGAGCATCAGAATCACATTTGTTCCCACCGTCTCCTCCGTCGGCTGAAAGGGGAGAGTTTAAGAACCGCAGGATTGCTTAAAACCACACGAGCGTAAGAAATAGAGGTGTCATCACAGAAAGCCGAGCGCGACTGGTGAAATTTGTTCACTTTTCTGTTGCCGTTTAACATTCTTCTGCCTGATCTACAAGATAAGAGCTCAGGCGGTGCATGTGAGGCCACGGGAACCTTGCTGATATGAGCCAAGGCTAATAAGCACACAGAAAAAGGAATGTGACACAAAGAGCTGAAGCTAGTAGATTTTATAATCATCGTCTCTAAATGCTTACACATGTGCAACATAAACCGTTTTCTCTGTTAGACGAAATGGTGTCTTTTCTTAAATAGCAGTTAACGATCCTTCTGTATGAGAGAGGGTGGGAGGAGATCTTCTTAGTAAGAGCGGATGGCGGGAGGAACGTGGGCGCAGTCCTGTTCGTTCAGAGAGCTGTCGATAACCCGACGGTACCTCAGCGTCACCTGGCATTGGTCAGAGTGAAGACGGTGTTAGACATCAGTAATGATGGTGAAATCTGTGATAAACGGGGCCTAATGGTACCTTTCCGGTTTTGGGGTCGACGTAGGACATGGTGTGCTTCCTCCAGTGCTGCTCGAAGGGCTTCTCCTGTTGACCCTCCAGGGGCTTGGAGTAGTCGAACTCGTCAACACGATCCTGGAAGGAGAGCGATTCAGAGAGCAGCCGGGCTTTAATGAGCGTTTTAGGTTTCCAGCACAAGTTACCTTGATCGCCACTACGGCAGGAATTTAACCGCACGTGCAATAAATACTAAAACTTTTAAAGCTCCACTCAGACCGCTCCTCATCTTGCCATGTGTTAGTACATCTGTGTCCAAAAATGGATAAATGAGACGTTTTCTAAAAACAAGCCCTGTCCCGTTTATAAATGATGTAGTTTGGCCTTAATTCCTGCATAGTTTGTATCGTAAGCATAGTTTGGCATGAAGAGAGTAATCAGTTTTCTACCAGCTGCACTACTTTCACTGGGAGTCAGTCTCGTTTTCTCCCTGACGGATCCTCTGGAGATGAAAGCTTAGTGCCTTATAGACGGTTCATGAGCGCCCCCAGGTGGTCAAAACAATAAAAACTCCATTATTCTGAAAACGAATCAAACTTCCCGTTTTTTTTTTTAAATCATGACCATAAACGCTGTTGGAGTCTGGCGTAGCTTAGGATCAAGCTACGTCAAACACTACAGCAGCTGATCTCTGAAGGGTGAGGCTTTATTTGCCTAAAGGAGTCTGTCTGCCTATTCCAGCAAAATGCAAGGCAGACATCCAATAGTGTGAGAAGGAAATTAGGACAATAAATTTAAGGGAACAATAACAATGCTAAATAGAAAGTACCAAGACACTAATAGGTATTCAAAAAAAATGACAGAAGAAAAATAAACATCGAGTGAAAAGAGTTTCACAGGTATAACAACAAATTGTAGAAATCTGAGGACTAACTTTGAAGTCCTCTCTGGCATGGGCTCCCCTGCTCTCCTTTCTTTGCTCAGCAGAGTTAATGGTTTGGACGCCGTTCAGCATGAGGTTCTGCAGCTCCAACGACTCCACCAAATCTGTGTTCCACACAATGCCTAAAAATAGAAAACGCAAACATCAAAAACAAGAGCGAGCACATTTTCCCCCGCGCAGCCATTGCTGGAGCCAGACCGGCCCGGATGAAAGCTGCAGCCTACCTCTGTCAAAGGTCTTGATCTTCTCCATGCTCTGGTAGATGTCGTCCATCTTGTCGCAGCCCTCCTTCAGAACAGAGCCGGTACGGAAGACGGCAGCATGGTTCTGCATGGCCTGAACGAGGAGAAATAGAACCCGATTCTCAGCTTTTGATCAAACCTTTCCGGGCTCTTTTTGTGCAAGTGGTGGCGAACAAATCTCAACGTTCTTGATGCGTTTAAAGTGTTCACCTTCTGCATGTTAAGCCGGATCTCAGACGTTCTCAGATTTCCGTTGGCAAATCTCAGCTTGTCCAGGTTGGCCACAGACTCCTCTCCAGCGCTGGACTTCAGGGGGGACAGTTTCTCCCCTGAAAAGAGGAAAAAAACGGTATTAGCAGCGAAGCAGGAGCAGCACTTACCAAAATATTCATTTCAGATGCAACGCTGTTGACGTATTGTCAAAACAATTGTGTTATCTGACACAGAAGAAGAGAGAATAAAGACTTCTCTAATCTTAGACGGGCATTTTTGTTATTAAAATAAGAAAAAAAAAATGTGTAGCATCTTAAATTTCTCTTGATGTGTCCAAGAATCCCTCACCGGGTTTGTGCTCCTCGGCTATTGTGAGGGCACAAGCTCTCCCAAACACCACCAGGTCCAGCAGGGAGTTAGCGCCCAGCCTGTTGGCGCCATGCACGCTGGCGCAGGCTGCCTCGCCGCACGCGTACAACCCGGGAACCACCTTGTCCTCACCGTTGGTGTGATCGATCACCTAAGGAGTGAAAAGAGTCACCGCGTCATAAATGGTCTGAGGAGACTAGGGCTGAACGATTTTGGAAAATAATCTAATTACGATTTTTTTATCTTAATATTGCGATTTAATGCAATTATTTTTTTTCTGTTTAATTTATCATGTCTTTTTAAACATACAAACAACAAATCAATCCGTTTCATCGCTGTGCAGATTAGGTGCTAAAAGAGCCGCTGCGTCTCAACTCAGAGCAGAAATGATTGTGTTCTGCCTACGATACATTTCAACAAAAATTACGATTTGATTTAGACTTTTCTCTGCTTTAACCACAAGCAACAAAAGTGGCCTCTAGATAAAGATGTTTGTAAACAAGGACTATTTAAAACAAGAACTTTTAATGTTTTATTAATCATAATATTATTCAAGAGAACAGCTTTTAATTGATTTGGACATCAATCCTTGTTGAATATAAAGTGTAAAGTGCAACCAACAAGCAAGTCTATGTATTAAACAGTTTGACCACTACTTAATGCTATGATGAGATTCCTGAAAGTTTCTGGTAAAACAGTATGATTATAAACTCTAAAACAAGTAATAAAATTAGATTATCTCACCGCTGCAACTCTCTTCCCTTCCATGTGGAGGCAAACCCACTTTAAACATATTACTGACACCTAAAGTCTGATTCACCAATTGTTACATAGCCAAAAATTGCAGACGTCTGCGATTTAGAAGTTTTGTTTTTTTAAATTGCGATTATATTGCAAATGCGATTAATTGTGCAGCCCTAGAGGAGACATTTCTGAATGGCGGTTAGGGACTGATGCAGTACCTGTCCCTTGTAGTTAGTGGGTATTCCTCCCATATTGTAGTGAACTGTGGGAAGGACGGGGATGGGCTCTTTAGTGACGTCCACTCCAGCGAAGATCATGGCCGTCTCGGAGATTCCAGGCAGCCTCGCGGCCAGCTGCTGAGGAGGCAGGTGGTGGAGCTGCAGGTAAACGTGGTCCTTCTCCGGGCCGACACCTCTGCAGGAGGACAGGAAAGGCGTCTTTGATCATTCCAGGTGTAAAAACCCCCCACACTTACGCCACTGCGCATGGGTTGTGTCCATACCTGCCCTCCCTGATCTCTATTGTCATGGAGCGAGACACCACGTCTCTGGAAGCCAGGTCTTTGGCATTGGGGGCGTAGCGCTCCATGAAGCGCTCCCCCTCGCTGTTGATCAGGATTCCTCCCTCACCACGGCAGCCCTCTGTGATCAGGCAACCAGCTCCATAGATCCCTGTAGACATCCAGGGTTGAAGTGATGTTCATGTAACACTTAGACTTTACCAGACGTCAGTCCTTTACGGTCATTTTAAAATGTAAATCACTAAAAAGGAAGGAAGGCCTGAACACAAGGAGGTAAAGGATGGGAGGTAGGACACAAGAAATGTAGGATGGACAGACTCAGGAAAGGAGGGAAGTAGGAAGCAAATTTAAAAATAGGAGACAAGAAAAGCAGGAAAGAAAGGAGGAAGGTAGGAAACAGGGAAGGAGGGAAGGAAAAAAAGGACACAAGGGTAGATTTGATGTGGTGCACAACGAAGGGGGAAAAAATAAACTATCAAATGTTATAATCCTGTGAGATGTGCACTATGTGGCAATGAGCTCGTCTCTTGCAACTCTTACATTTCTGTAAACTGCCGTGTCTAAACATCAAAAAGCACCTAAAATGCTCTATAGTATGGTTCCATGTGAGAAAAATAAAACATACAGAAAGTTAAAGTCATGCTTTGAGTCGGGTTTGAGTCAGGATCGGTTGATCGTTCCTTTACCGAGCTTTTGATACCCTTCGGTTCTGAGCTAAAACGGATCAAACAGCAGCTACAGATGGAGCCGACCACCCGTCTGCACACTGATAACCCAGAGAGAGCTGACAACACTTTGTTTGGCCAATGTTGTTTATCTGTGTCCATTTCTCTGACAGGTGAATAGAAGGGTGAGGAATAGAGTATAACAGGCAACATAAACCCAGACGTCCTCATCACGGGGCTGCGTTATTACGCAACATTGCTGTGGAGCCTGGTGTCAAATGTCCAGCAGAAACCAAAATAAAGATGACCTTCAGGAGAGGCACATCTGTCACACTATGTCTGACCGGAGTTCTGGTTCACTCCACAAGCTGGAGATGGATGATCAGAGACGCAGAAACAACCCAGTGTGAAACCATAATGCTAGAATTCCACCTAGAGTTAGGACTTCTGTCATCTACTGCAAAAACAAGGACTATTCCACCAGCTACTTCTCACTGATTTTCCTAATCTCATCTAAAATGTCGTGTAAAAGCAGTTCTGGTCTTACTTCTGTCCACCTGCCCGTCTCTAGCTTCGCCTCCTGCTGCAGACGCCGGGTTGCAACCACCGAGCTGCAGAGATCGGCCATCAGCAGCACGCAGGAAATAAACCAGCGCCTCTAGGCTCCACCCATGTTTCTGCAGAGTTAAAGTCCAGGTATGCAGGGATTCTCAGCAGAATGGGGACTTTTAGGTTAAATCAAGCAATAATGCTTTTCCTTTTCATTAAAAGAACAAGATTTCACTGTTAAATAGAGCTTGGGTCCTGGCTCCAGCTGGGTGGGCTAGGAGGGGAAAACTAACGGAGAGCAAGTAAACATCAACGCTTCCTATGAAACCTAAACATCCAAGAAGAATAGCTCACCTATCTCTGCTACTTTAGTGCTTTAAAAAATAAACCTCTCTGATGACGGGCTGTCTTTGTACCTGTGGGATGGAACTGCACAAACTCCATATCCTGGCAGGGCAGGCCCGCTCTGGTCACCATGGCGTTTCCGTCTCCTGTGCTCGTGTGGGCGGACGTGCAGCTGAAATACGTTCTTCCATAACCCCTGAAACCGAGAATTAAGTCCGATCACAACCACGACTCGTCCCGGGCTGACCACGCCGGGCTCCAACTGAACGCGTGCCGTACCCGGTGGCGATGACGGTGTTCTGGGACCGGAAGCGGTGAATGGAGCCGTCCTCCATGCAGAGCGCGATGACTCCTTTGCACTCCCCGTCTTCCATCAGCAGATCCAGGGCAAAGTACTCCACGAAGTAGCTGGTGTCGTAACGCAGCGACTGAACGACAGGCAGGAAGAAGGATGTTCAGCAGAGAGACAAGCTGGTCGTACCGGGCAGGAGGGAGAGGTGGACGTTCTCACCCTTCCATAAAGCGTATGCAGCAGGGAGTGTCCGGTCCTGTCCGCCACGCAGCAGCAGCGGTGGGCCTGGCCCCCCTTTCCGTACTTCAGACTCTGACCACCGAAGGCCCGCTGGTAGATCTTCCCTTCTTCGGTGCGGCTGAACGGCATGCCGAAGTTTTCCAGCTGGCAAAGGGAAGCAACACGAGCCTCGCGTCAATTACTGTAAATCGTACCTGTACTGAACCATTTCTATGGAGCTAAAGGAGCTAATACTGCAGTAGGAACATCACACCGAGGCTTAGACTGCTGCGGCACAATATCCATGAGCGTTTAGGAGAGAGACCTTACCTCCACTACGGCTGCAGGAGCCTGCTCCGTCATGTAATGGATGGCGTCTTGGTCTCCCAGCCAATCTGATCCCTTCACCGTGTCGTAGAAATGCCAGCGCCAGTCGTCCTCCTCCATGTTGCCCAGAGCCGCGTTGATCCCACCCTAGGAACGAGACTATTTTACTCACTAAGCAGCACCACCGCGAAACATTCAAGACGTCCATCGACTGAGTTAGGACAGAGCGCTCTCCTAAAGGACTCGTGTTCCTGACGGCATGAACCATTCTGCTGGGGTACCTGAGCGGCGACGGTGTGAGACCTGGTGGGGAAGAGCTTGGTGACGCAGGCGGTGTTGAAGCCGGCCTCTGACAGGCCAAACGCAGCCCGAAGTCCGGCCCCACCTGCTCCCACCACCACCGCGTCAAACTCGTGATCCACCACGGGGTACTGAGTGGAGATCTGAAGACAGGCAGACAGAAGACATCTTCAAACCTCTGCTAAACGGTGCTTTGTGAACACTGCACACACCCGGGCGCGCTCAATGGAAGCATCCAACGGAAAGGAGAACTCACATCATCTGCTACTTTGGCGTTTTTCTTCTTGCCGTAGATGGAGAAGTGAAAGCTCCTGTAGCCCTGAACAGCAGCCGCAGGGACCTGCCGGGGAAGACAGACAGTTAACAAGTCGTCTGGATGGCACGAGGTCCTCCGCAGGGCGGAGCTCCTAGTCAGCGCTACAGCGAGCGTCCAAATGTTGACGACAGAGTCAGGAATCCAGTTTGTTAGTAAATTATGATACCCATTGTGTGCTGGTTTAAAACAGCAGGCCTGAAGCTGCATGAAATGTTTTTCTCCATCAACTTCAGCTTAATCCTTCAACTCACGGCTGCTACATCGTCATCCAAATTCTGCTGTTTGTAATAATCAGATAATTACAACTAAACCAATCATTACAACTGCTGAAGACCAGACGTTTGCCCGTCTGTGCATTGAAATCTGCTCAGCACCGTCACTGGCAGGTCCAGCCAATTAAAGTATTGTAGTCTGTTGAATTTTTCTTTTTACCACCCTGAAAAAGGAACATTAGCAGCTAAAGACTATATGCAGGTATAAGCCCCTAAGGGAGTGATGTGGTTGGCCAGTGCAATCAACTGGTTTAAAAAAAACATAGAAAAAACGAGGAGCTCGTGTCTTGTTTGTTTGCGTGTTATGTGTATTTATATGCATTCTGAGCCAGTGTCTGCCTCACCAACTGAATTATGGTAACACATGATGACAATAAAGCTTCCTGGCCATAGAGCCATACACAAAGGATGTGTAATATGGACTAAACTGAGCAGAACTTAGTAAAACTACTAAAGGTGAAGCCTCGTCTATGACAGGATGATGGCAGGTTTCATCTAAGCATAACCAGCCGTTAGTTCAATGTTTTGGACTTTCCATAGACCATCATTGGGGACCTGGTTCGCTTCATTGAGTTAGAGGCCAATGGTTTATGGGAAAACACCAGTAAATATCAACGGCAATAATCTCTAACAAATACATAAACCAAACAACACAAACTAAAAAAGGTGACATTCATAATTAAACATGGCTAAAGAAGGCGCACATCAGTTAAGTTTTATTCTCCTCACAGCAGCCCATAGACCTGTGACAAATTTTATGTTTTTTATGCATTTTTTACTGTTCCCTTTGCTATAAGTTTTACCATAAAGCACTTTGTGACTGCAGTCTGAGAAAGGGGCCTCATAAATAACAGTTACTTACTATTTACTACAAGTTGGATCATAACTAGAGAAACCAGCTGTGTAAATATAAATAGATGATAGTAATCTTACAAAGGGGGGGAAGATAAGGGATCAGTAAGTGTTTATTCTGTAAATTAGTCCTGCTTTCATAGAAAAATAATAGGATGCTCCATCAGCCATCTTGAATGTTGGCAGTTTTTCTATTTTCCACTCCCATCTTGTCTTCCCTAGATGGCTGTGGTGTTTTGACGCACAGGTCATTTTCATCAAGCTATCAGGAATAACTAATTAAACAGATTCAGGAATTTTTGTTGTCGTCGTTAGCTGTTCACCAAGGGGGGGGGGGGGGGGGGGGGTAGGTGTTAAAAGGTGGAATAATGCAAGGTTTGACCAGCAGTCGTTTAAAGTGCACATTTACGTGAAGTTTTTGCACTGCATGATTATAAACAGGTCATTGTGTGAGTATACAGTTATGTTTATTTTTAGCAGCATGCGAGTCTACAAGCGAGACTGATGGCAAAGTTTTCCACACAAAAAATGTCTCATAAATTCCACAAATATGAACCGAAGTTAATGTTTTTTTTTTTTTTTAAAAAGATATACATGTATACAGTATTATACATGTATATCTTGCATGATATACATGTATATCATGCAGACAGAATTAATATTCTCACTCCCGTTGTCTGAGGTGTCACATTGAGACAGCCTATGCTACATAATAGGTTACGCAAGCAACAACTCGGTGGTTATGAAAGCGAGCCTTACTTGCTGTCAGTCTGAGTATAATGACGCACGTTTACGCACATAATTACAGCATATATACATAAAGATGTGCCCGAATATGCTGGAATGTCCAGCGGTGGTTACTGACCGCTTTCGTGTTAGAGAGCACCCTCTTGGAGAGGAGACGGGACGCCGCGCTAACAGTCGCCATGTTGTCAGTCGGAGAACTGCCCCGCCGACGTTGGAGGAAGAGTTATGCTGTCGGACTGGACTGAACCACTGCCCGAAAAAGGGGGGACGCTTATTTTGCAAGTGATATTTTTTACTCATATAAATATATACATTTATTTTCAACAATAAGCTTGGTTTTAAACTTTTAAACTAACTCCACAGGAAAACTATTGTTGCTTTGTGACATGTGGTTAAAGTTTTATGCAAGTCGATTTAAATGAAACTCCCCTATCAAGCTGTGCGCAATAGAGAACGGTCAAAATTGTATAAGCGGAGTATGTAGGAACAAATGCATAAGTGACCTAGGCATTTCATTCAAGGTGAGAAGCAATTGCATACAGTAAACAAACAAAAAAATCTGTCTTGGCTTGATATAATTATGGCGCAGCTATATTCCCCATATTTAGTTTGATGTTAACAAATTGCGGCCGCAAAGCTAAAGGATAGCCAGCATGCTAGCTAATGCTAGCTTTGTTTTTGCTCTGCTAAACTGTCAAACCTCCTGCTCAGGCATCACCATGTAAACACATTTCTACAGTTTATGCAGACCTATTTGTGATACCTAAAGGCATTTTTTCAATGCTAACATCAAATATAAATTAATGTTTACGTGTGAACTTATGTTTAGGGTTTTAAAGAGTAAAATAGCCACACAATCTTATTCAGTAACCTATGCGATCTGTCTGCTCTGGTACAGTTGTTTTGCCGTTAGAGTCAGACAATCAGTGTTTTTACCCATATTTATTCAAAACTGCAGACAAATATACGAATGTCAAAGAAAACTGCAGAAGGAGTAAATGTAAATATTGGTTTTATTATTATTGATTTTTTTTTGCATCCTTCCAGCAGGCTCCATGAATAACTTGAATGACCCCCCTAGATGGAACATCGAACCAGACCAGAGAGGGAGGGAGGCCGGAGATGGCAACCATTGGAACTACGCCCTGCTGGTCCCCATGCTGGGACTGGCAGCATTTCGTGAGTTACACAACCAGATGCCTCTAGAAGAGTTTGGATTGGCTGTTTTGTTTTTTTAACAGATGAGAGAAACGCCTCCTTTTCTGGAACCTTTGGATCAAGTTAATCTTTATTCACACAAATAAACAAAAAAATAATATATATGAATATGAAGTGGTTATCTTTTTTGTGATTTGTATAAAATAGTAATACACCATTTATTATAGAAATTATTGTTCCTTGTGAATTTCAGTTCATCCATCCATTTTCTGACCCGCTTAATCCCTCATGGGGTCGCGGGGGTTGCTGGTGCCTATCTCCAGCGTTCACTGGGAGAGAGGCGGGGTTCACCCTGGACAGGTCGCCAGTCTGTCGCAGGGCAACACATAGACAGACAGGACAAACAACCATTCACGCACACGCTCACACATAAGGACGATTTAGAGAAGCCAATTAACCTAACAGTCATGTTTTTGGACTGTGGGAGGAAGACAGAGTACCCTGGGTTGTACTCTTGGACCAGGACCTTCTTGCTGCAAGGCAACAGCGCTACCCACTGCTCCACTGTGCAGTTCAATTAAATTTTATTTATATAGCGCCAATTCATGATACATGTCATCTCAAGGCACTTTACAAAATCAAATTCAATCAGATTATACAGATTGGTCAAAAAATGTCCTATATAAGGGAACCAGTTGATTGCATCAAGTCTTGACAAGCAGCATTCACTCCTCCTGAAGAAGCGTAGAGCCACAGGGAGAGTCGTCTGCATTGTCCATGGCTTTGCTGCAATCCCTCATACTGAGCAAGCATGAAGCGACAGTGTAAAGAAAAAACACCCGTTAGCGGGAAGGAAAAACCTCCAGCAGAACCAGGCTCAGTATGAACGGTCATCTGCCTCGACCGACTGGGGGTTAGAGAATACAGAGCAGAGACACAATAAGACAGACAAACAAGCACAGAAGCAAACATTGATCCAGTAATCTGTTCTACATTAGATGGTAATAGTCGGTGATCTGTCTTCCCTGGATGATGTCTCAGATAACAGAACGTCAGACCAGATGTACCTACTATGAAGAAAAAAGAGAGAGAACAAAAAGTTAAAAGCTGAAATGAGGACAAGTAATGCAAAACTAGAGAACAGTAGAACTCAGTAGAGTGAGAAAAATAGATCTTGATGTCCTCCAGTAGCCTAAGCCTATAGCAGCATAACTATAGAGGTAGCTCAGGGTAACCTAAGCCACTCTATAAGCTTTGTCAAAAAGGAAAGTTTTAAGCTTAGTCTTAAAAGGATGGACTCACGGACCAAAACTGGGAGTTGGTTCCACAGGAGAGGAGCCTGATAGCTAAAGGATCTGCCTCCCATTCTACTTTTAGAGACTCTAGGAACCACCAGCAGACCTGCAGTCTGAGAGCGAAGTGCTCTGTTAGGAACATACGGGGTAATCAGAGCTCTGATATATGATGGAGCTTGATTATATATTGTTTGTAAACTATGTAAATTTAATAAGGAATGCCCTTGTGTCCATGTAGGAAAAAAAACTTTGTCTGGGAATTTTGGAATCTTCAATGAACAATAGCTGTTTTTACGATGCTTTTCTTATGAGCGTCTTAATTTTAATTTTAGTAAAACCAGATTAGCTAGATACAAACTGCAATATTCTCCTCCTCTTGATATTATTGCCGTATTTCTATATATCGATGTCCACTGTTATCTTTAAAGGATGGATATGGACGAGAGACTCCCAGAATGAGATCCAGAAGGTTAAAGTCCAGTACGACACAGACGTGTCCACGATAAAAAGCGAGATGGAGTCTCGTTACCGGGACACGCTGACGGAGAGCCGCAGGGCAGTGGCTACGCTTGAGCTGGAGCTAGAGAAGGAGAAGCAGAGGGTGAAAGGATACCAGCAGGCTCTGGTCTCACACAGCCAGCGTCTGATCCAGGAGCGGAAACAGCTGGAACAGGTACTCGCCTCAGCTTTACCAGAACACTTTTCTCCCATTCTTGTCCATTCTGTATTTAACTCCTTTAAAATAAAACATTGTGTCATCTACATAAGGAGCGAGAGGCACTGAATGACGAGAAGCGAAAGTCAGTCAAATCTGGGATCGCTGGCGCTGCACTGCGTGACGCCCTGGAAAGAGAGGCCAGCTGGTACCAGCGGGCCGCGGCCACTCTGAGGGACCTGGAGGGTCTCCTGGTGGAGCGTCAGAACGCCTACTGCTCTCTCATCCAGCCCCGCGACCACCGGCTGGAGATGGAGAAGAACATGCTGCTCAAGGTCGTCAAAGATCCCGTCGCTGCAGAGCTAGGTCTGGAGTCTGACTTAAAGGACATTTTTAAGAGAGACAAGCACTGTGCAGATCTGATGAACATGGACAAGAGGAAGAATGGAAGCCTCATGTGGGTTTACTTGAAGTACTGGCAGCTGCAGATCACGTTGCAGAGACACAGAAGAGCCGAAGAAGCCATATTCAAAGGGAGAACCCAGAGTCCCGAAAAATGACCTGGATAAGCTTTTTTTTATCTGGCTTTGAAGGATGTTAGGTGAATGTGGAGCAGGAGCCATCTGATAGGAATGTTATGCAAATATCTTATTCGGACGTTGTTTTTCTAATCTGCTTTTGTCCCAGTCATGACCTCATGAGTTTAGGGAACTTTATAAAAAATAAAGGTCTAATTTCTGAAGCCTGAATTAAGACTTGGTAGCTATAATTTAACTTTGTGGTAAGTTAAAATGCACTTTGGTACATCAGGTGATGTCTGACGGCACTTTAAATGGAAAAAGTTCCTTTTTTCTCTAAGGTAAAGTAAGAAAGAAAAATGCATTCTTAAAATGTACACATTAAGTTGACCTTTTTTTTTTTTACTCTATTTTCTTTAAGAGAAATTCAAGTTGCACATGAATCTGCTAATGTAGTGAAGTGTGTTTGGATTCTAAACATTGCAAACATGTTTAGAATTTGTAGTATTGAAGTAAAACTCTTATCTAAATTGTAATCCATTGATTAAATGGTAATTTCCTGCATATTTCAAGGCTTTTTAAATTGGTAGTGTGTTTTCAAGTCACTGGCCAGTGAATCTTTGTGGGCGGTAACAGTGGGACCTAGTATCATACTATCAACTGTTGCTGGGATTTCTTCAGGTTTTAATCATTTACAGTGATTTTTTTCCTCCCATCAAAACACAGATCCTTGTCATATTAAAGGTGTGAAATGTTTGGCTTCAGAAATACCTGGGAGACAGCACTTTATTTAAGTCGCATGTGTAACAAACAAAACAAATCTGTACTCCAGTAAAAACAATAGAATGCTCAGATGGTTTTGCACTGTAATGCACATGTAAAATGAATCCATTCACACGTGTCGCCTTCTTTACGGGGAAACCAGGCTGTTATGTTGTTATTTTTCCTGAACTCTGGATTTCATGTCATGAGTACACATGTATTGACATTAACCACCATGTGAGATCCTTTGAATATATTTTTTCCAGAGCTCATTTGAGTTGTCTGTTTTTTCCCCTCAAACTACTCGTTGTTGTCCAGAAGGGGGCGCTCTCTGGATTGGTTTTGCAGAGGCTGGTTATGCATGGGTTTATGAAATGAAGAGTGTGAGAGAGGATTATACTCAGTTACAAACTGACATAATTATTTCAGGGTGTGTTGCTTAAACCAGCATGTTTTTTTTTTGTTTTTACATTTTTGAATCAAAATAAATATTCTTCTTGAGACTTAGTCATTCAACTCCACATTGTGTTTATACATCGTTTTATTTCACAAGTATACCTCAAAATTTGCAAGATGAGCCATTTTGTATTGCTCCACTGCTGAATGGTGATCATATTTAATGTGTGAGATAATAGCAGACGAGACAT
Source organism: Fundulus diaphanus (assembly GCA_037039145.1). Taxonomy (NCBI): domain Eukaryota; kingdom Metazoa; phylum Chordata; class Actinopteri; order Cyprinodontiformes; family Fundulidae; genus Fundulus; species Fundulus diaphanus. Next base: position 19,774,303 of record CM073130.1, on the reverse strand, counting down.
TGTGACATCTGTGTCGCCACTATTATGATTCCAGTTCTGTGTGAATAATCAGAGCCTACAGGTTACACTGTTTAGATTTTATTTGCGGCGCTGCAGTGATAATCTCATCTGCCCTGCTTGCTTCACTCCCTCCTCTGCATCCGATGGGAGACTTCTCTGGGAGAGGACATCAGACTGGAGGCTCTGAAGTTCTCTCTCACCGGCTTGCACCGGTCCTGAGTTATGGTGGGGCCTTCCTCTCTGTCGGCTTTAAGACGTCCCTTTCCTGCAGTGACAGGTTCCTGTGTGCGGGTGGCACGTTGAGGCTCTTTGCTCCTGCTGGAGAAAGCCAGCTGATACTCCGTCATGACTCCCCTCTCCGTGCCCAGCCTGAGTGTCTGGCTGGGGCTCCTCTCCACCATCAGATGGACCACCTGCTGCTGCTTGTAACTCTCCCTGCGGACGCTGTCGGTCTCTGACAGCGTCATCCTGGAACACAGGCACACACGCTCTCTGTAAAACTACCACAAACAGCACTGTCTCTGTCAGATGCAGCGCACCACTCCCTTCTGTTTAAGGGGGAAACTCATTCTCACAAGATGTCACAAGGAAAAAGGAAACGTGGAAATGTTCTGAGTCTAGCACAGGTGTGACTTATTAGGATGATAACATGAGACAAATCATAGAGTTTCAGACTAACAGCATGGGTCAGCACTCTTGGAGAATGACATTTTAGCGGCCTTATATGTAAATCTGTAATTAATGGCATTAAATACTGTAGTTGTTGCACATGTACTGCCTTAAAATGGCTTAACTTATTTCAGGGTTTATAAATGAAACAACATATTCCTCAGTCTTTTTCTGTTGTTCTCATATACCAGCAGGCAGTTCATCTCAGCAGGAAAAAGGCTCGTCATTGGGTCTATTTTTAAATCTGGTTTCTATGAAAAAATGTTTATTTGAACAAGGTATTATTACATTATATTATTATTTAGCAGTTATGTGCAACCTACATCAGATTTTAAGGATCTAAGTCTAATTTCCTTCAGCCAATTCTAGCATCAAGTATTGTCTGTTTTGTGACTGGCCAACGCTTTTATCTAAAGTGACTGACAAATGCGGACATAACAATGCAGTTAATATCAAAGCTAACATTAAGATACTTAGAAGGAAGATGCCCGGACATGGAGCGAAGGCCCTGAGGGATGTTTAGAAAGAGAAAGCGGAGGGAGTAGAGGAATCACAGGGTAGAGATGCTCTCTGAAGAGCTGAGTTTTTATCTTCGTGGCATGTAACCCCAATTTAGAAGAAAAAAAAATTGACTCTTCTAAAGTATTTTATTTAAGGTAAATCTTTCTATTTCTTTACCTGCGAAAAATTAACATATGCATTTAAGCCCAAAAATATTCACACCCCGAGCAGATTCAGATTGAAAATGATTTTTAAAAATCTTGTTTCGCTCAAGCATAACAAAACAATATAAAGTATTAGTACTTGGTATTGATTTAGATAAAATGTGTCTGTTTTTCTATGCTGTTTTCTTAAAAACAGTCTGTAAAAAAATATTTACAGCCATCTCAGTGATTAATGGAAAACCCTTTTTGACAGCTTTTAACATGTTTCCACTGTATCTCCTGATGAGCTTGGAAGACCTCCCTGCCATCTCCCTAATCTTGACTTCCCTTCACAGATTCTCTGGGTTATTTAACTCAGAACTCCGGCCGGGCCGCTCCAATATTCATATAGCCTCCAGTCAGAAGAATCATGTTGATAAAATAAAAGATTCTTTAAAATCCTAAGTCTACAGGGGTCTGAATGAACATTTTTAGCAGCGCTTTGTGAACTCCAGAATGAGACAGTGTTTCTGCAGCTATTATAAAACAGCCCACAGCCCTATTGAACGACTTACCTGTACTGAGGTCTGGTTTCCAGCACCACATTTAGCCAGCAGGTGCTGTAGGTCTCCTTCCTCCACAGATTGTCCTCCTGGAGATCACAGCAGGAGTTCACCAGGTAGCTCCCTCCTCTGCTCACACAGTGCATGGTGGAGGCGTACAATGTCTGTAATTCTTGATCTGTGCCGAGACTGAAGCTGAATAAAACTTAAGGCAGACGAACACGGGGAGCAAACAAGTCCTAAATGACCTTTGCGATGTATTCGAATCAAGAAGTCTGAGATGAGTTTCTCTGTGTTGCAATGTCTTAAATGTCCCGTCTTGTTACTATATTTAGTCCTCTGTGTCACATTGTTGTGTATTTGGTGAATGCCCCCCCTCGGACTTTCTGGAGGTTGGTTTTCATCTGAAAAGGAGCTTTAAGACCGCTTCCATGATGTCAACCGACTGGATTAAGGGAGTAAATTTAAGCCTCAATGTGTACTCTCCAGACTTAAACAGATGGAGTCGATGTGCCGGTGGACACCAGCTTTGTATCTACATTTGAACAGGTAGAACTAGTATACCGTGCAAAGGAAGTGACCTTATGCCTCTGGGGTTACAGACCTATAAATTTATCTGTGCTGACAGGAATATTAAATGGATTAGAGTGTTAATCTACCGCTGATCACGTCTCCTCGGTGGTTGAAAGCAGATAGAGGGGGGACTCCCCATTAACCGAGAACCGCTTTCCTAACAGCCAGGAGGACCTTAAACTCTTTGGACAAGTATTCACACCCCTTAGACTTTTTCACATTTTGTGTCATTACAACCAAAAACTTCAATGTATCTTGTAGGGATTTTTTGTGGTAGAACGACACAAAGTAGCATATGGCTGTCAAGTGGAGAGGAAAAAGAAACGTTTAAAAGTTTTAAAGAAATAGGAAACTCAAAAGTCTGACCTGCATTTGTATTCAAACCCCCTTTAGAGACCCAGGAACGCAGAAGGAAGGTCAAGGATGAAATTGTGAAGAGTAAAGCTCGGTTATAAATCAACATCCCAAACTTCAGACATCTAAAATAGAGCACCTGTAAATCCTTTATCTGAAAAAAGGTACAACCATGAACCTTCCAAGGCATCAACCTGAAGTGACAGGTAGGGCAAGGAGAGCATTAATCAGAGAAGAAGCCAAGAGACCTATTGGTAACTATGGAGGAGCTGCAGCGATTCACCCCTCAGGTGGAAGAATAAGCCAACAGGACCAGTACTAATTGTGCCCTCCTCAAATCTGGTGTTTTTGGAATAGTTTTAAGAAAGAAGCCATTATTAAAAAAAGTCACAGGCATCCACCGTATAAAGTTTGCCACAGGCAGGAGGTCATATGAGATCAAAACTGAACTTTTAGGCCTACATGCAAAATACCGCATGTGTAAATCACAGCAAACACACGTCTCTGTGAAACATGGTGGTGGCAGCATCATGCTGTGGGGATGCTTTTCTTCAGCAGGGACAGGAGAAGGTAACCGGAGCTGATGTGAAGATATGTGATAATCCTGGAGGTAAAGCTGAGAGAGGTTGTAAAAGACTTGAAACCGAGGTGGAGGTTCAGCTTCCAGCAGGACAACGACCATGAACACACAGCCAGGACTATAGAAGAGTGGTTTATATTAAAGTATATTTGTGAATACGGCGTCAGAACGGTCTGGTCCAAGTCCAGACAGAATTCAAATGGAGAACTTGTGGCAAGATTTTAAAAACTGATGCCTGCAGATCTTCTCCATCCAATCTGACGGTTTGGGACAATTTGGAAAGGATAAAAGAAAATGTCCATCTGTAGATTGCTGGAGCTCGCAGAAACCTACCTAAAACAAAAAAGCAGTATTTGCAGCCGATACCTTTAGTTATACAAAATGCACACCTCACGCTACTGACAAAACTCCAAATAAAGTGCATTGAAGGTTTTGATTGTAGCCTTGAGGTAAAAAAACAAAAACAAAATTACTTCTATTACCATTGCAGGTTCTAGTTTCCATCAACACAGCAGTGCTGGAGGTTCAGGATCCCACACAGGAAACAGACGCATATCTGAACGTGTTACCAGGTCTCGCGTTTTACCTGCCATTCTTCCGCAGGACGACTTTGGCAGCGCGAGTCCAATCAGAGTGAAATTGAATCAGAAAGAGTTTGCTGGTCTGATGTGACGCAGGGAAGTATGCTGGACTCCAACCAGCAAAATCCAGCTCCGTGACACCAGAGTCAGCACCTCGTGACTCCGGTGTAGGCTCTGGTCCGTACACGTTGCTGTGGCGACAAGGATGCACATTCCCCAAACACTAACCTGCTATGTCAAAGTGGTATTAACTGTCTCAAATAGGAAGACTCCTCGCTTCATGTGGTTTCTCTAAAACATGCTTTTGTCTTTGTCGTTCTTCCACCCTGCACTCCCCCATCTATACACAAATCATCCAAATGTGGAATTATTTGATAGGTTTTATTGTGAAAGGAGAGGCGGTTCATCACCTCCAAAGGATCAAAAGGTGTAAAGAACAGACCCAAACAAGGTTTTTTCTTATTGAATTACTTTACTTTTGTTCATTCAAACATCGTGTTCCTCTGTCGTATTCATTTACAAGAACCGGTTTAATCAGGAAAAAGAAACTTGTGTTACTTCTTAGAACAAATGTGATTGTGAAAAACAAACATACACACTCATATCACCAAAAAAAAAAAAGCCTAAACATATTCCGTATCAGTAGCTGAACCAGGCAGGTCTCTTCCTGGACCGCTCCACTATCCTCTTCCCTCTGTCCTGCTCGCTCTGCGTTTCCCCCTCATACAGGACGACGGTCTCCACGGTCGGGGCCCTCAGGGGCCCGCCTTCCATTGCCTTGATCTGTCCACGAATCAGGGCCGTCTCCCTGTGGACCTTTTCGTAACAGAAGCCACACAGGATGTGGTTCTGCTTCAAATGGCCGCACTCTGGACACGGCTCGATGTTGCTCTGGTTGGGCAGACGGAAAAAGCAGAGAGAGTTAATAGGCGGTACCATTGGTAGTACGGCATGGTTGCCTTTTTGGGCCCTTACATCTCTTTAGAGCCAATGTGAACTGACAACAATGAAGTTCATTATCAAATATTTGTCGCTTTAAAATATTTCAGGCTTTTTAAAAGCAATGGGTAGAACTTATGAAATCCTATGGTTGGTATTATAACCTTTACTTAACTGGTGTGTCAAAGTGAGCCAACAAAGCAAACATGCTCATTATGATGCCTCTCTTTACTCCAGCATCAGGTAAATTATTATTAAAATGCACACTTTTACTGTTGACTGCCGTTCTCCAGTAGCAGCTGCACTGCAATTATAGACACGTCAATAAAACAACAGACTTGATGAAATGCTAGAACTCTCTTAAAGGAGCTATAAGTAATTCTGACACCTTATGGCTCAAATCGGCACAACAACTTGCCAATCACAACAATAATATGCTGTTTTTAAACGGTGTGAAACCCTTCTACATTTTTACTAACACAGGACAGGTCTATGATGTTCCATTCTGTTCTATTTCTGGTCCGCTTCTCTTACTGGCTTCCATGTTTGCAGGCTGCTGCTCTTTTGCCAAAATATAATACCAAATGCTGCACTCTGTGTTGGGAACCCTGGGAACTCCCATGATTGGCTGAGGAACCAGGAAGTAAACACGGGCTACACTCTGAACCGAAGTAGTTCCAGACCATGGCCCCGTTCTTCATACGTTGCTTAAAACATCCGAGATCAAATGACACATCCGAGATGATTTCATCCGGCTAATCATGATCCGGCTAATTGGGTTCTTCGAACACACCTGTTGTTTATGATTAGTATGGCTGGATTGAGTTATCTGAGATGACTGCACGTTCATGCGTTGCTTTAAAAGGGGAAATGTATCGATAGTAGAAACAATGATCAGCAACGCTGCTATTGGCTGTTCAGCATGGCCAAAAAACGCCCACAGTTTTTCTCCCAAGCAGAACAAGAGCTTTTAATGGAAGGTTATGCTGAATTTGAGTCATTAATTAAAACGACAGGGAACACCTCAAAGTCTGCTAAAGCCAGGAGAGAGGGCTGTAAAAAGCAGCAGACAAATTACATGCATAAGTGCTGTCCATGGTAGATGTTTCTATCACTTTCTACAGTATGAATTTTTGCATTTAATAATCTCATATTTACTTTGTTCTTTTATGTCAGAGCCTCCACAGGACCCACTAGAACATGGGGACAAGTAAAAGTGAAATACAAGAATATTCTACAAAATGGTAGCCTTTAATTATTATACTTTATTTTAAAAAGTCACTTGGCAACAGATCCAATATCGGTGTCATTCCTTAGACACTGGAAGTAAAGGACGCGTGCAAACCGGGAATTTTAACAAAAAATTATTTATTTATAAAAAAGTTTTTCCTTTTCCAAGTCATCCACAGTTTACACGGTCAAAAACTGTATTGCTCCGTGTCTTGATAATCCGTTAATACAATATACGGCTCGACAAGGAAGCAAGCCTTTCAAAGTAAAACTAAACTTCACAATAAAATGGCCGGAACAAATCTTCTTACTGAATATGAAAAATTAAAAGCAAACCATCATACAAATAACTTAAAAATTTTCTATTTATGGCTCTAACACCACTTTTTGTCTTTTTGATGTTTGTCTGTTTATAACAGCCACCAAGAAAAATCTCTCTACAGTTACACTGTCGCGCTGCGCTAAAGGATCCTGTCTATTGCGCAATACGCGATTAATTCGAAAAACTCTGAAATTATTCTTGCACCTTCCGCAACAATTTGCTGTCATAAAAATGGACAAGACATGGCTACGACAGACTTCCCTATCTCCTCCGCTTATAAAGCTGCGATCTAATCCTGTTTACATGAAATAAGCCTGCTCTCGAGCAGGCTTAAGCTGGCGCACATGTTGCTATGACAGCAAGTCCAAGATGAGTTTCGAAGAACCAAACGATCCAAGATCATGCCAAATCGTCAACAATCAAATCCAGCTAACTGAGTTAGCGACTTACGAAGAACGGACCCCATACCTCTAGGTTTGTAAGGAAAAAAAACCCCACTAATACATTGCTGATGGAGAGGACCGATTGTTTATAGGGAATGTTACTTCCATCCCAGGTGACAAATGAGAATGATTTAGGTTGATTTTACAGTAAATGTCTCACTTACAGCTCCTTTCATTTTAAGGATTTACTATTGGGACACCAAAGAGATTATTTTCCCTAAATATATTTTTTCCGTAGCATACATCTGTAAGTTTTTTTTTTTCTTTTAGGTTTTAGGAACTCTTGACACACATTTTTTATATAATTAAAAGCGGGTGTCCTTAACCATGAAAACAAAATAGTTAAATTACAATAATTTTCCTTTCTGCTTTTCTTAACTTGTTATTTTGTCCTTTTTTAACCACAACCCTGATGTTACTGCAGAAACTAAGAGAAAGACGTTTATAAAAAAAACCTTTTGAACAAGGCTCCGCTCCCTGTTGCCTAAAAATGGGTCCCTACTTCCTCGCCTCAGTGTTGTTTTTGCTGTGGGTCTCCATTTGTACAACTGTGGCCAAATGTTTTGAGACGGACAGAAATGCGTTTGTTTTTCAACAAATTTTACTGCTTTAGTTTACATGGTGGCAATTTGGTTTAATTCTAATTTGAGATGAAAATTTATCAGACAAAATGTGAGTTATGGCAAAGTTAATGAATGTTGATGGAAATGAACTTAATCACCAAAACCTCCTTTGCACTGTTTCAGTCCTGCCAAAAAGGACTTGCAAGCACCATTTCAATGATCTGACGATTAACTCGGGAGAAAGCACTCATGAACGGATGCTTTCAAATGGAGCGCTGCAAGAGTTCGTGAAAACGTGTTTTCATCATTGCACGTTCACAGGCAATGGTGTTACTGTCCAAGGAACACATAAAAGGCAGATTGGCATTCTGCAGGAAAAACCAGGATTTGACTGTAGAAGAATGGCTGTGTTTTTTTTCTGTTTGGAGCATGTGGGAACAGGACTGTCCTGAGAAGAAAAAGTCAACACCACCCTGAGTCCTGTGTCTTCCTGACACCGAACCATCCTGACGTAATCCCTGCGCTGGGTGACCTCAGGTCCAAAGCTCCGGGCTCACTCGCGATTTTACCAAAAACCGCTGGTATTAAAAAATGGGATCAAAACATCCTTGAAGAACAACTTTGCCTGATGATCGAGGAGAAATTTAATACCACTTAGCAAGGTGGAACAACATACCACAAGGCAGGCCAATGTTTGGGGGATCCAAACATTGAAATGCTGGCTCCACTGAAAGGAAACCTCAAAGATCTTAATCCCATTAAGAACCTTTAGACGTTGTTTAGATGCATTTAACGCTGAAGCAGTAAAGTGTGTCAGTTTCTGTCGGTTGAAAACCCTTTGGCTGTACATAAGAGTTACACGCCTCAAACCTTCAGCGCACTTGCTGATCATATTGTACAGCTGCTGCTAAACCTACCTTGACTTTGATTAGTTTTCTTTCATCCCTCCTCCTGGTTCTGTTGACCTCTATGGTGCGTCTCTTCTTGGGGGCCGCCATCCACAGGATGCTGTCCAGGAGGCCCGAGGTCTGCTCGGGGCTCTGCTCCTCATCGTCACCCTGCAGGGGCTCCTGGTCGATCCGGGGCAGGAGGCTGGGACCATTCACTGCCACACATGGACCTGCAGGCAGACACATCCACGTGTTCTTACGCCGAGACAGACATTAAGCGGCTTACAGCACGGAGGAGCAGCAGAGAGAAAAGGCTCTCGCCCAGCCTTGTTCTTATAAAATGAAAAACAGTTCGGGTGGTGTGTGAGGTTGTGTTAAGCAGCTGCAGCCTTTGTCGCTCCGCCTGAAACTCACCCAGCTGGGTTTCCGGTCCGGTTATCTGGAGAAGTCTGCTTTCAATGCGCAGCAGAGAACACCGGAGGCTGTGCACCAAGGCAGATAAATTCATCATTTTAGCTCAGCACGTTTCTCCTTCTTCTGACATGACAAACAACTCACGGTCACCGAGCCTCGTTCTTCTTCTCAGCAGACGGGAGGCGAAGCGATACGTGGCTGCCATCTACCGGCGACACGCATGAACTGCATTTATCCACAGCGGTCTCTGTACGGACTTTTTCATCCATATTATCAATAAACAGATGCTTTTAAAATGTCTTATTAGATTAAAGAAATGTGATTTTGTATTCTTAACTCAGCAGACCTTCCCAGGAAAAAACATAGTCTGCCTTTCCTAGGTGTCATCTTCTTCTTTTGGCTTTTCCCCATTCAGGGGTCTCCTGTCTCCATCTAACCTTGTCTTCTGCATATTCTTCTCTCACACCAACTACCTTCATTTCCTCTTTCACTCTATTAGCTTCTCAAAAAGTCTAGTTGCAAAATTTAAAGATTGCTCAGAGGCTGGTCACAACTTTGACTTTGTGAAACGCCTTCATTATTGCCAATAGATTATCTAATTAAGATAATTTAATAATGTCTAAAAGTTTGGTTAAATATACAGAACACAATTTAAATACAAAATTAGGTACATAATGCATATAATCAAATCGTATAATATAATATAATTATAATATAATTTGTTTATCCCACTATCTTGTCATAATGTTTTTTAAATTATTTTTATGACTGCCGGTGTAGATGGATAACACCTAAATATATATAGTTCACCTTGTTGTCAATTAAATGTTTTTTTCTTAAAACATCAACATTACAGAATAAATGCATTTTTACAATTGTTATTAATTCAATTCAAACTACTCCTAGTCCTAGTTCATCTCAGCACAAATGTGTATCTGATATATAAGTTCTAAAGTAAGGAGAGTGTTGTTGTTTTTATAGCTTTTCGTTTCTATCTCCTCCAAAAACATGGATGAGTTGTTCTTTATGTATTCCTTCATCACTCTTTTTTGTGAACAATAAAAAAAGCTCCACCATCCATAAAATCATCATTAAATTGTAATGAAACGCACCAACAAAGTAATGAAACCTTATGGAAATTATACAACTAGCATTGACGTGACACGTGTTATTAGATGTTTATTTTATGTATCTGAGTTATTATAGGAGTATTTCTAAATATTTTCCATAATGTAATGACATTAATTCACATGTAATTCGTGTAGTTTTTCAACAGAGGGCGCTACAAATCTGCAAGTCTATTAGGAGTTTCCTCTTCAGCTTTCCAGAAAGAGAAGAAGAAGAAGATCAAGATGGCGGAGCGTGGCTACAGTTTCTCCCTCACCACATTTAGGTAAACTTTGTGAAAATGGCGACGGAAACGAAATGAGAGATCTGAACGTTTCGATGTGAGAAGGTTTTGTTGAACAGCAGCTTGACCTGGAGTCCTGGAGTCTGCGCCGTGAGCCGCTAAGATCCTGAGAGGCGGTTCGGCTGCAGTTGGTGCACTGTCATTGTCGTCCATTGAATCGGCTGCTAGCTTAGTGGCTAACTAGCGTTTTAACTTTAAAGATACATTTGACTTATTTTTCATCGGTCGAAAAATGAAGAATTATTAACTGAACAGTTGGTGGTTGTTAAAGGTTTAGCGTTGCTGTTTTGAAAGCTAGCTTTAGCTCGCGTTAACAAATTAGTCAGTTCCAGAGTTTACTTTCAGTTTCGTCTTCAGATAGTTTATCCTTTAATTCTTGATTCCACAGCCAGCTGATAGTTTTGTTTGCTCGTAAACGAGCTTTCTCCCCCTGATAACCCAGCGTGCTGTCTGTGCTCCTGCAGCCCCTCGGGTAAACTGGTCCAGATTGAATATGCGCTGGCAGCTGTCGCAGCAGGAGCTCCTTCAGTTGGCATCAAAGGTAGGAGTCCTGGAAGTCTGCTCATCTGGTGTCCTCTCATTCAGCCTGAAGGGGAGTCACTGCTTCCCTCCTGTGTAAACATACATTGTGTTGGGTTAAATGATTTGGGTTGACTCAAAGCTTCCAGGGGATACTGTGTTACTCTGTGTCACATCGGTTGTCTCATTGCAGCTACTAATGGAGTGGTCCTGGCTACGGAGAAGAAGCAGAAGTCCATTCTGTATGACGAACAGAGCGTCCACAAAGTGGAACCCATTACCAAACACATAGGCATGGTCTACAGCGGCATGGGACCGGACTACAGGTGGGCGGACTTTGTGCTGAAACTTGAAACTTCAACATGGATCAGAAAAAGAAGGGACTACGATTTAAAAAAACAGACTTTGCATGCGTTGCCATGCTTTTTATAACAGCACGCTATCTAAATATTTCTGTAGTCCCTTTCATTGTATTTTTACTCTTTTGTGATAGCTCAGTCCTACCTGCGCAGACAGACTAACGCGTTTCTCGTCACGACAGGGTTTTGGTGCGGCGAGCCCGGAAGCTGGCGCAGCAGTACTACCTGGTGTATCAGGAGCCTATTCCTACGGGCCAGCTCGTCCAGAGGGTGGCCTCCGTCATGCAGGAGTACACACAGTCTGGGTAAGTTTGCACAAGCACTCAGTATACATACTGTAGCAGTACATTTATCATTTTCTGTTTAGCAGTAAGCGTTAGGAATGTTCTGATTAGGATTTTTACATCCCCCATTACCAGTCTACCTGGTGTAAGGATAGGTTTTAAGGCTGAAACCTAATTAAAGGCAGTGCTTGTAAGCTCAATTAATGTGCAATAAAGTAGCATGCTACATTTCATCTGTATCGCATGGTTTATATCAATATTGTGACTGTGACCATCCTCTGACTCTTACTCCCCAGTCATGTTCCTGACACTGTAGTTGCTGTTGTCATTTTTTATTTGTTTTAAACTGAAGCTTCTTGGGGTGGACCATAATGCATTGTGAAAGCTGCTGTGATGTTTCAACTACGCATCACATGAAAGGAAGATACAAGTGAATCTGATTCGACATAAACCGCTATAGTCTTCAATAAATTTACATATTGCTCCTGCGGACAATTTTTTACTTTTTTTTTTTTTTTTTGGTACAGCACTTTGTTGAGGTGCCAGGCTGACATTGCCATGTTTACTCTGTTTTTATTTGACTCAGTGATTATTCAGCTCATGACACAATTTCAGTGTGGTTCCACGTAACTTACAGAAAAGTTTTTCTTTTCTGCATCTTAAATGTCATATTTTGAGCATTCTAAAGTTTAATGAGTGCTTTAGCCGAAGGGCGGTCTGAGCACAGAACAGATCACATTACACACACTGTCTCTTTCAGTCTGAATGTCATTATAAAGCATGAAATACACACTGGTTAGCTCAACAACAAACGTGCAGGACATAAAATAAAGTCTGAAGTTTAATTGAAATTCTAAAAATGCTACTTTAATCTGTTCAGTTTTTTATGTATAATGTGTCTTTTTTTCTTTTTTTTCTTTTTTTTTTCTTCCTCCAGTGGAGTGCGTCCCTTTGGTGTGTCTTTGCTGATAGCTGGTTGGGATGAAGATCACCCCTACTTGTTCCAGTCAGATCCTTCTGTATGTTGATGTATTTCACTTTTTTTTTTTTTTTAGAGGTGCTAATCTTCTAACTAATATGTTAGATGACTGATTCTACTGATAACTATATCTGTTATACACATGACAGGTCCCTAACTTTCAGTGTTAACTGGTTTTGTTGTACAGGGAGCATATTTTGCATGGAAAGCCACAGCCATGGGAAAGAACTACGTCAATGGAAAAACATTCCTTGAAAAAAGGTACAAGTTGAGAGTTGAATATATTTCTTGTATCATCAAGTGATATTGAATAGATTATCTGTGGAGATCCATTTTCAATTCATGGGAGAAACTTATTTTGTGTTGTTTGAAATTCAGTGGCCACCGCTCTTTGTTTTTCTTTCCTATCAAGAATGTTATTTTTAGGGATTCATTAAGTCATGGATCAATTGTATGTTATTTCCTAGTAAACTCTTTTAAACGTCTGAATCCTGGAATATAGTTTAAAAAATATTCATTTTGATAATGGCTGACAGTATGCGCTCATTTAACTTACACATTGGTTTTCTCTCTCTTTAGGTATAACAATGACCTGGAGTTAGAAGATGCCATTCACACCGCCATCCTTACATTGAAGGTACATCCGTTTTGATTAGCGAGGCTTAAAGCGTTAAAATAATCTGTTACTTTCTCTCCTTTCAAATTCATTCTTGACGCCGGTCTGTCTTTGTGTTTCAGGAGAGTTTTGAGGGTCAGATGACAGAGGAGAACATCGAGGTGGGAATCTGCAACGAGGCTGGTTTCAAAAGACTCACCCCAGCAGAGGTGAAAGACTACCTGGCAGCCATCGCATGAACACACCCTCCCTGATGGGCCGCCGGCCGCATTTCAAAACATTTAGCAGCACAGTAGCCAGTAGGCACAAGGAACAAAAGAGTATGCCCACAATACCATCACCATAATGAAGACACAGACGCCCTGATGACCAATATGACTCAGTCTCTACTCAAATGTGTTTATACTCAACGAGATAAAGTAAATTAGCCTTACCTTAAGACATACTCTATGAATGTCACATGTGACAATTGGCTGCTGTGCAAACTAAAGGGTTTTGGGCTCTGACAGAAATCTCAGGTCTTCCATTGAATCTTCATTTTCTTATTGCCCATTACTTAGTAAAGGCACTGTGCTGAGTTTGAAGACACTGTTCCCTTTTGCGTAATACATTTAGCTAAGAACAATATTTGAATAGCAATCAGACTTATTACAGGTTAGGATAAATCCTTTCCTTCATATCTAACAAGACATTTTTTTACATCTTTGCCCTTTGTATTATTGATTTTGGTCAAAACATAAGTGGGGATGGATGATTCAATGGCTAGCCTTGATATTTTACTGTCAAGATGTGGTTGCTGTACAACAGTTTTTCATTGTGTACTCCTTTTTTCCAGACCTGATACAGTTCTTAAATTTGTATTTCCTCCACTGTTATGTCACTTATTCAAATAAAGAATGGTGAACTGTTTATGACTCCTTGTTTCTGTTTAATAATATTTTATTTTGAAAATCTATTTTTAAATGAGTATTGCGGTAAGGCTGTTTGTAAATGAGCGCGCGCAAACATCTACTGGAGCACCTTGCCATATAATTTATGTATCCCTCCGCTTGTTTTTATTTTTTTCTCCTATTCCAAGTATTTGTTGCACGTTTTTCCCCAGTAGCAACAATGGCCATTGAAGCGTGCAACATCTGCGATATTTTAAAATTACTTGTAGCTTTTTTATTGGGTTAGTGTAGAAATGTGGTCGGACCTATTTCTGTCAGCGGACGATTACAGCTGCTGTCCCTGTAACGCCCTGATGACGTTTATGGCGCCAGAAATCAAGGGTTTAGAGAGGAGGGAATGCGCGGCAGCAGGGGAAGACGGCGCCTTATTTGTGTTATGTCGGCTGTAGCGTAAACACAAGAAATATTGCTCGACTTTTTAAATCATTTGTGGTTGTAATAAAGTCAAGATGGTGGTCCTACGCAGCAACAGCGGTGGTGTTGGAGCTGAACCGGAGAGGAGGTCGCTGGACCTGGAAACGAGCTCCGACTTTCTGTCGCTGACTCCCACGTTGCAGAGGAAGTCCGCCCGGGTGACCCGGTCCTCTCGGACCCTGAATGACAGCTTCAGCAGCCCCGAAAACGTCTCTGTGAACGTAAGAGCATGCGACACCGGCACTCGTTGGGATCATGCATGGCACTGGTTCGGGGCGCTGCTGTAGCTCTAGCGCCAAGCTAACTAGCTGAGCGCCTCTGCAGCTTCTCATCCTTCTCCTCCTGGCTCTGCATGAAGATCTTGTAGAAACTCTCTCTGTGCGGTTGTTGATACGGGTGTAATAATTACTGAGTGTCGCCGTCAGATCATAGCCGCATAGTGTTTTTAACCCGTTGTTTTCCGGCTCTGTGGATGTGTCACACCATAGTTGAACCACTTCCCTCATGTTGTCGCTTATTCAGTGTGAATGCCAGAAGCTAAGTTGGAAAGTGATCCCACCAAAGACTTGTTGCTCTTTGCATTAAGTGTAAACTTGTCTACTCTCATGATTCCTGGAAAGATTTGGGATTTTGGTGTTTTACAGCTCTGGGTAAATATGGAAAAACATAAGACAATTTGTTTTTCCTGACTTTACGCTCTGTCCCATGGTCTAAATATTCATCTATTCTTTAATGCATCTCTCATGTTTGTCTCTTATCTCTTTTTGTATATCCATTCACTTATTCTGCCATACTATATTTGCTTGTGTTTATCTTTAAAGCCTGACATTGCTTGTAAATTTATGGTGGACTTTGTATTTATACTTCCACCAACATGCAGCAGACTGATGTCCCCGTGTGTCCTCACACCATTCCACCAAAACCCATCATTAACCCCTTCAGCGAATTGACCTACTGCAGCTGCATTAAAAGCATTTTTATATCACATGAAGTTAAGTTGAGCTCTTTATTTTAAAGGTCACTACAGGTAGCCCTTCGTATGACATAGTACCGATGAAGGAGCTGTCATTTTCAAAAAGGTTTGGTGATCCCTTGTCTAGACGTACACACTGCTTTTTAAATTTTTTATTTCTGCTTCATTTAAAAAAAAAAAAAAACTATCCTGGCTGCGATGCATTAGCTTCTGTGTCACATGACTGAAGAAAACCCCCCTCCTCTTGAAACACAGGCACAAAGGGCAGTTAGATGGAAATAAACATCGGTTGTTAATGTCGGCCCAGTTTTACTTATTGAACCAATACGATATGTTAAAAAAAATGCCGTTTATGGATATAGACAGACACGGCCGCCCAACATATACCATATGTTTATTCACTCTCCCATCTGTCTGTAAAGTTCCAGGAATCAAAGAGTATCAAATTTATACTTAAAGGTGTGGGGACCCTAGATATGTTAAATGTCTTAAACTAAACCGTGTGAATTGTTGGCTCAGATGTAAACCTAATCTCACTGTAACTGGATCAGGGTCACGTGGAGCTGAAGCAGGACGATGGAAGTGGTCTCACCCAGTCCCTCAGGAGCAGAAGACAAAGAGTCAAACTGGAAGTTTCTTTTGCTGACATGGAGCCCAGGAGCAGCTCTCCTGTGGATGAGGACAAAGCTGAAGGCTGCTGCACCAGGTAATGCACGACCACGAGCCTCAGCTGCTCTCCGCCGTTCTCAATGCTGTGCACATTTGTAGGGTGCAGACAAAAATGACACGATAATCCCAATTTGGATATTGTATCTCCTGTCACCAGGAAGTCGTCCCGGCTGCAGAGAGAAGCAAAATCCTCAGGTGAAAAGCAGCGAGAAGGTGAAGCACGCAAGAGCAGAGGAACTCAACCAATGTGTGACTGCAGTCTGTATGTAGGCTGACTAATGCTTCCTCCCAGATGTTTCAGATGAAGTGGAGGGATCATCCACTTCCAAGAGGAGCCATTTTGAGCTGCAGAGCCGAGGGGTGGAGGAGGAAGAGGAAGAGGAGGAGGATCCCTCGGTGCGAAGAAGCTCCAGAATCACAAGATATAAACTGGACTCCCGTAATCAGTCAGCGCTCTACGATCGCCTCATCACCAAGTGAGTTGCGCAACATTCAAGCCTTTTCTAGAGACTCGGTTTCACTATCTACCGAAGGATAACTTTACAGTGCCATGCAGAAGTATTCATTCTGTGTGACGCATTTACACAAAATAGCACACAAGTTTTAAATGGAGAGTAACACGTTACAAAATTTAAACAACAAAAGTGTTTATGTGTCTTCAAGCCCCTTTACTCTTGTCACCGCTAAATAAAAGCCATTGCATTGCCTCAGGAAGACCCAGGAACGCAGCCCACACAACGGTAGATAAGATAAGATAGGCTTTATTGATCTCACATTGGAGAAATTCACTTGCCACATCGGCTCATAAGAGAAGGTGCAAAAGTAGGAAAGGTGCATAAGCTATATACAGTGAATCTTCATATATACAGTGGATCAAAGAAAAAGAGAAAAATAAGAATTAAAAATACAAAAAGAAATAGGACCAACCAGACATGGCCGCCCACCTTAACTGCTAAGCCTGGGATGGAAAGCCTTTGTCAGAGAAGCGGCTGAGAGAGCCGTGGTAACTGTGGAGGAGCGGCAAAAAGCCACAGCTCAGCTGGGAGATTGAAATATTAGTTGTAGCAAAGCTCTTTCACATGGATGGTTAGGAAACTGGTTGAACATGAATGGGAGATTCAGTCCAGACAATCAGGAGACTGGAGGCCACGAACTTCAACTTTAATTTAACTCCAAATCCTGAAAATTGTCCATCACGGGTTGCAAATGACTTGAAACACATGAAGATATGTGCTACACATGGGTGCATGTGGTCTTTATTTATTCCACACCCTAACTTTCACCATGATGTGATGAATCCCCTTTCTATTCCCTGTCTTTCTAACATTAGTTGTGGGCTCCACAAATGTTTTGTTTTGGTTTTTTTTGGTGGAAGATTGGCAAGAAGAGAGCCAAAAGAAATCTCTCCAGCGTCTCGCCACAAGTCATGTAGGGGAGCACAGCAGAAATGTAGGAGCAGGTGCTCTAGAAACCAGAAGTGGACCTTTTTGGTTTACATGCAACTGGTGGTGCACACACCTACCTGAAAACTCCCCATGCTGAAGCTCGGTGGTGGCAGTGTCATGCTGTGGAGACGGGGAAGCTGGTCAGAGGTGATGCTAAATAAAGGCTAATAAATGGAGGGAAAACAAGAACTGGTTAGAAATGGCAAAATACCCGAGACTGAGGTGGCGGTTCACCTTCCAGCAGGAGAACAACCGTAAACGCAGAGCCAGAGCTGCAGTAAAAGGGTTTAGATCGAAGCGTTTTCATCCAGTCTGACTTGGCAAAAAGTTCTGTCTCTAGACGTGGAAAGGTTTTAGAGACGACCTGCTTTTTCCCCTCAGCACTGCAGAAGCAGTCCTCCAGAAGATGGACAACATGCAGAAAATGAGACGGCGGCTGAGAAGCAGAGACAGGGAAAATAACGAGGAGGTAACTAGATGCTTTTAAAGCTTAATCTGTCGGTTGTTAAGTTTTATTTGGATCATAGTGACTTTTGTTTTGTCCTTTTGTTCTGGTTTGAGTTTTTAAACTTTCGTTTTCTTGGCAGCTTGGTGTCTACAGCTCGGGCAGACTGAGAAGGTCTCTTAGCACGAGCGCCAAGAGTAATAAAACTGAGGAGAAGAACCCAGGTGAGATGCTTTGATTTTGGAAGTGCGGTTGGGGAAATGCCGTCGTGCTTTTCTCCACCGAACTCGAACCTTTTCAGCAGCAGAAAGAACAGATCGGTTTATTTCCTTTGAGCTACAACCAGCTGCACAATTTTCTGTCCTTTTATTTATATGATCGGCTTGTGTTTTTATTTAATACGCAGAAGCGGATGAAGACGATAATGGTGAAGAGGGAGAAGATGAAGAGGAGGAGGATGAAGAAGAAGATGAAGATGGCGAAGACGAGGAAGAAGAAAACCACCAACGCTACGACTTCCGGCAGAGGAAGACTGTAGTTCGCTACCAGGCCCCGTTAGACGGTACTGTCTGTTCAAAGAGATCAATTAATCAGTTACTGATCATTCATTGAAATATGGATGAGTCCCAATAGGAAGAGCAGGACTTTTAAAAGGTCGATCTAACTGAAAACGCTTTAGTACTGAACGGTGGCTTTTAATCAGAATCATGTTGTAATGTTTTGAATTAAACAAAATGTTTTGTCCTCAGAACCCCGGGAGCCCAGGAAACGCAGCATGTACTTTAAGGAGCACTCGTCTCCTACAAGACGCAGGTTCAGGTTCAGCTCCACAGCCCCCAGGAGCCCCTATAGCCAAAGGAGAACCAGCAGGTTGGTTCTACACCACACACCCATCTGAAGAAGATAATTCAAAGATTTGATTTATACAATGTTTTCTTAGCAGTCGTTGGGGTGTTAGTAATCTGTTCTCTGGTAAAATCGTGTTGAATTATATCAATCATGACTTAGTTAACCAGATTTCTATTGGGGGGACTGCTGGCTCTGCTGTTCTGTGCGTTCACAAACACACGAGAATCCATCTTGTACCGCTCCGGCTTCAACCACTGGTCCGAACCAAAACCGATTTGGGCCAATCAGGTTGCAGTATTATGGTTTAAGGCGGGGCATACCGGTGCAATGAAAGCAAGAGCGGCTGAGCCCACAGCCGAACCAACATAAACATGGCAGCGCAGGAGGACGCACGCATAGTTATGCGTTCTATTTACTCTGATTAAGTGTTCCCAAATGTTTTTGAGCAGTGTTTGTGAATATTATTTTTTGCCGATGCAATAGAAACAGCCGCCTCCATCTGACAGTAGCCATGGGTTGCTATGAGCTTCCTGTATGATAAACTGGTATAAAAAATGCCACAGTATGATGGTACATGCACAGATCTTTTAAACAAAAAAATCTATACTGGATTTCTTTTATTTAAAACAAGAAAAACAACAATCATTAAATTATCAGAATGATGCGACAGAAAAGTGTTTCTGTTTTAAAGCTACGACTCTAACCTTTGTGTGCAGACAGCCGACCTGAGCCTCAGTCTCATTCCTTTAGTGAAGCACAGAGAGAAGTTGGTCCGACTTTCATAAAGATGTCTGACATCCCCACATTTATTACTGGAAGCTAGATGGATCCAATATTTCCTATTTTTCTGTTTTTGTTTTTTTTTTCTTATTGGCTTCCCTCCAAACTCCAGGAGTAGTTCTGAGAGGTAAGACCTTCACTACGTGTATTTGTTGGGCTTACACTTGGTCTGTGGGGGGGGCTCAAGGTTTTTGTTGGCATTGTGGGTATTGGTGGCTGGACCCTTTCTTCTACTTTTTTTTTTCTTTTTAAAATGCTGTGGCATTAAAGGGGCCTAGCCAGGTACTATGACCATAAAAAGAAAACGCAAAGAAACATTTGATGCGGCCGTTGTAGGAGCCAGTTGACCGTCCTGCATTGCCTCGGGGTAAAGTCACAGCTCGGTGCGGTTGAAGACCAACCAGACCTACAGGGTTAGGCTTGCTTGCTGACTCGGTCATGGGGTCTTGTTATGGTAAATGTAACCAAAATGTTTACTGACAAATAGAGCAAAAACATAGTTTTAAACACAAAAATAAAATTAAGCCAACAGGGCGTAATCGTTTCTACAGAAAATCTTTGTATGCAACCAGAGTGAGCTACTAGCATAGAAATGTGTAGTCATATTACGTGGCTAGGCCCCTGTAATACTACTACTATAAGATGGACTGCAGGGACAGCTTCTTTTGTTTACCAACAACCAGAGTTGCATGAAATGGTAAAAACATGCAGTTAATATGATAATGTTGTTGAATGTTGTGATAAAAACATAACCTACAATAGATAAACAAATAATTAGAAAGTGTCAGTGTCTTTTTTCTTTCTTTGGCTTCATTGCAAACATGTCCAGCTTCTGGACACACAATTCCTCATTTTTATCTGAACACGTTTTACTGAACAAGTTGCTTCTGGCAAATGTTGGTTGCTTGGTTGTATTTTCTTAATGACTCTACCACCCTTACCATTTAAAGTATCACTGCTCAGCCCTTAAATAATGAAGTTATTGCCATTCTTGGTGAGTTGCATGTTGTGTACAGTGAGATGCCGTTCATGATCAGTTTGCTATATATTTTGCAGCCCTACACCAGTTTCATGTTTAAATTCAAAAGCAGAAATTAAGAGGAAATTCTTCTGTTTTAATGCCTTTAATGGACACAAAATCCTTTATGGTTAATAAACTCTAAGAGGACTCATGTGCAGTTACTGCCGGGTAATAAAATATTTTATGTTTTCTAGATGAGCAAAATCAAAGTCAGGCTTTAAATCCCATAAGAAAAAGAAAAAACATTTTTAGAAGATGCAGAAGAAGAAAATTAGCATTATTACATAAAACATTTGCACTACAATTGGGTTTCATACATTAATAAGTTTCTATTTGGCTGTGATCTGTAATGTCTACAACGCTAAAGGAAATTGTGCGTTTTAGTTTGTCAACTTTTAAAATTGTCTGTATTTTCATTTATGCTAACATAGAAACTGGATTGTTGATTTGAAACTATCTGTATCGTTGTAAATACAGAAATGTTTCAAAGATCGTGTTTTTGGCCAGGTCGCTGTGCTCTGTGTAAAATTCAAGTCTGATACCATCACAGTCTGGCTGCTAAAGGTTGAGATAAGAAATGAAACCAGTTCCCAAAGATACATTTTTTTTTTTAAATCAAGAAAGTTTCTTAGGATGAACACATCATATAAGTTTACATTTTAAACAAAAATGGACGCTCATTGACCAAAACAGCGCTCTAATGAACTCATGTTTAGGTGTGTGTGTTTTATTTGTTTGTTTTTTACAGAGTTAAAGTTATTTTTGTTTCTTTTTAATTGCCTGTACTTTTTATTGTTAGGGAGTGAGATAAGCTGAATATTTTAACATCTTTCTACCTGACAGGAGAAGGCACGCCATCCACAGCAGCGACTCCACGTCATCGTCCTCGGATGAGGAGAAGTTCCAGAGACGCAGGAGTTTGAACAGAAGCCGCTCGGTCAACAGGTGAGAGCCTCCGAAAGCTAAACCTGACTGAAGAACTGCAGGAGAACCTCAGCCTGAGCTGACATGTCTCCTTATTCTGTGACAGTGACTGTGTGTGAAGCATAGGGAGACCAGCGAGTCATTGCATTGTGATTAACAGTGACTTCGTGTTTCTCCATGAAGATGTCTGCCAATGAACCTTGTGAAAGAAGACCTCCTGGGGATCCACAAAGACCGCATGAAGATCGGCGCCAGCCTCGCTGATGTAGACCCCATGCACATCGACAAAACGGTGAGGCCGGGGGAGCATGAATAAAATAATGGGATTACTTTTATAATATTTTTAAAAAGGTGATCGAGATGGACAGCTTGTTCTGTAATTATAGGATTACATGGAATGATTAGTGTGAACCATGAACAGCTGCCAAAGTATTCACATCCCTTGAAGTTTCTGACCAAACAAAGGCATACCGCCTAGATAAATGTCAGTACCCTCAGAGGTCACCTAGTTAATAAAACACAAAAAGAGTAAAAAATATAGTTTGATCCTAAAGACTCTAGTTCTGTAAAGGCCCTTTACAGCTTTAAAACCACAAAGGACGTAGCTAGGGTAACCTGACTCTCTCCAGATGGATGTCGTTCTGCAGAGCTCCACACATCCATCTGGGATCGCTCCATTGGAGATGTATTTCAGAAGGAGGAGCCTTATCAAAAATCCTTGCATATGATTGGATAAACCATTTGTCTGTCATCTTTACTGATGCGCTACAAGGTCCGGTCGGGAGAAGGGCGAAAACATTGTTTCCACTAAGAAAAGCCTTCAAAGCCGTTCTCTGGTGTTCTTTTAAAGAATTAATATTCGGTAGATTGGACAACACTGATGAAATATTAGCATCAATGTTACAGCTTGCTTCCTCACTGCAAGCCGCCATTGTTGTCTGAATCCAAACAGTCGCTCCTCCGATGCGTCACATCTACGAAAATCCCACACGGCTATCCTGATTACAAATACAAAGTTTTACTGAAAACGTTGCCTCTGTCCAACTCATGATGTTTTGACAATTTAACAGTTTAGTCACCAATCATTGGGGCACTAAGCCTTAATGCAGGGTGCTTAAACAATTAGCTAACACTCATTGCACATCTGTGATGTTGTGCTAACGATAAATTAGCCATTTATTGTGCAGCCCTGTGTGGGGATTATAATATTCATCAGGAGTTAACGAGTAGATGCTGAATATTTGGCCATGAATGTAAAAAACCTGAAACTGCATAACAGTTGAGACCCGGGTGGATGTTCACCTTCAAGCAGGACAACAAGCTGGATGAAAACGTTTCCCACGTCTAAGTCCAGATCTAAATGCAACCGAGAATTTTTTACATATGATATGTATGATGAAACACATCGTAGTATTAAAATGAACAAGTTCACAGCCTATCACTACGTTTGCCAGGCCGTACGCGGATGTTGG
This sequence comes from Fundulus diaphanus, assembly GCA_037039145.1. Taxonomy (NCBI): domain Eukaryota; kingdom Metazoa; phylum Chordata; class Actinopteri; order Cyprinodontiformes; family Fundulidae; genus Fundulus; species Fundulus diaphanus. The sequence continues at coordinate 19,751,428 of CM073130.1, read as the reverse complement.
GTTTCACAAATGTTAAAAGCACAGAAGAATCCTAACCATCTGCCTTTCCTCCTGCTCCAGGTTCGGTTTGACAGCATCGGGGGTCTGAGCAGACACATCTCAGCCCTGAAGGAAATGGTAGTGTTCCCTCTGCTCTACCCAGAGGTGTTTGAGAGGTTCAGAATACAACCACCAAGGTGAACGACGTGGCGCCCATGGGGTGGTGCTGTTTGTTGTAGAAAAGTGCCTCTAGATGCAACTCGTGTTGATAAGCAGGAGACAAGTCTGAGCTGCAGTTTTCAGGGAGGGGGAGTTCAGAGATGAAATTTAGTCTGCATATTAAGTAGTTTCGTATCCATGTTTTGTTCATGATAAATTCTGCTGTTTAGCGTCTCTTGCTGCTATAGTTCATGTTTGAGTCACTCACCTTTGTTCTTTATTGAGATCTTCTCCTCAAACCTGATTTCCTTCTCCCCTCCCGCCTACAGGGGCTGTCTGTTCTACGGGCCTCCAGGCACGGGGAAGACCCTGGTAGCCAGAGCCCTGGCCAATGAGTGCAGTCAGGGGGAGCGAAAGGTGGCCTTCTTTATGAGGAAAGGAGCAGACTGCCTGAGTAAATGGGTGGGAGAATCAGAGAGACAATTACGGCTGCTCTTTGATCAGGTAAAGCTCCGCTAAAATCCTTCCTGTTCGTTATTGTTAGAGATTTAGGTTGTTTTTCTTCACTTTGCTACTGATCTTTAACAACCAGTCAGGAAAAGCTGATTTCCACCCATCACTTTTCATGGATATGTCTAAATAAAGCCAGTTCTTTATGTCCTGCTGCTGTAGGTGATTGTTACTGACTTTTATTTTAGGCCTATCAGATGCGCCCGTCCATCATCTTCTTTGATGAGATCGATGGTTTGGCTCCAGTCAGGTCCAGCCGTCAGGACCAGATCCACAGGTTGGCATTCTTCTCCTTTTTCTACCGCTCCAGGTGTGAGTGGGTTACTGGCACCAATGTTTGGAAAGCTGACTAAAATAAGCTATTGTTGTTTCTGTTTGCATAAAAAAAAAAACTAATTCAGCTTTTTTTTAAATTATAGTTTTAGAAATGAATAACATACATCCATAGAGTGTTGGTATTTGATGTCCATACAGTGGTTGGATACATGGTTTGGAAACTAAAGGGTTGCTATCCATCGCTTTTATTTTAATTGTTGCCCTTCTGTTTTAAGTGAAAGTAGTTACCGTAGATCATTGAACATTTAATAAATTTTTTTTGAAGAAATACAATGAAGTCATGTGTTCTTTTTTTTAACCAAAGTATTTTTATACCATGAGAATCTCAGAGAGGCCCATTCCTACACAGCTCCACCTACAATGAGAACCCTGTTAGAAACTAATGATGGTTGATCAGGATTCATTGTTCTACCTTTATTTTTCCCGTCTCTCTGTAGTTCAATCGTGTCAACCCTGCTGGCTCTGATGGACGGGCTGGACAGTAGAGGAGAGGTCGTGGTTATCGGAGCTACGAACAGACTGGACTCCATTGACCCAGCTCTGAGGAGACCCGGACGCTTCGACAGAGAGTTCCTGTTCGGCCTGCCGGACCGAGAGGTGTGGAAGATTTTAAATAAACTAAAACGCGGCTGATTTACCGACGGACCGATGCACCACAGGACCGCAGCAATAAAACGACATTAACGATCATCCTGGGTCTCTGTAGTGCAACTTGAAATAAGCCCTTTAAAATGTTCAGCTTTGTGGGGAATTTAAGTTTTTATTCTCTATTAGTTTTGCCAACCTGGTTTCTGCCATGTCATATTTGTGACTAGCTTTTTAAAAGTTTACTTTTATATCTTTAAAGTTGCATAAATACATGTAATTTTCCAGTGTAGACAGTTAAAATCAGATGTAACATTTTAATTGATTTACTTTTAAATCTTTAAAATTTCATTTTGACATTTTTTATGATCAAGATTTAAATTACAGATATTGTTTCCTTATTAATTACAGGCCAGGAAGGAGATTGTGAGGATCCACACCAGGCAGTGGAGTCCCCCACCAAGTGAGGCTTTCCTGGAGGAGCTTGCAGAAAAATGTGTTGGTATGTTTTACCTGCAGCAGCAACAAGCTGGGAGAAACATTCTTCCAGGGTTTTCTTCTCTTTCACCTTTCTATCAAAGTCACTGTTGTGGTTCAGAAGCTGAATAAGCTAAAGGAATAACCTTCACGTTTCTCAGTTCAACAATCATTCTTATTCGTATCAACAATTCGAGCTTTAAATTTACTGTACCAATAATTTTACTGACACCCCCCCCCCCCCCCTCAATAGGCTACTGTGGAGCAGATATCAAGGCAGTGTGCTCCGAGGCAGCATTGTGTGCTCTGAGGCGCCGCTACCCGCAGATCTACTCTTCATCCCAGAAGCTGGTTCTGGACGTGAACTCCATCGTCATCACTAACAAAGACTTCAAGTGCGCCATGTCCAAGATGGTACCGGCTGCCCAAAGGTAGAGCAAAGCTGCTGTCAAAGAACTTTGCTTTCTCTCTTTTTTTTCTCCCATTATAGTTTGAATGTCGTTCAGCTCTTAAATCTTTAGATGTTGGTTGAATTTATTTATTTTTTTATTTCTGTCCCCAGGGCAGTGGTGTCACCAGCTAAGGCGCTGATTCCCACCATCCGACCTCTGCTGAGCGCCACCCTGCAGACAATACTGCACACAGTGAGGCGAGTGTTCCCGCATGCCGAGCAGGGGCTGAAGAGGAAGAGAGAGCAAGGTGCACTTTCTTTGTTTAGCTCATTTTCTTCCTGTCACAGAGAGGAGCGCAGCGCCTTTATTATTGCTCTGTGTGGTTCCTGGTTTGCAGGCGTGGGCTGCGGGGCGTCAGATGAAGAGCTGATGTTTAGTGAGGAGGAAGAGTGCGAGGTCTCCTCCAGTGGACCGGCGTCTCAGGCTCAGTTGAAAATCCCTGCTGCCAGCGGCCTTCTGAACCTCAATGGGTAGCTCAGTCCGTCTTTCTCATGCTTTATGTTGAGTACAACGTTTAAGTAAACCTCTGGATCCCAAGCTGTGTAATCTTTTATAATTTGACTTGTGTGAGTTATTTGATATATAAAAGTTAACAGAAGTCGAACAGAAACGAGCCTTCTCGTCTGCCGTCCTGTTTAGGAGCGTGTTGAGTCAGCCGACGTCCTACCGTCCCCGGCTGCTGCTGCAGGGCAGACCGGGCTCGGGTCAGAGCTCACATCTGGCCCCCGCTGTTCTCCACGCTCTGGAGAAATTCACAGTGTACACCCTGGACATGACCGTCCTGTTTGGAGCCAGCGCAACGGCACCCGAAGAGACCTGCGCAAATGTGAGCGGGAGACCAAGGAAATTTAGCACAGCGTGTATCTGGATGTACTGTAATGTCAATGATTAGCAACAAATATGGACGTCTTCTCACATACATATAGAAACAAAGCTTAAAGTCTTACTGGGGTACTCTACAGGTTCTTTTCTTTTTGCAGCCTTGTCAAATTCAGTGTGATCTCTTTGGTAGACCTCACTGGCCAAAATGGCTGCCACAGAAACTGTAGTTCATGGGCCCCGCCTCCTGACATCGTGGGGAATGGGGATAAATTTGTGCTACAGACAATTTTACCTTCATCTTCAGGGTAGAAAAGGTAGAAGAGTGAATTTCATGTTAAAATAGTTTTTTAAAAGCAGGCATCTTGAGGAATTAAAAGATTTTTCTTTTTTTTTTTTTTTTTTATGTGGACTTCAAAGGAGTGTGATTATGTTTGGGGATCACTTAGTTGTGGTGGCAATAATGTCAGAACAGACGCATGGAAACCTGGCTGGAGTTAATTTGATTGTTTTTAGAATAGGAAGCAGAGATGGAGGCCTGTGCTGCTGCCACAGATGTGACCCACAGATCCGATGAGACAAACAGTATTTTAGGTAGACAGTCATTGGCCAATCACAGTGCTCTCATAGAAATGCACCAGAACATGTCAAACATATCAGCATCTTTCATTATTTCATAGATCCGTGTCATTAAGTTCGTTGTTTATCTCATAGGGGGTCATGTCCCCAGCAGGTGAGAGGCAGGATGCAAAAAGATGCTTAAAAAAACAAAACTTTCTTGAAGGAAAATTATGTTATGTACAAACTAAACGCTTCAGGTTCAGCAAACAGACAAGAGTTCTGTGGGACTATCAAAGGGCTTCGAATTTCGGAACAATTGCGAAATGAAACGGCTCTTTTCAAATCAAGTATTACCTGGAGATGCACCAATTAGAGATTTGACTGCCATCAGTTTTCTGTAAAACTTTGACCGGTACTGATTTTAGCCAGTTCAATATAGTTTCCTTCAGGGAACTATATTGAACTGGCTAAGTAGTAAGTAAGTAGTCGCTGTGAAGCATGTTTTTACTATTTTAAAACGCAAACTGACTTACATTTAAAACTTTCTTTGCATTTTATAGTAGTAATTAGTGTTACTATAAACATCTGTATTCCCTGGAGTAGATCCTTAACGTTGCTAAAAGGTGCCAATATTTCTACTTTGGGTGTGTTAAATGGACTCAAAAGTTTATCATGATGTTTTGTGGTATTTATTGTGATGAGAGTAACTGACGATAAAAAGCTATTTGCAACCACTTTTCTGCCTTTTTTGAGTAACTGTGGCTGTGACTGCATGTCGCAACAATCACAGCCCCACAAACACAAATACTGCCCTTAAACAGCAAAGCTATTTTAAATGGGTTTTAAAATAGCTTTGCTGTCATAGTCATGACAAATCCAAATTCTTACCATGATGAGAAAATTTGTCATGATGATGAAGAAGGATACAATAAATGGCCATTCCCAATTTCTACATCCAGCATGTTTCATGCCCGGCTAGTTTTAAGCTCATAGAAACACAACAGAACAACTTTGCTGGGTCCTTGATCAGCCTTCCTGTTATCTGCTGAAAGTATTGTGCTCCCTTGCAGCCTGAATGGACCTCAGACATGTTTTAACTTGTTGTATTTCTGTCCTTTTATCTGGCTTCACTTTAAACGCATCACTAATGCTTAAGATCAGAAACTTTTGAGTCTACTTTCTACAGTCAAAACTTTCACACCGAAGAGTGTTGTTGTCATTCTGACCTTGTTAGTTTTGTTGCATTCTCCGACTGGAACAAAGATGAGATTTTTGAATTTCAGACCATCTGATTCCAGTCACTGCCCGATGTCTCCGGTGTTCAGTCATTTTTGCTTTTAACTTCATTACTATGTAAAAATACTTGATTCTTGATTCTGTTTTAAGGTCCAGTAAATATCCTGAAAGGCTGATCCGTGTTTTCTGCGCCGCAGATTTTCGTTGAGGCCAAGCGGACCTCCCCCAGCATCCTGTACATCCCTCACATCGGACAGTGGTGGGAAACGGTGGGTTCTGCGTTGAGAGCCACCTTCCTGAGCCTCCTCAGCTCCATCCCTGCCTTCTCGCCGATTCTGCTGTTGGCTACCTGCAGCCTCCGTTATGACGAGCTCAGTGTGGAGGTACACAAGGACGCTGCTTTTAAATGATCCTCTGCATTGACACGTGTGGGATATTCATTTTAGGAATAGCAGATGTCAGTAGCTCACCTGTCATGCTCCCTGTTTCAGGTGCAGGAGTTGTTTCGGGTCGAGTATGGGGAGGTTTTTCAGGTGCCAGTGCCCACCAGCCGAGAGAGAAGGGACTTCTTTGAGGATCTAATCCTCAACCAGGCTGCAAAGGCCCCAGCCTCTAAAAGAAAAGCTGGTAAAAGATTTACTTGAAACAATGATTTTATTTTAAAAACGGCACCAACGTGGTTTAGCTACAGAAGTGAAAACACCTGGGGATTCGCGTGTTGGACTAAGATGACACAAATAGCAGTTTGAGCTCAATTGGTTGCATTGTGTAGGCGTAGGGTATCAGATGGAAGCAGGAAAGGCGATATTAAAGATATATGTATTTACATTTTGCCTCAGAAGCTTTATGTTGGTTTATTTCCCCTCATGTCTTCTGAATCTTCAATCGTCAGTGCTCCGTGCGTTGGAGGTGCTTCCAGTGGCCCCTCCACCTCAGCCTCGTCAGCTAACAGAGGAGGAGAGTCGGCGACTAGATGAGCAGGAGGAAGACACGCTCAGGGAGCTGCGGCTGTTTTTGCGCGACGTCACCAACCGCCTTTCTCAAGACAAACGCTTCAAGGCTTTTACTAAACCTGTGGATTTAGAGGAGGTGGCTGTTCGATGTTCTTCTGTTGTCTTTCTGCACATTTTCCCCTCTGAAATATTGTCCCCGGTTTGCCCACATGCTTGTCTATAAACACTGTCTGCGCGTCCACAGGTTCCAGATTACGCTGACGTAATCAAGACGCCCATGGACCTGTCGACGGTTCTCTCCAGGATCGACCTCCATCACTACGTCACGGTCAAAGAGTTCCTGCAGGACGTGGACCTCATCTGGCAGAACGCCCTCAAATACAACCCAGATAGGGACCCTTCAGGTACCTCGTCCACACAAACTCAGACAGCAGGTACGGAGTTGCCCAAACCAACACCGAGTACAACGTAGTTATGAAGGGGAAGGAAAAGGAAATCTGTTTTACAAAGAAGTGAGGCATGCTCTTCTGTTTAGCAACATTTACTCAGATGCCCCTAAATAAACTCCAGTACTAATGGTTGCTTTCAGAAATACCCAAAAGGTAAACAGTCCATCTGTATGTCATTTAATCTCTGTATAAATAAAGCTGTTATGTGAAGGTCTCGGAGGTTTGTTAGATATTAGATATTATGTTGATGGGAATATGGATGGAGCTTAGGGCATGATGTGCCCATTTGCTCGCCTTCCAGTCTTACTGATCTAGATCTTTGCAGAAAACGATAGGTCGAGATTTCAGTGTTTAGAAATGCAAAGCTGGTAGAGAAACACTCAGCTGACTCTCAGCTGGAGTCGCAGAATAATGTGCTTCAACAAATGATTGCCTCAGGACCTGAACATAATAAATTCATTTTATTTCAGATTTAATGATATTAAAACTAGTATTTCCTTCCTCTACTCAACTATGCACTACTTTATGTTTTTCTATCAATAAAATCCTAATAAAATACAGATGTTTAGGATTGCATCGGGACCAAATGTGAACATGACACTCTGTTCTAGATTTATTTTCATAAGGGAGAACTTTGCTGGTGTGTTTCCTGCAGATCGTCAGATCCGCCACAGAGCATGTGCCTTGAAGGACACCGTCCATGCCATTATCCGAGAAGAACTGGATGAAGATTTTGAGAAGATTTGTGAGGAAATTAAAGAGTCACGCAAAACAAGAGGTCAGTACTATATATATGTATAATAGGGCTGAGTGATAAATCGATTTTATTTATTTATTGGAATTTGCAATTTATGAAGATTTCATTTTTGGAAAATCAAGATTTTTTTTTTTTTTTTTTTTTTTGATTTTTTTTTTTGGCCAATGCAAAAAAAAACTATATATATCAGCCCTGAAAGGTGAAATTGTTTTGGTGAAAGCTTGAGATGTTGAATATATGTTTATGTTTAGGAAAATATATTGTGGAAATACTGTAAAGAGGAAACCTTTTTCCCGAAGGTTTCCGCTACATGTATTTGATCGTGGCGCGCCGCCATACCTTCAGAATCAATTCGAAAGTATAGCAAACAGGCTTAAATCGGAGGTAACCGGACTTTTGTTTCTTAAAATGTTTCCACACCTATCCAGGAGTCTCTGTCAATCCTGGGGGTCGCACTAGAGCAACCTGTAGTTGGAGCGCTGCTGTTTTTAAGGACATGGAGGCCCATCCTCCTAGACACGTTCTGATTTCCTTATTTCTAGTTTTGGTTTTTAAGGGGAAAAAATCGATTAAATTCGTAAATTGTATGTATTGTGATAAAATCTGAGATTTTATTTTTAAGTCTTATCACCCAGCCCTATTGTATGGATATCTTTTATTTACAAGCGATCCATCGTTCCCCAACAGTTTTTTAGTCTTTAGTATTTTCAAAAAAAATGCTAATATCAGTTAAAACTAGGCGTAAAACCTTGGCTTTAGTTCCAGAGTAAAATGTAAACAAGTGTTCAGTGTAAATCAATCAACCCACAGACTGAAACACATTAATATATTTACATTTTATTTCAGACAAATTGCTCCATATCATTAAAAAAAACACCTGTAATCATGACATTCAGTTGTCGTCCCGAAATAATTTTGTCTTTTGTTTTGTTTGCATCCCCTCAGGTTGCTTCACGACACGATTTGCTCCCTCCTTCTACCACGTCCTTCCCAAACAGCCCAGATCGGCTGCAGACGCGAGTGTCATTAATGCTGTCCCCCAAAGTGAGACGGCTGAAGCCAGCGCAGCAGCTGCTACCAACGCAACGGCCTCTGCTCCTACAACTCCCAAAAACACAGGTAAGAAGTACATTTATGCAAAGAGGAAAAAGTCAGTAATGACTTAAAGGTTGTGCAGGATTTTGAAAAATATCGTTTCTATTCCCTCAGTGCATAAGAAGAAGCGACGGAAAAGTCGCTGGTCTACTGGGTACATCGCAAAGAAGAAGCCTTCCTCATCCCCTCATGTGTCGAGAGATGACGCGTCTGACGAGGATGAAGACGACGGAGACGAAGAGGATGCTGGAAAAGAAGGAGCAGCAGAGAATCACGATGCTGCCGCAGCAAAAGAGGGTCTGGCAGATGTTGGGACAGAGCCAGCAAGTGCAGCAGGTCAGGAAGGCGAGCTGAACACTCGGGTAGAGGAGACGAGGAAGGAGCCAGCCACTAAAGACGCCATAGGAGGAGATGAGAACACTGAACGCATCTCTGTCAACACTACAAAGGACACAGAGGAAGAGGAGGATACCCAGCACACCATCACAGCAAAGATGGTTACTGAACATCAGGGAGAGGAGGAGATGGAAAAGAGTCCTTGTGCTGAAGATCAAAACAGCAAAGGAGTACCGGTAGGTGAAGCGGAGCTGAATAAACCTGCTGAGCTGGTGGCGGCGGATGCAACAGAACCGATGGCGGCGGATGCAACAGAACCGATGGCGGCGGATGCAACAGAACCGATGGCGGCGGATGCAACAGAACCGATGGCGGCGGGTGCAACAGAACCGATGGCGGCGGATGCAACAGAACCGATGGCGGCGGATGCAACAGAAGCATCGACCCCAGATGCGACCGCAGCTGCCAGGAGTGAGACGGACACAAGCGCAGGTTAGTTAGCAGCAGCAATGCTTTTAGCTTAGCAACCACTATATGTAAGAGTGCAAATAAAGACTTCCAAATACTTTGTTTCCTGGTGAGGATTGTGCTACAAACCACTGGGATTTGATCTGATACACTCACAAAAAGTACCGCATAGACATGAAATGGAAGGATTGTGGTTAAAATCTTTTTTAGAGAACAATCTGAAGACCGAGGCTTGCTATTGTATGCAGCGCCTCCATAGCCAGTACTTAGTAGAAGCACCCTTCATCAACTATCAGAGCCACTAGTCTTTTAGGGTGTGGTGGGTGTGCCAGTTTGGCACAATAACTAGATTTAGGCCTGGACTTTGATTAGACCCTTCTCACAGACAAATGTGCTTCCATCTAAACGATTCCACTGTAGCTCTGGCTGGATGTTTGGGGTCGCTATCTCCTTCTTCCCTCTTGGTCTCCTCTGTGCTTCCCTTACTCTGTGACCTTTGTAGCATTTTAGGCCATGCTGCCCACGTCTGCTGCAGTTAGACTCTGCCCAGCTAGCTAAACACGGCAAAATGGAAAAAAAGTTACATTTGCAAGGCACAGTGTAACAAAGTGTGCTTTAAAAGCAAGCCGCCGTTACCAAATCAGATGATCAGATAACAGCGGTGTCCTAATTTCGGCCTCCCTCTCCAACCTAATGCACTCATCTGTTTGCCCTGGGGACTACTGCCACCACTGGCATCCAGTGCCTCGGCTAACAAATACATTATTACCCGAGCTTGCTGTCAGAAAACATTCATACTGACTAATTCAGCCTCTGCACCCAAGTATTTTTTTTTTATTGACAATGAAATGAGACGCTGTCCTTAGTTCCTGAAAATGCTTAAATAAATCCTCAACAGCGTACCTCTTCTAGATATTTTAGGAGATCAAGGAGGAAATCCGATACTGTGTATCAGTCAGTGGGGAAACTCCTCTGTCTGTGGCTGTAGTGTAACCACGGTGTGTGAATCTTTGTTTCCTGCCTCAGAGCGAAACGTGAGACGAATGACCCGTGCCCTGAAGAACACGGTGCTGCAGCAGCACATGATCCCGGTGGACGAAGCTCTGCAGATCCTCAACGCGGAAAGTCCTCCTCTGGTTGTGGACCGAGACAGGTTAAAGGTCGGTGATGCTGCGGAAAACTCACCTCACCTTTTGTTGTTCTGTGAGAATGGGGGGGGGGGGGCTCGATGGAATCTCCAATTACCTTTTGGGCTGTTTTTTCTTTATTTTAAACCAGGAGCTGCTGGATAAGGTGGTGACAAAGACTGAAGGCTATGAGGTCTACAAGCTGGAGAAGCTCTATGCTCTCCTCTGCCAGAGCATCTACAGACACAGACAAGACTACAACAAAACCGCTTTGATACAGGTTAGTTCTGTCTTTTATAGAGATTTGTTTAGTAGAAAAGTCTAACTGTAGGTTAAACTCTTATGCCCTGTAAAAACAACCACATTGGAAAAGTGACATTTACAGAGATTACCACAGATTTATGGCAAATAAAACTCTTTGAGTTTGTTTAATTCAAGTTGATATTCTGTGATGTTGAGCCTCAGTGACATTAAATGACATGCATTCATACACACTGCGTTTCTCTCTTTTTTTTTTTATTAGGAGTTGGAGCAAGAAATCGAAGACTTCTGATTTTCAAACGTCTTCTAGAGAAAAAAATTGATAATCCTCGTCAGCCATGTAAATATACAGGAATTGCTCCTATTTTTATGTCGAAAACAATAGTTATCTATATTTGTATTCTACCTGGAACTTTGTACTACATGGTATTTATATGTAATTAAACGGATTTCCACTTATTGTTGTGTGCTTTTCTTTTGTGAAATCAATGTTCGGACTTGTTGCGCTACAAAATGTTTTTCCACTTTTTAGACAATCCTTTTTGACATGTTACCGACAGTAAGACTAAATATAAAAAGAATTGTTAAAGTAGCAGCTGCCATTGTGTAAAGTTAATTTATAAAAACACTTATTTTCATCACTGTTTCAAAATGTTGAGAATTAAATTGGATTTTTTTTTTTTTATTGCAAGGCAATTTTATTTATAAGCACTTTTCAGTAACAAGACGATTCAAATTGTTGTACATGAACAAAACAAACAGGAAAGAAACGATCTGCAGCAGCAGATCAGATAAGACAAGTTGGACTCAAACAACATTTAAAGGCAACTCTAAACAAATAGGTTTTTAATCATGATTTTAAGGAACTCAGGGTTCCAGCACTTTTACAATCTGCTGGAAGTTTGTTCCAGATAAGGTTTAAATAAACAGCCGTAGAAGACAATAAAACAGGCCTAACGTGTAGAAGATCGAACTGAAAGATCTTTGTGGATAACCTGAAAACTCGGATCCTTTTGTGCCCCTCATCTTTTCCACATTGTGTCATTTTATATGATACATCAACACGAAGTGCCTAGTAGTGAAGTGGAAGAAAATGTAATATATTGTAGGCTATTCAAGAATATTTACAATATTTTTTTTAATTTATAAAAAAAAAAAAATTTAAATATGGTCTTCATAGTATTCAGCAGTAATGGTCTGACAGAGATGTCAGACTGGATATGAGAGCATTACTCTTCGAGTCTCGCCACAGATTCTCAATGGGAATGTGTCGACGTTTTGAGCCATTCTGACATGAATATGTTTGGATTTAAATTCAATTTTCAATTCAATTTTATTTATATATCGCCAATTCATGAAACATGTCATCTCAAGGCACTTTACAAAGTTAAATTCAATCATATACAGATTGGTCTAAAATTTCCTATATAAGAAAACCAGTTGATTGCATCAAAGTCCCGACAAGCAGCATTCACTCCTGGGGAAGCGTAGAGCTACAGGGAGAGTCGTCTGCATTGTCCATGGCTTTGCTGCAATCCCTCATACTGAGCAAGCATGAAGCGACAGTGGGAAGGAAAACCTCCGGCAGAACCGGGCTCAGTATGAACGGTCATCTGCCTTGACCGACTGGGGGTTACAGAAGACAGAGCAGAGACACAACAAGAGAGACAAAAAAGCACAGAAGCACACATTGATCCAGTAATCTGTTCTACATTAGATGGTAATAGCGGGTGAGCCGTCTTCACTGGATGATGTCACAGTTAACAGAACGCCAGACCAGGTGTACCTACTATGAAGATAAAAGAGAGAGAACAGAAAGTTAAAGCAGAAATGACAACACGTAATGCATAATTGAAGAACAGTAGAACTCTATAGAGTGAGAAAATTAGATCCTGATGTCCTCCAGTAGCCTAAGCCTATATAGGTAGCTCAGAGTAACATGAGCCACTCTAGTTATAAGCTTTGTCAAAAAGGAAGGTTTTAAGATTAGTCTTAAAAATAGACAGGGTGTCTGCCTCACGGACCAAAACTGGGACTTGGTTCCACAGGAGAGGAGCCTGATAACTAAAGGATCTGCCTCCCATTCTACTTTTAGAGACTCTAGGAACCACCAGCAGACCTGCAGTCTGAGAGCGAAGTGCTCTGTTAGGAACATACGGGGTAATCAGAGCTCTGATATATGATGGAGCTTGATTATTAAGGGCTTTATACGTTAGAAGAAGAATTTTAAATTCTATTCTTGATTTAACAAGAAGCCAATGAAGGGAAGCCAAAATAGGAGAAATATGATCCCTCTTGTTGATTTTCATCAGAACTCTTGCTGCAGCATTTTGGATCAGCTGAAGGCTTTGAACTGCATTTTGTGGACTTCCTGATAGTAAAGAATTACAATAGTCCAGCCTTGAAGTAACAAATGCATAGACTAGTTTTTCAGCATCACTCCTGGACAGAATGTTTCTAATTTTGGCGATATTCCAGAGGTGAAAAAAGGAAACTCTGGAAACCTGTTTAATATGGGATTTAAATGACATGTCTTGGTCAAAAATAACACCAAGATTTTTTACTTTATTACCAGAGGCCAAGTTAATGCCACCCAGATTAAGTGATTGGTTAAGAAGTTTATTTTTTGAGGACTCTGGCCCAAAGATTACAACTTCGGTCTTGTCAGAATTTAGATGCAGGAAATTTAAAGTCATCCAGCTTTTGATGTCATCAAGACATGACTGCAGTCGAAGTAATTGATTGGATTCATCAGGATTTATGGATAAATATAGCTGAGTGTCATCAGCATAACAGTGGAAATTAATCCCATGCTGTCTGATAATTTTGCCGATCGGAAGCATATATATAGTAAAGAGAATTGGTCCAAGGACTGAACCCTGTGGTACTCCACAGGTGACCCTAGAGTTTGAGGAAGATTTATTATTAACATGAACAAACTGGAATCTGTCCGACATATAAGATTTAAACCAGCCTAATGCTTTCCCCTTAATCCCTACAGTATGTTCAAGTCTTTGTAGGAGAATATTGTGATCAACTGTATCAAATGCAGCACTGAGATCTAACAGGACAAGTACAGACACAAGTCCATTATCTGAGGCCATGAGAATATCATTAGTGACCTTCACCAGAGCTGTTTCAGTGCTATGATGAGCTCTGAAGCCTGACTGAAACTCCTACAGTAGGTCATTGCTTTGTAAATGTTCACAAAGTTGATTAGCAACTACTTTCTCAAGAATTTTAGATAAGAAAAGAAGATTAGATATAGGTCTGTAGTTTACTATCTTATCTTGATCAAGAGAAGGTTTCTTAAGTAAAGGTTTAATAACAGCTACTTTAAAAACCTGTGGTACATATCCATTTACTAAGGATAGATTATTCATGTCTAAAATAGGACCACTGATCAAAGGGAATACCTCCTTAAACAACTTGGTTGGGATTGGGTCTAACATACAGGTAGAAGGTTTAGATGAAGCTAAGATTTTAGATAGCTCAGAAAGCTCTACTGCTTCTAAACAGTTCAAACACTGTGCAGGTTCTAAAGATTCCTCCAATGCTGCCTTACTTACTGGGGATGAGGTAATCATGTTTGGGAGGATGCCAATTATTTTATTTTTAATGGCATCAATTTTATTTATGAAGAATCCCATAAAATCATTACTACTAAGAGCTAAGGGAATGGATGGATCAACAGAGCTGCAGCTCTGAGTAAGTTTGGCAACTGTACTAAAGAGAAATCTAGGATTATTTTTATTCTCTTCAATTAATGATGAAAAATATGCTGCTCTAACTCTGCGAAGGGTCTTGTTATACAACAATAGACTGTCCCTCCAGAATAAGTAGGATTCCTCTTGGTGTGTAGAGCTCCATTTTCTCTCCAATTTCCTAACATTGTGCTTCAAGGAACGCAGCTCTGAATTAAACCAGGGAGCCAGCTTCCTGTGAATTATCACCTTCTTTTTCAAGGGAGCTACATTGTCTAATGCAGAACGCAATGAGGAAGTCACACTGTTAGCAAAGGTATCGATTTGTGAATGGGAAGAAACAGCATTGCTGCCATCTACAGGGCATTTCTGCAATACTGAGGATATTAAAAGGGGGACAGACTCTTTAAGTTTTGAAACAGCATTATCCGATAGAGATCTACTATAATGGAACCCTCTTTTGGGGGTGGAGAACTCAGTTAGATTAAACTCAAATGTTATTAAAAAATTATCAGATAGGACAGGGTTGTGAGAGAATACTGTTAATTTTTCACAATCAATGCCATATGTCAGCACAAGGTCCAAAGTATGGAGCCGAGAGTGCGTTGGCTTATGCACATTTTGAGCAAAACCAATTGAATCTAGGATAGTTTTAAAGGCTACACTAAGGTTATCACATTCAGTGTCAACATGGATGTTAAAATCACCCACTATAATAACCTTGTCAGTATTTAACACCAAATCATAAGAAATCTGACAACTGATCCAAAAACTGAGAGTAAGGGCCTGGTGGACGATACAAAACAATAAACAGAAGAGGTTTTATTGCTTTGCAGTTTGGATGAGGGAAACTGAGGGTTAAATGTTCAAAAGAACTAATTATCAATCGGCCTGGGACTAATTAATAAACCAGACTGAAAGATAGCCGCCACCTTTCCAATAGTTCTGGCTTCACATTTGGGTTTGTCCTGGAAGCTACCAACAGTTTTCCATTATACATCCCCTCACCATGATGCTGCAGACCCCATGTTTTCCCCGGCGGATGGCATAGTCAGGTCTACTGGTAGGTTTCCTTCACATAAAGCATTTTGTATATAAGCCAGAAAGTTGATGACTGGTTTCAATTAATTAGATCACTGTCGGAGTAAAGGGGGCTGAGCAGGGCCGGAGTCTTACGCCTCAGACCCACCCACTTAAGATAATGACCTATTATTATTAAAACATGCATTTATTTCATATTTTACACTATTGACTTTCACTTGTGGGCTTTGTGTATTTACTATCTTACTTTTAACGATAAAAAATATAACAAGTCACAGAAAATATTTGGGTATAGAAAGGAGTTATATTAGAACTATAGTTCTCACACTTTACAACTACTCACCACTACTGGCTCTGATTCTGACACTAAATCATGTTTTGAAATAGGGCTGGGCCTTTATCATATCGTTTTATCACTATGTTGAAAAACTCCTTATCGCGGTAAGAATTTGGTTTTACCTTGACAACGTTAAGTGACCTGATAAGTAAATTGTACGGTGGTTTGCAGGCATAGGTCAATATCCTTCCTCACCAATTTAATCGTCCTCATTTGATGTTTCAAACGGCGAGCTCATTTTACTGAAATAGCGGCCACATTTTTGCACATTTAGCTGCGTCTGTTTTCAGAGCTTTCCTCTTTAATTCTAGCTTTCTCCATGGCCCCGCCTTGCTCTTTCTACTCTTCACCTTTCAAACACCATTTACTGAGGGCACTGACGCGGGGAAAAAAGCTGCCAAGATGGTGGTAGCAGCCCAGGGATAGCGGAAGCAGCGTAGCGTGCGTGATGCACTCTAGTGTCATGACTGAACAGCGACCAAAAAAAAGAAAAGAGAACAGCGGCCCAAATATCAGACCGCGCCCACCAGTCCCGGTCCTCCGATTAGCCACTCCCAGCCTGGGGCAGCGTAAAAAATTCATGCCACACTTTTCAGATTTATTTCTAACTGCTTGGTAAAAACACATTTTCTTCCATTATAAAACTATGTGATACTTTGTGTTGGCCCCAACACAGAGAAGCCTTATAGAATATAAGCTCTGGTTGTGAAAATGTGCCAAAAATAATCAAAAGGTTCAAGGGGTGTGAATACTTCTACCAGGCGGTGTATACTAACTTTATTGAGGCTCTTTTAAAAATCTTATTAAAGCGACCGAGGCGCTGCAGAGAGGGGCGCTTCGCCTTGCCTGCTGGGGAAGCCAGCAGCGTGTCCTTAAGTAGCATCTCATGTTCCCCTCGCAGGTCATCTAAGGACATCCTGGCTCGCAGCCGAATCGGAAACGAACGCGTTTACGGCCCTGAGCGCTGGTTCCCCAGCACCCCGTGCCTTCCTGAGCCCGCAGGGACCGGCCTGTCGTTCCCAAAAGCAGTTCACGCTGGTGTTAAAATGGGCCCTTTTTTTTTTACATAAACTGCTAACATTTTTTTTTTAGATTCCACCGAAAGTCGCCGCGGAATGACGTCAACACGTATTTCATTGAATGATGACGCTGTTTGATCATTAAAAAAAATCAGCCGTTAAAATATCTGAGAAATAGGTCACCGAGCAACAGAAGCACCGGGCGGCGGGTTTAATGAGCGGCTAGCAGGAGCCGTCCCCCACGGCCGTGTGAACTTTCCCGAGGAGCCGCCTCTGCTGGGAGACAACCTGTGCGGACCAGGAGAGAGGCAGATGTCCGGTGTTTCCAGCATCAGCAGAGCGGGGCTGGCTGTAGCTGTTTGAAACGAGCCGTCTGCCTCCGCCTGGCTGGGAGACCCGGCTGCTGCCCCCCCGGCTCGGCTGAATGGTTAGCCGAAGGAGAAAGGGAGGGAGCAACAGCGACGGATACCAGCGGGGAGCACCTGGAGGCTACCCTGCTGCCGAGAACCCAGGAAATCAGAGCCCGCATCGCCTCCGCAGCCCGGTAGCAGCACGGCGCACATTACTGTAGTTCATGTAAGTTTACCGGCCCGGCTAACACGGGCTAGTTTGGCCCAGCGCACCAACACGCTGCTTCATGGAGGACAAAACCGCCCTCTCATGTCATCTCTGTGTTATAAGGGAATGCTTTGTTGTTACTTTAACAGCAAACCAGCTAGCTGACACCTCCACGCTGTCCGCGTGAAGCCACTTCCCAGTGGTAGCAGAGCAGCGCGAGCACACAGTTGTCTGGGTACACACGCAGTTTACGCTCTGAAACACCGCGAGGTCCTAAAAATGTGGCCCGAAGCCCACCACGGTCCGGTTTTACGGGTGATGGAGAACACATCCGGCAGTGGGTGACCAGTAACCAGGGGTCTGCTGCAACCTTGCCCAAAAAACACCCCCTGCTAAACAAAAACTATGAACTGTCTGAAAATGACTAAAGCAAGAGTGCTTTTTCAAGAGTTAACTGAGTTTACTATTATAGGTACATATATAATATAATATAGGTAATTTATTTCAGAAAGTTAAACTCATTGATTACATAGATTTGTTACACGCATAGTGAAATATTTCAGGCCTTTATTTCTAGGTACTGGAGTAGGTCTTAGCTGTCAAATGTTTCACATAACAGAGGTCTGCTTTTTGGCCGAGACAGATGGCTTAAAGTCAGCCAGTCGCATTAACATTACAGGATTTTAGACCATTTATGTTTAGGATGTTTTTCCAGCGTTTGTGTTGCAAGGCAAAAACAGAATCCTCCGGGAGTGTGGATGGTTCCCAGATTTAGAGACAAAGGTAAATAAATGAAGCTGGGTGTTTTCAGTGCTCTTGTGTTACACTTCAGCTACACTTCCAACGTTCTTTGAAATCTGGAGGGATTTTAATTTTGTTTATCAATGTTAAAAAACAATGTAAAAAGAAAAGTTCGGTGTTATTGTAGTTAATCCCCAGATTCTGATCCCTATTACTGCTCTTATTTATCACTTCTCTGCCATAAGTGACAAATATAACTCTGCACAGTCCAGCCTTTGCACTCAGTTTGAATTGACTTCACACAACTTGTTGAGTGTTGCTGCTGTGACAGAATCTGCCATCAGGACTTCACTCTTAAAATTGAAGGCTTTTATCCCGACTTGTCTGCCACTCTCTTAGACAGGGAGACAGGAAGTTTCTGCCCCTCACTCAGCAGTGTGTTAGAGCTGCAGGTTTGCATAAAAATTTGAGAGATTTTTACGTGCATTTCAGACAGTAACCGATGTGCACCGGTCAGATTTTACTGTAATAAAGGAGTGGTGCCTCCCCAGCTCAGTGACATAACTTGAACGATCAACTCTAAAGGATGTGTTTGCACACAAAGAACGGTGCAATCTAGATCAAAGGTTCAGGGTAAATAGGTTAGCGGATAGCTGAAACATACCTTAAGTAATCTGAGGCAAGTTTGTAACAGAATCAGGCTTCCAGACACTTTGTTAGATTGAAATACAGGTTTGTTGGTGTCCGAGGTCGAAATAAGACATCTTCAGAGCTCTCTTTGGAGCATAATCACTACCACTGACTGATTTGGTTGAATTCATTTGTCATGTGAATTAAGAGCTCCATAGCAAAGCAAAACTTTGTAAAAATTGATTAAAAATCAAATGAGGAAAAAAGTGTGAAATAAGTGGTTTGTTGCATTCGAAACTAATTTTGCTAAGTAGGTCAGACACTGTTTTCTCCTCTATATACCTGCTGTATTCTACTCCCTTCTCCCCCACAAAGTAAAACATTGTGAATTTCTTGGCTGCGCCCCCATAAACAAAGGCCAGCCTCCTCACGGTGCTTCCGTTGTTTTGGTTTCTCATCAGAGAAACGAGATCCCAAGAATCCAGCACACCAGCCCGCTGTCCTGCAATATGTGAACCTCGACAGCTCTGCCACAGCACAAGTACGCGTCACTTTGAATCGAAAGATGTCAAGCCGCCGGAAATCCACCACACCATGCATGGTGCTGCCTTCGGATGTGGTGGAGCAGGAAGCCGTAGAGGAGAAGACGGAACGAACAAAGGAGGAGGAGGTAGGGGACGAGGAGGAGGAGGAAAGGAAGGGGAAGGAGGCGACAGAGGAGCTTGGTCAGGCGGTGGTGGTTGTTCCCACTCCACCAGATGCAGGTAAGGCCCTCACAGGACAGAGGAGCAGTGGAACGGTGTAACCCAGTAAAAAAATAAATGTCATTCATTTTCCCACTGCAGATGAAGTCGGTGTCTCCGTGGTGGAAGACCTTAAAGTGGTCAGCGGTTCGCTGAAATTAAGGCCGGAGGATTCACCAGAGGATCCGAGTGGTGGTCAGATAACTCAGGAAGCCCAGGGTGACTCGCAGAAGGAGGGAGGAGCTGACTCGGCTGTGGCTTCAGCCATCTCCCTCAGCAAGACTCCAATCATGAGGATGAAGACCAAATCTGAGCCCAAGAGAATCGCCGTCTCCCTCAAATCCACGGATGAAGCTGCGGGCGAGGGTTTGGGAGGAGGAGGAGGAGGAGGAGGAGGTGAGGGGGATCTGGGTGGAGAGCAGGAGCCCATCGAAGCTCCACTCGGACCGATGACGCCTGTGGAGATGCTGCTGCACAACTCCATGAAGTTTGGGGGAGGTGGCTTGCTGGTGAGCCCACCATCAGAGCAGCAGAGAAAATCTTCCATTTTAAATCCCACGGTCCTGCCTGTTGGTCTGGCACAGGTAGAGAACCTCCAATGTTTACTTTATTAAAACTTTAAAAGCTTTGCAGAGTTTTTCCTGCGGTTAAATCTTTTTAACACTTTGTTACATTATAACCACACTGTACTTTATTGGGATTTTATGCCCCAGATCTCCCAGTGGTAGGAAAATGACACAGGGTGTTGAAATTTGGCGAGCATTTGTATTTAGCCCCCTCCCCATCCCCCATGTATTAAGTCTTTGTATTGTGGCCTTTTGCTGTGTATCTACAATTAGACTTCAGGGCATATCTCTACCATCTTTGCACATCTAGGGCTGTCTTTGAAACATAGCTCAAGCTCAGTCAGGCTGAATAAAGAGCATATATGACCAGCAATTTTCAAGTATTCCCTTCTGAATTGGTTTGTGTCTGGGTTTTTACGAGGGCATCCTAAAAGATGAGTATGTTTGATCCGTTTAACTGTGATGACATCTCCCCAAAGCATCTGGCACAAAGATTAGACTACACAGGTAGCCTGTATTTCTGAGTTAGCTGACTTCTAAGTTCAATTGGTAGAACTGGATTTTGTCCATGGGTATCATAGTGAAAGGGTTAGCTGCATATGCAGGCCACACATTTTAAGATTTTCATTTGAAAACATTTACAACCATGTGTCATTGTGCTTCTGCTTCACAGTTGTGCACTTCTTTGCATTAGAGCCTTTCCGTACAATCCCAATAAAATCCATTAAGGTTTGTGGTTGTGACACGAGAAAAGGTGAAAAAGTTTAGGAGTTATGAATACTCCAAGAGCTAAGCACTACTCAAAGCTTTTGGAGAAGCAGAGATGCTTTGCAGCTGATTCAGCGTCTTATTCGGGGGCCTTTGGCGCCGCATGTTCACACGTTTGGTACTACAGCGTCAGCGGCTGCTGTGTTTAATGGTTTTTGGCCTCTCTGCTGTCGTGCCAGGTGCTTTCAGCCTTCCAGGCCCAGCAGAGTGCAGCCGCAGCCGCAGCCTCACAGGCCCAGCTGCTGATTCCTCTGAGCAGCATCCCCTCCTACAGTGCAGCCATGGACTCCAACCCCCTTCTGATCAACACATACAGGAAGTTTCCTTACCCCTCTCTGGCAGAAATAAGCAGCCTGTCGGCACAGACGCAGTTTACAGAAGAGCAGATCAAGGTAAAAGTTCAATTATATTTCATAGATTGCTTGTTTTCTGATGATCAAAAGTTCATCTGTCTCGCTTGTTGTCTTTTTTTGGACTAAAAACACTTGATCTGTACGCAGGTGTGGTTCTCAGCCCAGCGTCTCAAGCACGGCGTCAGCTGGACTCCAGAGGAAGTGGAGGAGGCCAGGAGGAAACAGTTCAACGGGACCGTGCACACAGTGCCTCAGACCATCACCGTCATCCCTGCACACCAACTGTCAGCTGCTGCCAACGGCCTGCAGTCCATCCTACAGACCTGTCAGATCGTGGGCCAACCGGGCCTTGTGTTTACACAGGTAGGGAAAGAAGGAAAGAGTGGTCCACGTTTCAACAAACTGGGAATGTGGCTTTGGATTTCAAGCTTGCCGTATGAACATCATCTTTGCCTTTAGACTTTCTGTTAGAAACCTTAAATTGACTGCTAAAAAATAATGTGTTCCCTTACATGTTGTAAGTGTTCATGTCCCTGAAGCATTTCAACATTTTG
Organism: Fundulus diaphanus; assembly: GCA_037039145.1. NCBI lineage: Eukaryota > Metazoa > Chordata > Actinopteri > Cyprinodontiformes > Fundulidae > Fundulus > Fundulus diaphanus. Next base: position 19,729,854 of record CM073130.1, on the reverse strand, counting down.
TGAAATTACCACAACAAACCTGAATATACTTTTTAGTCGCAGAGAGAGACCTGGGCAGAGGTTCACCTCACAGCTGGACAGTGACCCCAAACATGCAGCCTGAGCTACAGGGGAATGCTTTATATTAAAGCATATTCATGGGTTATAGTGGCCCAGTCAAAGTACAGACCTAAACCACAATGAGAATCATTGGAAAATTCAAGTCATGCAGCACAAGACTTTCATCAAGGAGGCAGAATACAAATGCATTTGAACGTTATTTGAAAAAAAAAAATTAAAAATTTCCTTCCTTTCACAATTCTACACTATTTTTAGTTGGTCTGTGGCCATAAATCCCACTAAATTACAATAAAATTTGTTGCAAAGTGAACAAACATGCAACATTTCAGAGGGTCTTGATAGTTTTGCAAATGCACTTTAGTCAGTGGGCAGGTTTAACCGGTTTGGTCTCTGGCTCTTTGTAGGTTGGTCCAGGTGGGAATCTTCCAGTGACTAGTCCAATCACGCTGACTGTGGCAGGATTGCCCAGTCAGTCTCAGAGCTCCAGCCGAGTCTCCTGTCAGTCCACACCGACAAACAGTGAGCTAAAACGGGCTACCACAGTCCAGCCTCCCTCTCTGTCTCCACAGGTTGGGACACCTTACACATCAGGATGTGCTTGCTGTTCAGTTGCAAATTTATGATCCTCAGACGTATTTCTCTAGCTAATTTCACTGTTGTTTTTAAACTTGTACTAACGATAATTATTAAGTGGTTTCAGCATTATTGCCATTTGCCTTTTTCCCGTTTGTTACTTCATTGTGTAAAGTGACACCACAGGAACACCATGTTGATGGCTGACTTTTTCTCTGCCTCTCCAAGGAGAACTCAGCCCTCAGTGCTGACTCTTTCAGTCTGCGACCTAAGAAGTCCAAAGAGCAGCTGGCAGAGCTGAAGGCCAGCTACCTGAAAAACCACTTCGCCTCAGACGCAGAGATCGCCCGGCTGATGAAACTCACCAATCTGACGAAGGGCGAGATCAAAAAGTGGTTCAGTGACACCCGCTACAACCAGCGCAACTCCAAGAACAGCCACGTGATTGTTTTCCACGACGGAGGCGGCCGAGGGGGGAGCAGCTCTGGCATTGCTGCAAACACCCCCATCGTTATTGACTCGAGCGACGAGACCCCCACATCCCCTCATGCTCCAAACACTTCCCCCGTGAAGGAGAAGGAAAAGGAGAAAGAGACCCGAGTCAAAACCTGGAATCCTTTCCCAGACTTCACTTTGCAGAAGTTTAAGGAGAAGACTCCCGAGCAGCTGGTGGTGCTGGAGGAGAGCTTTGAGAAGAGCAGCACGCCGTCAGACGAAGAGCTGAGTCGCCTGAGGACAGAAACCAAACTGACTCGGAGGGAGATCGATGCCTGGTTCACTGAGAGGCGAAAAGTTCCAGCTGTGAGTACGTCCTCTCCGGACTCCTCTGAGGGAGGGAAAATTGAAACGGATAACTCAAAGGCAGAGGAGGGAGGAGAAATACAAGGTTCAAGCGCCTCCCCTCCATCTGCCTCCTCCTCTAGAAAGGGGAGTCAAACTCCTCCAGGAGGTCGCAGCAAGCAGCTGTCTGGTAGCAGCAAGAAAGACCTGAAAGAAAAAAGCAAAAAGACACCAGAGCAGCTCCACCTCCTGAAAAGTGCCTTCGTGCGGACGCAGTGGCCCACGCCGGAGGAGTACGATCAGCTGGTGGAAGAGAGCGGCCTTCCTCGCCATTACATTGTCAGCTGGTTCGGGGATTCTCGGTACTCCTGGAAAAACGGAAACCTGAAATGGTTCTTTCAGTACCAAAGTGGCAACGTCGAGGGACCAAGCGATGCAGGCGGCAGTAAAACAGGAGGCCGGAAAAGACGTGGTCGAAATCGTGGCTGGGCCCGGTCCAAAACCAGGAAGCAGCCAAAGAGGTCCTCCTCCTCTTCCAGTGCAGATGTCAAAAGATCCCCTCCGTCAAAGAAATTCAAGAGTGGGCGGGAAATCCTGAAGGAGTACTACCTGAAGCACCACTTCCTCAGTGAGCAAGATTTAGATGAGCTGGTCTCCAAGACCAACATGAGCTATGAACAGGTGGGTACTGTAGATTGCAAATGAAAATAGCAGGTGATATGTTTCCATAAACTAAACATATAAAATGTCAGATTTATGTACAAATAGTTTAGTGAAGGAAGATTTCAGAATCCATTTTTATTTTGCTTTTGAGCTTTCCACCCCCTTCTAATGCATCTAAAGAGCAGGTGAGAGTCTCTCTTCCATTTTATGTTATTTTATCTTTCCTTAGCGGTGTAGTTTCTGCCTATCTTTAACTTTTTTATCATCTTTTATTCATTAAGTATGTGTAAATTTCTGTGGGCAATGTTATTTTCACGACAAGTTCTGTTACAACTATGAATAACGTGTGTCTGCCATATTGTATAGTGGTGTGTATTAGGATGAAGGGTACTTGCTGTGTCAAACTGGGGTATGTTTTTTCATTACCTTACAATAGCAGGACAGTTCAAAAATCTATGCACAGTATCAGTTGTCATATCATTTTTAGCTGAATTAATCAGAGTTTGGACCATTTTGCCCTGCAGATGGTGGTGGTCTTCAGCAGTGCAGACTGAGCATCTGCATAATGTAGCATGAGATTGGGTAATGGTATTATCATGTTGCTGTTATGATAGTTCAGAGAGTATTTGCATTTTTTACACATATGGTATAAGTTGTGGTTCTTAAACCACATTTAATTATTTCAAGTCACACAAACCCCACCGATTGTGTAATGCAGAAGGAACTGAGCAGAGGTAGTGCATATAGTCAGTGATTCATCTTGTGCTACATGTTGTTTATCTTTTATGTTTGGTTTGGCCCTGTAACAAACCCACATCAATTCAATTTTCAATTCAATTTTATTTATATAATGCCAATTCACAACACATGTCATCTCAAGGCAGTTTACAAAGTCAAATTCAGTCAAATCATACAGAGAGATTGGTCAAACGTTTCCTATCTAAGGAAACCCAGCAGATTGCATCAAGTCTTGACAAGCAGAATTCATTCTTCCTGAAAGAGCGTAGAGCCACAGTGGACAGTCGTCTGCATTGTCGATGGCTTTGCAGCAATCCCTCATACTGAGCATCCATGAAGTGACAGTGGAGAGGAAAACTCCCCTTTAACAGGAAGGGAAAACCTGCAGCAGAAACAGGCTCAGTGTGTTCCTCTGGATTCTCCCATCTGTCTCCAGCTTTCCCAATTCTGCATCAGATTTGATAAAAATCATTACCCTACCCATAGTCAAAAACATGAAATGTTATTATCTGTTAATGACAGGTTTCAGATTTGTAATACATTTTTTTTGTTGACGAGTTCCAGCAGATCTGGCAGATAGATGCTACCTCAACACATCTGACTTTAATACGCTAACAGGGACGTTGTTCGGCTGACAAAACTGCCACATTGTCGTGCAAAACAGAAAATGTTTATTCTGTGTAATATATGGCCGTATTCCATGAATAGGAACTTTTTCACTTGTTTTAAATTTCTGAAATCTATTTAAACAGCGACTCTTGTCTGGCTAGCTCTTAGCCTTCAGCTGCTTTTAGAATTTCTTCAGTTCTCCATAAACTCATTGCAGTAACACATCGTTTTACAACAGGCAATTATTATGAATGAAAGCTTAATTGAACCTTGCTTCAGGTTAAGCTCCCATTTTATAGGACTTTACACTCATCAGAGATTTGTAGTCTTCAGCTTGGTTCTTTTCTCTCTCTTGCACACCAATAGCATCTATATTTATGTCAGCAAACTTTTCCCGGTGTTTGAGAGGATTACAATGTAGCAGTGTGGGTGCTGGAAGTTTTGTGCAGTGCTGCCACCTTGTGACGGCAGTAATTTAGTATGGCTGGTTCAAATTAGAGAAAATGTGCCTTATTATGTGACACTAGTTGCAGGTAATATTTTAAGCTCCATCTCTGTCTGTGAAAAGGTGAGGGAGTGGTTTGCTGAAGTTCAGCGACGCTTGGACTCGGGGTTGGAGCCCTTCCCGGAGCCGGCTGCGGGGAGAACGGGTGGGGACAAAGCAGCGCAGCAAGAAGCAACAGAGACACACGGAGAGAGATCAGCCAACGCCGAGGAGCAGGGTGAAGCAGGAGTGGGAGAAGAGGAGGACGACGAAGATGACGAGGAGGACGACGGCGACGAAACAGACGACAGTGAGGTTTGGGAGCCGTCACGTAGCGTCAGGAAAAGTTTGTCCCTTTCCGAAGACTAAAGATTGAGATCTGACCTGAAAATGGAGTCCGTTAGGTCAACACCGGTCAGTTAGTGAAATTAAGTTTTCTTTGCTTGTTTGTTTGCCACTGACGTGCATGAACAATTACTGTTTCACTTTTTCTCAAAAACCTCTTGAATCGAGTGCACATAAGACACAAATTATTAACTTTAGCTCAATCTTTTAAGAAAAAGGATCAAGATCAAACTTTGACAAAGTTGATGATGCAGCTGCTGCAAAATAACTTTGCAAAAACAGAATAATGTGTTAAAACTGAGCTGAGAATGTAACCCCCCACCAGCCCCTAGACCCCCCACCACCCAAATATCTCGTTCATAAAATAATGTAAAAGGTGGATTATTTGGGCAATCATCAATTTGGACATCCACTGTGTTCCTGAAAGTAAAAAAAAACTTGCTGACTGGAAACCTGGCATGTTTAAAGTATTGAAAAATACATGGAAAACCTTTGCTGGCCTGAATTGTGAAAGTAGTCAGTTTAACCAGCTTTCAGTCGTCAGTTCAATTATCAGTTTTTCCGCTCCTCTGATGATGAGGTATAAAGACTGAGAAATTTAAGGTAACCTTAGTCTTTTCCTTTAAAGCTGAAATTTCCTATGTTCTAAAACTGACTGCAGTTTGTTCACATTGATAGTAAAATGTTCACTTTGAGTTGCAACTTGCACAATTAAAAAGATTCTCAAAAACTGAGCATGTCTATATACATCTGCTGAGGATTGGTAACGAAAAAACTATGAATCTAATTGTGGAATTCACTTTGATTATTGATTCTAGTGTCTAAATTTCATTTAAAACAGCAGTTTGTGCTCACCAGGAGTCGTAACGACACCATAGTATGAGACTGAAGCTTAACTTGGCAATAAAACGAGTAGCCAGATGCTGCATAGATGCCGATGCTAAGATGCTTTTAAATAGGACAGAATGTTTCCCCTTTATACTGCCTTACTGCTTTAGTAACATGAGAAATTTGTAACTGAACATCTGCAAATGCGATGGTGGAGATGCCGCAGAATGTGTGTGGAGTCCTAATAATGTTTTTAAACTCTTTTTTTCATCTTTTGATAAAAAAATGTCCTGTGCTGTTTTGACCCTTTTTTAAAAGAGATGCTTAGATCCAGACAGTAAATCTGCTGTGCCAAAGTTGGAAGTGTTGCCTCCCGTACAGAGAGCAGTTCGTGGCTGGAGACGCTGTAGACAACGATGCCCACTGTGAGGTATAAATCCTGAAATCATAAAAAGACAGAATATTCTTCATTGGTGGCGGATCTAAGTGTGGATCCCAGATGGATTCAGAGAGAACCAAACAATCATGATTATAATTAGAACAAAATCACTGACACAAGATGTGTAGATCATTGTGCTGTGAGAAAAAAAGGTTTAACAGTATTTCAAATTAAAATCTGAACCTATTTTGCACTGAAAAAATACCCCCTAAAGCACTTAAACTCATCTTCAAATGTTTGCACTTTTTCCACCTGATTAGGCACCTTAAGTCTCATATTGTACAATGAAATGGCTCTGAGAGACCAAACTTGTTTTTTTTTTATGACTAACCAGTATTTTGCCTTTTATATTCCTGTGGTTTTGACAAGAAGGAATATAATCAGTGTATTAATCTTTCTATTTATATACAATGTGTTTTACAGAGCTGGACATTTATAACGGCTCAAAAAAAAGAACAATCATGCACCATTTTTATTTGCACTTATTGTCGCATAAGCCCCCGATTTGATAATCCGTCAATCTGACAAAGCCTAAAAGTTGTTGTTTTTGTTGATCGTCTTGCTTTAAATGACGGGAGCTGTCTCACATCTTTTGTTATTGCTCCATTCACCCCTTAATGACTCCTTATGCCTTTTTATTGAGTCCTTTTTGTCAAACGAGTGACTAGACTCATGACTTGCACCTCCCAGCAGGGGGCACTGTTCTGTTGGGTTCCCTTTCATCACAGACTGACACACTGGGGAACCGGGAACCAAAGGACTGAAAACTGCTGAAACAACTTTTGTGGACAGTCTCAGTTGTGATAAAGAAGCGAGATGGTATCTCCTTTTTTGTAGAAAATTTACCAAATGATGCCCTGTTTTGTGTTTTTGTTTTCTTCTTCTTACTACTTAAGAAAAAGTTTGGATGATCTGAAAACCCAGCTACTGTTCTTCGCTGATCTGAGAAAGACTCTGATGATGCTTTATTGGTAAACCTTCGTGCCTACATGGCTCCTACACTTGTTTGAACTCAAGTTCATGAACTCTTTAATCTGAAAATCCAAAACCTTAAAGAAGTTTTGTTCAAACTAAATAATGATGAAACTCTGCTTTCCTCTGACGTTAGAATATGACCAGAAACTGAAACTTTATTCAGAAAGTCAGTTTTTAAGCCTTTTAATGAAGCTAGTTGGATTTTGTCAACAGGCACTTGTCACAACCAGACAGGGACACGTTCAGTTGCCCTGACAGCATTTATATGATTATCCTTTGAACAGACGTTGACTGTTTGCTGTAACTTATCTTGGTTTTAGGAATTGACAAAGAGCTGAAAAATCTTTATGCATTTTGTTAAGTGACAAGTGCCTGTCTATGAAAAGGATAACCTGTAATGTTAATGTGTTCTTTTGTCATATGTTGCATGCGATAACCAGAACAAACATCTCATGTTGTACATATTAAATGTGAGGTTGGTGTACTTGGGACAGTCTGAATAGAACTGTTTTTTTGGCTTTAATAATTACATAATAATACATTTTTCTTAAAAGGTTGACTTCAGCAAACGGTTCATTATCATGATCATGTGTTTGACTCTAGAAAAATTTATTCATGGTCAAATTTAACTCCTTTCATGGAAAACATACAAAATAATACGAAAAGGTACCTTTCCACTGTGTTGCCCTGAACCATTTCCCCCCTATTACTTAACGTCCGGGGACTTTTTAATATCCTCTCACTGTTTGTGTGCATTTCCAATGTGGCGTTTAAACTCCTCCAGGTTTGGGAGTGTTGCTTCTTTCTAAATGTAAACGCGCAATGCACCATAGGGTGTAAATCTATTAATAAAAGTACTAATGGAATATTAGATTTTTTTTTTTGCAAACAACATTCAAACTCAATCACTAATTTAGCTTCAGTCATCTGTAAAGACAGATCCCTGCCCACAGTAACAGTGGAGCCAACAATGACATAAATAAATTGTGAAACTTAATTCAATACTTAATTAATCCCAAAGGGAACTACATTTTTCAATAACTCAACTATCCAAGCTTTTTCAAAGAGTAATTACAGCTGATGACAACTGTGGGCAGGCAGGACTTCTTGTAGAGGACTATATCCTTTTTAAGTCACTGGCTCTGATGCTGCTACACCAACAGGTATGGGCGCTCTCCACAGCAGACATATAGAAGATACGCAGCATCTAGATGTAAAAACTGAAGGATCTAACCTTTTTAGATGCTGTGCTCTGTCTCTTGATGCAGACAGCTTCACTGTTGTGTCTCCAGTCCAATCTTTTGTCCAGGTGAACACAGACATGTATATTCCTCCACCACTTCTCGGACAACAGCAATACTTTTTGATACATTCCTTTTTCTTTTGAAATCCACAACCATTTTGTTTTTTTGGCCACATTCAGGTTGAGATCATTGTTCCCACACAATTCCACAGAGCGGTCCACCAGCTCTCTGTACTCTAATTCTTGTTCATCTCTGATAATCCTGGTAACTGCAGAGTTCTCTGAGTATTTCTGCAGATGACTTTCTATGGAAGTCTGAGGTGTACAGAGTAAAAAGAAATGGAGAGAGCACAGTCCCCTGTGGCACTCCTGTGCTGCTGACCACCTGGTCAGACGCTCTACCTTTCAGTCTCACAAACTGTGATCCATTTATCAGGTAGTCGATGATCTGTGTGACGTCTGAGGCATTCACTGGTGGCTTCTGGAGTTTCTGATGCAGCACATTAAGTTGTGCTAAATGCACTGGGAAAATCAGACCAATATAGCATTCACGTCTTATAAGACCGCTATTGCAACAATAGGAAGCGGTGATTTTTCACAATAAAATTTAACCAAGGACTTTGTCCCAGCAGGTACTGTAGAGTCACTCCAAACTTCGAGGAAGGATTTAGCTGTAACAAACGTGAAATAGATTTTGCACTGGCAGATGTGCATGTTTGCTTGCTTTTGAGGCAGTGGCTGAGAGCAGAGACGGCTGGAGGATTACACCCAAATGGTCTGCTCTACTACCACGCTGGAGTAAAGACTGGAGTAAAATCACTTCAAAGTCAATAGAAATGTGTAACATGGTTAAATTCTTAACATTTTTAATAATCAATCAAATTTCCCCAATGTATTTGAATATAAGCACTATAACAATATTTATAATAGGAGAAACTTTCTGAATGTTGTTTGCAAACAAGAATGGGAATTGTTCTTCATTTATCATTTAATGTTAACAGAAAATATGCCCTAATAGGAGGTTCAGTATCATTTTCCTGTCCAGATGAAATTGGTGAAGTAGGATCTTCAGGAGCACAGGAAGTCTGCTCTCTGCCAGCTGCTACGTCCAGCTGAATTATGAGACCTTGCTTTGGAAATGTCCAAAATAAAAACACAGCTTTCTTCGTATTGGACGTACATGCTTTCTGTGTGTGTACATGTCACAGGTAAATAATTAATCTTGTTAGCCAAGGGACAAGTGTTGACAGGAGAAGGCGGCGGTATAGCTGTTTCTAGCATTCTGCTACCCAGCCTCCATCTCTAAACCCGCTGCATTATGTGACTCAACTGTAAATAGTTCTGAATAAATACAGGTCAGTGTTCTGGGGTAACTTTCTACTCTAATACTGTGTTTTCATCCTGGTTCCCTAAGTGGAGATGGCAGAGATAGAGGCCTAGAAAACTGCCCTGGTCACAGGAAAAGGTTCCTGCAGTGAAAAGGTACTATGAAATACAATTTACAGCAGAACAATTTTGTCTATTTGGAGCTACCATGTGTCATGTTCTCAGTCCTGTCATTTAACAGCTGGAAATATTCACATTTCATCAGCATTTGATTCTTTGTAGATGTTCACAGAGAGGAGTTTAGTCCACCAGTTAGACCTCCTGTTCCCAGGTCTCCAGCCCTCAGTGTTTTACTGTGTGTTCTTTCTTTTCATAATAAACTGTTTCGAATGGCTGTGTATGTTTCTGTAAATAGAAAATACTGTCGTCACATCACTATCGACTCTCAGTGAATAGATGCTCAACAGACAGCCTCCTGCAACGTTAGGTCTGTCCAGGTGCCATATTTGTTCACTGAGCTGTGATTGTGTCCACGAGTCTCGCCATGAATCCCTCTCAACTTTGTGCCGATGATCTAAGAGCAAGTGTTGTGATCTGAACTGTTTACCTGCTGTGTCATATCTGTACCCTTTACTGTACTTCTGCTGTAGTCTTCATTTGTTTTATTTAGACGGCTCTATGGTGGAACGATCCTCACAACGGTCAGACTCATCTTTAGACGAACCCTGGGTCCATCCTGTCAGAGCCTCAACAGTGTACAAACTAAGTAAAATGTCTTTTTAAAACCATTTGGAGTATTTTTTTCTGTTTTAAGTCAACTTTAAAGTTTCCAGAGTGTTGTTTTTTTTTGTATCTCATGATTGGTACAATATGCTTCTAAAACTGAACACACTGCTCCTCTCTTTATTTCTCCTTAGTGATTGAAATGTTTATTTAGAAATCACAGATTTAAAGCAAATGTGATGTGACTGCACTTTGCAAGAAACAGAGATGCAATTTATATACAGAAATGTATAATCTGATGAATGGCCACACCCTTTCAGGCCCCCTGCAGAAAATATTTACAATTATATTAATTCATTAACCAAGAGGTTTGTTTTTTTGAGAAAGGACAGATTATAACAATGTAAAGTTGTTATACTTTGTTATAATTTGATAAAACCTCGAGGAGCTAACCCTAGCCTAGCTTTAGCCTTACTATGGCTTCCTCCCCTATCCTATCATCAGCTTCTCGGTCTCTAAGTCTCCCCCTCTCTGCTGCTCTCTGTGTCTGATTTTTAGTTGTTCCTTTGTCTCCTTTAGTGATAAGTGCATGTAATAAATGTAGTGTTTTATAGCTTTGGAGGCGAAGGTGTCAGAATTGGAGACCTGGCTCCGTGCTATTGGAAAAACAGCAGATAGCCGCCCCTTAGCTAGCGCTGAGCACATAGTTTAGCTTCACTTAGTGGTCCTCCAGCAGCAGCACCCGAGCAGCCGTGTAACCAGTTCGGCTGGGTGACAATACGCAGGCAGCATAGCTATAGATTTCACCAACCTGTCTGCGTTTCTAACAGATTTTCCCCACTCTGTGCCAAGAAGCTGACTCTGATAATTGGCAACTCCATAGTCAGAAACGTGGCACTAGAGACACCAGGGACCATAGTCAAATGTCTCCCAGGGGCCAGAATGGGTGACATCAAATCCTACCTGATACTGCTGGTAAGTGTAAATACAGTAAGATTGTTATTCATGATGGCAGTAATGACATCCGGTTACGCCAATCGGAGGTTACTAAAGTTAGTGTTACTTCGGGGTGTAAGTTTGCTAAAGCAATGTCAGTCTCCATAATTTTCTCTGGTCCCCTGCCTGATCTGACCAGTGATGACATGTTTAGTCACATGTCATCATTCAACCGCTGGTTGTCTAGGTGTTGTCCTGAAAACGACGTGGGCTACATTGATAACTGCCGAACTTTCTGGGGAAAACCTGGTCTGATCCGGAGAATCGGCATTCATCCTACTTTGGATGGTGCAGCTTTAATTTCTAGGAATCTGGCCGGATTTATTAGTTCTCCTAAATGCTGACAACCCAGGGTCCAGACCAGGAAGCAGAGCCATAGTTTAACACACCTCTCTGCTGCAGCATCTCTAATGTTACCCACCCATTGCCCCATTGAGACAGTGTCTTTCCCACGTCAAAAACCAAACAAATTAAAAACTGATCTAAAAGGAGCAAATCATAAAAATCGAATGAAAAATCAACAGTCCACAACTTGAACCAAAAAATAAAACAATGTGGTTTATTAAATATAAGGTCTCTCCCTCCAAAGATTCTGTTACTTAATGAATGCATTTCTGATAATCAGATTGATTTGTTTTGTCTCACAGAAACCTGGCTGCAAGAGGACTACATTAGTGTTAATGTTCAGTCTGATTTATTAATTAGTCCCAGGCCAATTAATAGCTACAATCCTTTTGAACATTTAACCCTTAGTTTCCCTCATCCAAACTACAAAGCTATAAAACCTCTTCTGTTTATTAGGCGCCCGCCTATGCATTGAAAATGCATGGCGGAGGCCTTATGCTATGCACCTAATAAGGGTTTCTTTATTAGGCGCCCGCCTATGCATTGAAAATGCATGGCGGAGGCCTTATGCTATGCACCTAATAAGGGTTTCTTTATTATTATTATTATTATTATAGTACCGTTAATACAGCCCGAACCGTAGGGTCTACCCCCACATCGTTGATCGTTGGTCTCGACGCCGCGATCAGGGCTTTTTGTACTTGACGCCGTTTCGGCTTACGGTTGGAACAAAATTCACTAAAAACCACTTCTTCAACACAGTTGACCTTTCAAAAATGCGCGGCTGAGCACGGCACTGGTGTTGTGGGGTAGTGGGTTAGGTGTCGGGCTGCAAAGCAGAAGATCGTAGGTTCGACTCCAAGCTGTGCCAATTTCAGAGAATTACATTTTCACCCAATATTTCATTTCCCTTTGGCTTTAAAAAACGATTTTTTCATTTAAATCAATAGCCAGATTAATTTATCCAGCATATATCTTAAATATACCAAATACAATATTTCATTTCACTTTGGCTTTAAAAAACGATTTTTTTAAATTTAAATCAATAGCCAGATTAATTTATCCAGCATATATCTTAAATGTACCAAATACTACAATAAAACATAATCAAATTCATCACAATCTCTTCTGGAATAATAAAAAACATGTGATCAGAAAGAACAACATAGCAATATCAGTAGAAAAAGGAGGAACAAACGTTATTGATTTTAAAGTGATTAATGCCGTGATTAAATTACAATGGCTGCAGACTTTTATTAAAAATTAAAAGAGTTTATGGTTTATTTTCCCTTCACAACTTTAGAAAAAAATTGGAGGAAGGAATTTCTCTTAAGATGTAACTTTGATCCGGCAAAATTACCGATTAAATTGTCAGACTACCACAGAAGCATTCCAAAAATATGTTAAAAGTTTTCATGTCTTGATTACGTTACTGGAAAATAACAGTAAATTAACAAAGTAAATTTTATTTGTAACAAATGGAGACCGCGGGTTTGTTTTGGATGGACTTGCCTTATGATGACGTCATCGGGAAGCGCCCGAGCCGAACTGACCACCCGAGTCGGACCCTATTTACACAGCTGCGATCAACAATTTTTTCGGAATACCAGAGGACTTCACCATTGACATTCGCAAGAGCTATTGCTGCAGCAACAATGCCCACGTACATGGCCATTGGATGTTCCAACACAACTGGTAAAATTGGAAAAAACATTGCTTATTTCAACTTTCCATGAGCTAACCGGGCTCGTAGCTGGATTGCCATCTTGAAGAGAGCTTGCCAGAGAGAAAACACGTCATATGCAGTGACCATTTCGAAGAAGAATGTTTTGAACATGACATGAGAGCAAGGATTTTCGGTAAGTTATTTTTAAATTTTAAATTTTTACATTAGAATTTGCAGGGATTTTACCGACCAGAGGGGCGGAGGGATACCACATGTGATGTGATATCCCTCCGCCCCAGCATGTGCTGAAAGCTTTTATATTTTAATATTTATAGAATAATTACCACCTGCCCTATTTACTAGGGGGCAAATATATAACTTAAGTCACTTCAGCGATCTCTCCTCCGCTGTGTGTGTGTGTCTGTCGGCAAAGCCGTGCTGCGCGGAGCTCGCCGCGCACACACACACACACACACACATTGAGCGCGCAGCGAGACAGGCAGGGTCCGAAATTAACACTCGCCACTCGCCAAATTTCCCGTTTGGCGAGTGAATTTCAGAGGGTTAGCTACCACATGGCGAGTAAATCTTTGTACCAAATAAATAAAAAATAAAATAAAAATAACAAAGCCCATATGGGCTGCGGATGATCCGTTCACAGAGCTCCGTCGAGACCCGCCTTCTGCGGAGCTGCACTGTAGCTCACAGCCGGACTGCTTTTGCTCCGAGTCTTGGGGGGAATAAAAGCCTGGCGCCCCGCGGTCTTTATAATATGGTGGTTGGGAGGGGGGGAGACTGCAGTTTAGCATAGTAGCATATGAAGTCTTCTGAATTGAGTGCGTCGGAACCAATCTGAGCGCGCAGCGAGACAGGTATTCAGCGTTTAAACATGACATGCACGCTCAACTTTCAAACTGTGCTCAAACACTACCCTCGCGCTCGGCTCTGTTTGCTCGCGTGCGCAACCTTCTCTCCTTCCAGGCTAAACGCCAGTTGTGCGCTCGATCGTTTGTTAATCCGTTTGCTTGGTTCTGTCTCACTGATTTCGATTATACACTGGAGTGCGGATTTTGCCGAAAAACTGAAGTCCCTGGCCGCCATCTTGCTACTCCCTACTCTCACAGAATCCCAATGGATTTGGCCGCCATCTTGCTACTCCCTACTCTCACAGAATCCCATAGAATTTGGTTGCAACAACAAGCAGTTCTCTGGCTATGTGAAAACGTTTCACATGTAATTTTACAGTCAGTGGATGTACTAACACTATCAACTTCTAGAAAATTATGTGCTGAAATATTTTATATGTTATTCATATCATATTATATATAAGTGTGTGTGTATGTATGTATGTATGTATGTATGTATGTGTATATATATATATATATGTGTGTGTACATTTTTTAATAACACCAATTTTCCATGCTGCTTGGATGCAGACCTTCTCCTGTCGGCTGTTTTTTTTTGGTGAGGCTTAGTTGCTAAAGGAGGCCGATCTGACACATGGCCTTTGGTGAGCTTTGGTGACATTAAGTATTGGCACTAGGGTTGGGTATTGTTAGGAACCTCACGATTCGATTCGATTTCGATTATTGCTGTTGCGATTCGATTCGATATTGATTTAAAGTTCTGAAGACACAAATGATTGTATATAATGTTGACATTTTTAAAATATTTATTTTCATACAAACTTCTGAAACATCACATTTCTGAGCAAAGAAACAAACTTGTTAATGCAATGTGCTTAAAGTAGAAAACTGTTCTTAATAAACAATAAAAAATAAAGTGCATGTAAAATAAAATTAGGCATAGCTTATCTCTTGAAAGTCTAATATAAATAAAAATGCATTTCAATAACATCTGTTCATATGTGTGCAGATTTAAACACAAATCATAGGGTTGCATTCAACTGAATTACACTGAATAAGTTTAGTGCTTGTAAACATTCTTAGCTTTTCAATATGTAGTGATTAACCTCTAATTTTTAAACATATCTTAAACTGAACTATAGTACTGTAGCCAGAAATAAAGAATTGTACTGTAACCGTACAGTTCTTCATTTCTGGTTACAGACTAAGTGGGCACGTGGAGATTCTTGTTTAGAAAAAGCAGCTGATTCACATGATCAGGCTTCAATGCACTTCTCTGGGCTGTGACTATGTCACCTAGATCATTCAGCAGCTAAGTTCCTCTTCATGCAGCCTTGATGTTCTCCCCACAGCTTTCTTTAAAAAAGTTTTACCTGGCATAGTGTCTGATTTGACCCAGATAATAAACACGTCCCTTCTGTCAGGTGTTTTCCCCCAGTCCCTAAAAACAGCAATTATCAAACCACTGTTAAAAAAGAACAATTTAGACAATGCACTTCTCTGACATCCATATAAATACAGACTGTGGAAGAACCACCGTGCTGGTTCTATTGGACCTCAGTGCAGCATTCGATACTGTCGAAAACTGTTCTTAATAAACAATAAAAAATAAAGTGCATGTAAAATAAATTTAGGCATAGCTTATCTCTTGAAAGTCTAATATAAATAAAAATGCATTTCAATAACATCTGTGCATATGTGTGCAGATTTAAACACAAATCATAGGGTTGTATTCAACTGAATGACACTGAATAAGTTTAGTGCTTAACATATCTTAAACTGAACTATAGTACTGTAGCCAGAAATAAAGAATTGTACTGTAACAGTACAGTTCTTCATTTCTGGTTACAGACTAAGTGGGCACATGGAGATTCTTGTTAAAAAATAAAGTGCATGTCAAATAAAATTAGCAAATTTTGTGTTGCAAAAAAGTTTATATACATATATATTAATACCTTTTTTGGAGATCCCTGCACATAGCAGTCTTCATTTCCTTCACCACTGCTGAGTCACTGGATGATGGTTGCATCTCCTCTAGAAGTCTTTCTTTTAGAGGTGCAATGACAGACAGAGTTGGAGTGCTTTCCTGAGACATCACCAAGGTGGCTTTCTTTAATGGCTTCAGAGCCTGTGCAATATCCTCTGCTGCTGTAATGTCTGTCTCTGTAAGGGAGCATAGATCTTTTTCCTGCTTTCGCACTTCAGGTGCAAGTAATGCAGCAGAGACAGCTGGTTGTTGTTCCAAAAATCTCTCCAGCATATCTAAAGTGCTATTCCATCTCGTAGAGACATCAGTCACTAACTTGTGTTGTGGGAGGTCCAACAACTTTTGATTCTTTTTGAGTGCATGACAGGCCAAAGTGCTTCGATGAAAAAAAGCAGAGATGCGCCTCACTCTGCCCAGAAGCCGTGTGACTGCAGTGGTTTTAAGAGCAGCCTGCCAAGCCAAGTTGAGCACATGGGCAAAGCAGCCAACATGCAACAGATCAGTGAGACCGACAGCTCTAGCATGTTAGCCGCGTTGTCTGTAACAACAGCAGGCACTTTTCCGGTTATGCCCCATTCATTTATTGCCTCTGTCAACAAGTTTGCTATATTGCTACCTGTATGACTTCCATGAAGGGGTCTAGTCTGAAGCACATTTGACACCAATTCCCACTCGTTTGATATGAAATGAGAAATTATGGTTACGTAGGGGTCGGTTGCTCTCGAGGTCCAGCCATCTCACGTCAGAGCAACTCTTTCGGCCGACTTTAATGACTCCAAAACGTCTGTCTTCACCTCTGTATACAGTGATGGCACAGCGACTTCTGTCATGTATTTAGGTGTTGGTATTGCGTAACGTGGTTCAAGTGTTTTTAGCATATTCTTAAAACCCGTGTTTTCAACAACACTGTACGGTCGTAGGTCCTTGCAAATAAACACGGCTACAGACTTTGTGATTTTCTGTGCACGGGCAGAGCTTGGCGGAAGTTTAGAGATGAATGATTTGTCGATTTGTGTCTGTTTGGAGTCAACAGGTTGTGCTTCGGGTTTTTGTAGCGCATCTGCGTGGTATCTGGTTAAGTGGTTGCGCAGATTTATCGTGTTGCTGCAGTACTTTAATTCTCTCTGGCACAGCCTACATACCACCTTGCTTTTGTCGACTTCTTGAGTTCCAGATTTAGACGGGAAAGCAAAATGAGCGCAAACATCTGACTTAAAAGTGGACGGAGTTAGCTTTCTACAGCTGCTCGCCATGACTTCTTCTTTCCTTCTTCTTCTTTTTTCAAGCTCGCCATGACTGTTGTTATGCGCTCAGGTGCTCAGCACAGTGACCAAACTCGCAGCGCCCCCAACGTGTCAGGAGGTGAATCGATTCTGAGGAGCCCCCAAATCGATTATGAATTTTGCGTGAAATTATTGCGATGCATCGATTCTTCAATTATTTTACCCACCCCTAATTGGCACCCTTTTTGAGGAACTTCCCAGTACAGGATTTGGACCTAACTAACAGAGTACAATCACCCGGTGATACTGGAAACAACCATGTTAGCGGCTAACGCTTAACATGTTGCTAACCGGAAGTAGCTCTAGGAAGGTCTCACCAACTTCTGCTTCACAGAGTTTGTACTTCCTTTAGTAGTTTGTAATGCTTTTAACATTTTTATTCACATATTTCATTTTTTCATGCTACATTGAAGTATTTAATTATGTTTTAATAACACCAATTTTCCATGCTGCTTGGATGCAGACCTTCTCCTGTCGGCTGGTTTTGACAAAGACAAATCCTTTTCACACTCAGAAGATTTGATTTTAAAATCCCCAAGCGATAAAAGCCTACGACCAAGGAACTCGGAAGCTTTGCCTTTGACGGTCACGCGCACCACCAGGCGGGCGCCTTCTTCAACTTCTTCAGAAGTTGAACGTTTCTAGTTATTATTATTATTATTATAGTACCGTTAATACAGCCCGAACCGTAGGGTCTACCCCCACATACCATATATCGAAACGTTGGTCTCGACGCCGCGATCAGGGCTTTTTGTACTTGACGCCGTTTCGGCTTACGGTTGGAACAAAATTCACCAAAAACCACTTCTTCAACACAGTTGACCTTTCAAAAATGCGCGGCTGAGCACGGCACTGGTGTTATGGGGGAGTGGGTTAGGTGTCGGGCTGCAAAGCAGAAGATCGTAGGTTCGACTCCAAGCTGTGCCAATTTCAGAGAATTACATTGTCACCCAATATTTCATTTCCCTTTGGCTTTAAAAAACGATTTTTTAATTTAAATCAATACAGTTCACCTCATGCCTTTAACTTTTTTATTCACATATTTAATTTTATCATGCTACATTCAAGTATTTAATCATGTTTTAATAACACCAATTTTCCATACTGCTTCGCTTCAGACCTTTCTCCTGTCGGCTGTTGACAATTAGCTCATTAGCAGGCACAATACGGAGTTTGGAGCGCTGCAGCGTCTAACAAGAGTTTGCAGCAGACCTTCTCCTCTCGGCTGTTGGCAATTAGCTCATTAGCAGGCATAATACGGAGTTTGGAGCGCTGCAGCGTCTAACAAGAGTTTGCAGCTTTGCAGACACGAAGTTTTGCCCTTGACTGTCGGCTGTTGGAAATCACCTCATTGGCTTTGTCTCAGATCAAAATACTGAGATTGCACCTTTTCAGACACAAATTTACAGACTACGCCTGTCTGAAAGTATCATGCCTCAACATCAGTTTAGGAGCTCTCTCAGATCAAAATACTGAGATTGCACCTTTTCAGACACAAATTTACAGACTACTCCTGTCTGAAAGTATCATGCCTCAACATCAGTTTAGGAGCTCTTAAACACAGTATGTTAATATGATTGTGTGTCTTGTAGGAGGCTGGAATAATAACCCCTGTTCCAGCCAGTTCCAGGCCATCTTTTGCCATTTGATGGTGCTGTGTGGTGTGTCACATACATATATATATATATATGTATGTATATATGTATGTATGTATGTATGTATGTATGTATGTGTGTGTGTGTGTGTGTGTATATATATATATATATATATATACACACACATATATATATATATATATATATATATATATATATCTGTATGTGACACACCACACAGCACCATCAAAAATCTTATTTTTATTAGTTGGGATGGCTGCCAGCACAACACTGCATTATGTCCTCGTGACAGAAATCATCGCTAGAAAATAAGTCATCTACAGGGGTTGGACAATGAAACTGAAACACCTGGTTTTAGACCACAATCATTTTATTAGTATGGTATAGAGCAGAGGTGTCAAACGCGGCAGCCAAATGCATTATCATCATTCAACAATGATTACTGAAAAAGACGTACTTCGTTCCTGCAGTTCCTATACTGTCCACGAGTGGCGCTGTGTGAGCAGACAACAAGCAGTACTCTTTGAGTTCCGGGTCAGAGGTGAACTCCTCCATCTTGTGGCTGCTAATGCTTGCAGTGCTAGTGCTGCCGTTTTTCCTAAATTACTGAAGGATATTGTTGAATCAAGTCCAATTAACCCAGACGAAGGGTTCCATTGGGTGTTTTCTTTGCAACTACGTGACGGTGAGTCGTTTATTTAATGTCGGTTTTATATTATGGTAGAAATGCGGTGGCTAGTCTACACGCCACTGAGCTATATGCTACACGTATTGGCATCTTAAAAATGGTCTTATAAGCTTAAAAGATCATTTTACTATTGTTGATTTTGTGGCCGAATACAAGATATGTTCTCAAAGCGTTAAATAAGCCCTTTGACTTTTCAACATTTTGTCTTTTAAGGATAATTTTAAGTTACTTTTCATTAAATTTGTCAATGGCCTATGGAAGTCTGGAGGGATGGCAGTAAAAGCCTAACAGCAGCGCGATCTCTCCTCCGCTGCAGCGGAGGAGAGATCGTGAAGCTGACACCCCACCCACAGAAAAAACCCAGTTAAATAGACGGAATGGTTAGTGCTTCGTTTGTGCAGGTTTTTGCCGTTAAAATTAGCGTTTGTGCTGTTTTGGTTTTGAAGATATTAAAGAATATTTGTTATGGTCATCCAGAATTCACCATCTCCCCATTTTCCTTCGAATCCGATCAAACTGGGCTACTTTTTTTAGTGCTTCGTTTGTGCAGCTTTGTGCCGTTAAAATTATCTTTGCTGCTTTGGTTTCGGAGATATTATGAATTTTAATTTCAACCGATGACGTCATCCCAGCCCGCCGCTTCAAAATAAAGTTCTACGGTAAATCATATGTTATTGCCAACACTGGAAAAAACGTAAGTCTTTTTAATATATTTCTACTGATAAATCATTAACATTACTATGAAGTTGTGTCATCTACCGAGCCCCCCCCCCCCCCCCCTACAGCATTCTTATAAAATGATTTATATATTCCTGCTTATTGGCAAAGATCTATTGGGAAACATGTTTTTGTTTGTTTTTTTAGTTTCCTGACTGAGGGGAGAGGCTGGAACAGTCTCTGTGCAGGATGGCTGGCGTCCTTAATGATATTCTTCACTTGTGTAACAAGATGTGGTCAGATCTACCGTTTGGTCTCAACACTTTTCTCAAGAAAGCAGTTTTTAATTTTATATTTTTCTTTTATCATGCAAGTTGTTTTAGCCGCTATTGTAAAATGTGTGTTATATTGTTTTGTACTTTATTCCTGAATAAATATTATGATTTATTTTGTCTCATTTAAAGAACTTTACTTTAGATAGCAATGTCAAGTGAGCCACCAAAAAAGGCATTTCATTTATTAGAATGTTCAACTGTTTTCATAAAGTCTATTTTTCCTAATCAGAAGGGTTTATTCTTCTTCGAGAGTATAATGTTTATAACATTTTCAAACAGTAACTTGGTTATAGTTGATCTTAGTAGTCATAGTTCATTACTCCTCTGAATTAATTAGAATAGCAAACCTTTATTGCTCTACAATAGGGAGATTTGGGGGTGTCTGCACCTAACAAAAGGGCAATTAAAGTATACAGGCTTATATAACGCAGAAAACATACCCAAACAAAAATCAATAACAGAAAAACTGCAAAAAATAAATCACACTGGTCAGCCTATAAAGTATAACAACACTGTAAGGAACGATCTCCTAAAACGTTCCTTTGTCCACCTAAGCTAAACCTTTAATGAGGCTGAAGGACCATTCCACTTTTTATTGGCTTTATGCATGAAGTGGGAAATATTGTTCAACTATGAATATATTGACTGTGTTATCAGCTGAAAGTATAAAGCATATAGATTGAATTAGAAATGCCTAAAAATATAGACCAATTTGGTTTGTTGTGTATTGAGCTCAGCACAAAATATTAAAAACTTAACGCTCCCCAAAAACTATTGGGCTGCAAATCTTAATGAAAACTTTATTTTATTTTATTCCAAGGTTGTTTTTGCACAAACAAAGCACTGAAAAAATAGCCCACTGTGGTTTGCTTTGGATCCAGCTCAGCACCAGCAAAGAAAGAAAAACGTAGCACTTTATTTTGAAACGGCGGTCTGGGATGACGTCATCGGCTGAAATTAAAATTCATAATATCTCTGAAACCAAAGTAGCACAAACGTTAATTTTAACGGCACAAACATGCACAAAGCACTAAAGAAGTTGACCACTCTGGTTTGCTTTGGCTCCAGCTCAGCACCAGCAAAGGAATAACAATGTAGCGCTTTATTTTGCAGCGGCGGCCTGTGGTGACATCACCGGCCAAAATTAAAACTTATATTATTTGCAAAAACTGTGAATAAATGTTTTTCAACATCTTACAATCACTGTGACCAGTTCCTATGTATAATGCACTTAAATAAATGTTTAACTGAGTAAAAGTACTGTTGAAATTGCAAATACTTTTCTTAAACTCTGAGGTTATTCATAATGTTGTGTAAAAGGGAAATCTTTTTATTATAAAAATCAACAACAAGTCCACGCAGTGACGCACCCATCTAGCACAAGTATGGGGCCAAGGGAATGCCATGATATGGCAGCCCAAACCATCACTGCTTCGCTCTGGGCATGCAACAGTCTGAGTGGTACGCTTCTTTGGGGCTTCTCCACACCGTAACTCTCCAGGATGTGGGGAAAACAGTAATGGTGGACTCATCAGAGAACAATACATGTTTCACATTGTCCACAGCCCAAGATTTGCACCATTGAAACCGACGTTTGGCATTGGCACGAGTAACCAAAGGTTTGGCTATAGCAGCCTGGCCGTGGATATTGACCCTGTGGAGCTCCCAACGGACAGTTTTGGTGGAAACAGGAGAGTTGAGGTGCACATTTAATTCTGCTGTGACTTGGGGAGCCGTGGTTTTATGTTTTTTGGATAAATCCGGGTTAGCACCCGAACATCCCTTTCAGACAGCTTCCTCGTGTGTCCACAGTTGATCCTGTTGGATGTGGTTCGTCCTTCTTGGTGGTGTGCTGACATTACCCTGGATACCGTGGCTCTTGATACATCACAAACACTTGCTGTCTTGGTCACAGATGCAAGGCAAGGGAAATTTATTTATATAGCACAAGTCAGTACAGAGACAATGCAAAGTGCTTTACATGATTAAAATATAGCAAAATAAACGCAAGTAGGAATAAAATGTAGATAGAAAATAGAATAAAAGCAAGTAGAGATAGAATGTAGAAACAAAGAAGAACATTAAAAACAGTAAAACAGTTTAACTAGAACAGTCAAAGGCAATTTTAAACAAATGTGTTTGTAATCTTGATTTTAAAGAACTCAGGCTTTCTGCACTTTTACAGTTTTCTGGAAGTTTGTTCCAGATCAGTGGAGCATAGGAACTAAATGCTGCTTCTCCTTGTTTAGTTCTGGTTCTAGGTATGCAGAGCAGGCTGGAGCCAGAAGACCTTAGTGGTCTGGAAAGTTGATACACTGATAACAAGTCTGCAATGTATTTAGATGCTAAGCCATTTATGGATTTATAAACTAACAGAAGTATTTTAAAGTCTATTCTCTGAGATACAGGGAGCCAGTGTAATGACTTTAGAACTGGGGTGATGTGCTCTACTTTCTTAGTCTTAGTGAGGACGTGTGCAGCAGCGTTCTGGATCCGCTGCAGCTGTATGGTCCACTTTTTAGGCAGACCTGTGAAAACACCGTTGCAGTAATCTATTCTACTAAATATAAACGCATGGATTAGTTTTTCCAGATCCTTTTGAGACATTAGTCCTTTAATCCTGGAAAAGTTCCTCAGGTGATAGAAAGCCGACCTTGTCACTGTCTGTAAATGCTTTTGGAGGTTCAGGTCTGAGTCCATCACTACACCAAGGTTTCGGGCCTGATCAGTGGTTTCTAGCTGAAGCGACTGAAGCTGTGCTAACTTTTGATCTCTCCTCTATTGGTCCAAATATTATTACTTCAGTTTTGTTTTTATTCAATTGAAGAAAGTTTTGACACATCCAGCAAGATGTGCACCAACAATTTGTCCTCCTTTGAACTCACCCATGTCACCCATAATGTTGTGTGCATTGCAATATTTTGAGCAAAACTGTGCTCTTGCCCTGCTAATTCGACCTTCACACTCTGCTCTTATTGGTTCAATGTGCAATTAATGATGATTGGCCACCAGGCTGGTCCAATTTAGCCATGAAACCTCCCACATTAAAATGAGAGGTGTTTCAGTTTCATTGTCCAAACCCTGTATATGTTGTATTTCTCTTACTGAATCGAGTTACTGAAATAATTGTCTATACTTTTATTTATTAAGATTTAATTCTAGTGTTTATGTAAGGCAGAGGTTACAAATGTAAACGTTACAACCTTTTGTTTGGACCGTTTTTGCCTTTTCTTCTTTCTATTAAAAACGGCTCTAAGAGAAGAGGTGGAAACAACGCCCCCAAAATGACGCTTGTGGTCAAAAAGTGTATTATGTCAGTAGTGGTTTAGGACTACCGTAGCAAATGAATGGGAAACGTTGACCGTCGGCTGTCGCCAATTAGCTCATTAGCTGCGTCTCAGATCGAAGTACGCAGTTTGCAGCTCTGCAGACGCAGAGTTTTCCCGGTCGGCAGGTTTTGATCAAGACAAATGCTTTTCACTCAGAAGGTTTGATTTTAAAATCCCCAAGCGATGAGAGCCTACGACCAAGGAACTCGGAAGCTTTGCCTTTGATGGTCACGCCCACCACCAGGCGGGCGCCTTCTTCAACTTCTTCAGAAGTTGAACGATTCTAGTTGTTTTGTATCGTCCACCAGGCCCTTACTCCCAGTTTTTGGATCAGTTCTCAGACTTCTTATCTGATTTGGTGTTAAACACTGACAAGGTTATTATAGTGGGGGATTTTAACATTCATGTTGACACTGAATGTGATAACCTTAGTGTAGCCTTTGAAACTATCCTAGAGGCAACTGGTTTTGCTCATAATGCGCATAAATTGATGTACTCTTGCCTTCACACTTTGGGCACCAGGACTATGGTCCCTGGTGTCTCTAGTACCACCTTGTGCTGAGATGGCATTGATTCCAAAGAATTAACAGAATTTCTTCACAACCCTGCCCTATCTGACCATTTTTTAGTAATCTTTGAGTTTGATTTAACAAATTCTCCACCCCAAAAAGAAAGTTTCATTACAGTAGATCTTTATCAGATAATGCTGTATCAAACTCAGTATCACAGAAATGCCCCGCAGATGGTAGCAATGTTTTCTTCCCATTCACAAATTGATGCCTTTGTTTGCGTTTTGCATTACACGTTCCTCATTGAAAAATAAGGTGATTATTCACAGGAAGCTGGCTCCCTGGTTTAATTCAGAGCTGCGTTCCTTGAAGCACAACACACAGCATCTTTGAAGCACAACAAAATTCTACTCTACACATCAAGAGGAATCCTCCCTGTAGGAGCCTGAATTAATACTTTGTGATTTTCTTGGTTTGCATTATGGTTAATGTTTTCTGTTTTGTTTTTCTTGCTAAATTTACCTTTCTTGAAATTATTAGATATTATTGGTAATTAATATTAATTGGGGGAATTTGTATATTTAGCTATTGTGGACATTTATTATTATTTTCATTACTTTTTTGATTTAAGGATGCATACGTGTCACTTTTTAAGGATGTTGCATCATGGGAGTTTGGTGGTTGTGTATCTCACAGAGTGGAGCCGAATGGTTTTTTGACCTCTGTCACCCTCATATTTTGTACGCATGTTTGGCACTCTTTTTTCTTCCATCTACTCACTAAAAAGTTTTTAAATGCAATAACGTCTCCGTGGATTTCTTGGACGAATCATCTGGACAACTTGTTGGAAATGTTAAGGGTGCAGCGAGTCAGGCCGGCTTCACTTATTTTTGAACTCTACAATTAGTCAAAAAACCTGCTCCAAATGGATTTCTGGACAAAAGAAATACCCAACAAATCGATAAGTACCAGTGGATAATGAACTTTTGTAAATATGTGGAGATCTGATGAAGAGAACGCCAAAGGTGAAGCCTTTGTTTGCTTCTGAACGGGACCACGCCATGATGACACTTTTACGCACAAGTGGATTACTTTGATTAAAGTCGGATTTCAAGATCTTTTCGACATTTTTGTGGATAATTCGTTTCTTCCCAATTTATGGATTATTACTGTGGATAAAAAACTATTAAAATGTCGACACACTCGGAGTCAAGTCAAGGAAAGCGGAAATTAAAAATGACGGAAAAAGCCTTTGAGGTGGCCAAGGAGAAGCATCTTAATGCGCGCAGATACAAGTTGTCCCAAGTATCAGGTATGATCAATCACCTTGATAAATTAATGGAAAAGGATGAAAATGTGGACATTGTTAAAAACAAACTGCGGGTCGATTATCACCGTTTGCACCAAGAATTCTGTGAATCAAATGCAGTGCTTAAGGACTATATGGTGGAAGAGGATTACGTGGAGGACCAAGAGAAATGGTTCCCACCTAAAAACAAGCACATGACTGACTTCTTCTGGAAATGTGAAAATTGGATGAATAATGTCTTGAAACATGTGGGACAGGCTGATCAAATGACCGTGGTCCGTGACGCTTGGTGCGGAGGCACTTGAACCAGCTCAAAAGTGCCAGGTTGGAACTATGTGCGCTTTGGAGGTGGACGTGAAATCTACAGACAGTAGAGCTCCTAGTCGGTGCTCTGGGTCGTCATATGGAAGCAGGAGTTCATCATACTCGCTACGAATAAAGGCAGAGTTGGAACGCGCATCACTAAAGGTAAAAGCTGCTGCAATAAAGGAAAAGTTGGCTATAGAAAGGGAGCAAACGGAGGCAAAGCTGAGAGCTGTGGAATTTGATGCTCAGCAGAAAAGAATTGAGGCAGAATTAAAAGCAAAGAAAGAAATGCATGAAATTCAAACCGCCCTGGGTGAATCAGAAGTTAAAGTGGAAGTGCTGCAAAAATATGACTCAGGACGTACTCAAGCTCATTTTGATTTAAACAGTGATGCTGATTGTGATGATGATTATGACAATGACGATGGGAACAAATACGGAGATGAATTGATAATGGACAATCCAGAGGCGCAACAATTGGAACCACAAGTGCTGCTCCCTGCTGGATTAGAAATGGAGAACACACAAATAGGTATTCCACCTGTGTCTCGACCTCATGTTTCACCAACATCCAATCTGCAAAACAAAACCTCAGCCACACCACCAAGAGCATCTACAGCCCCCAACCTGGACTTAGCTAAAGGGACGGCTTTTGATAGCTTATGCAAGGCCATGAATCAACAGGCCAGTGTTACTGATTATTTGGTGAAAAACCATAAAGCTACTTTGCTTCCTGAGTTGAAAATTTCAGTTTTTAATGGTGACCTTCTTGAATATCAGACTTTTATTAGATCTATTGAGCACGACATAGAGGGCCGCACAAGTGATGCTTGTGACAGATTGCAGTTTCTTTTGCAGTATACTAGTGGCCAGCCACATGAACTGGTGAAGAGCTGCATCCACATGGAGTCAACAGCTGGATATAACAAGGCAAAGACTTTGCTAAAGGATTTTTTTGGAGATGGTTTTAAAATTGCAGATGCATATATGAAAGAAATTATGGACTGGCCAATGATAAAGCCAGAAGATGGCGCGGCACTTCACTCCTTTTCCCTGTTTCTCACTGGATGCTCCAATGCAATGGCAGACATCACCTACCTGGAAGATTTGGACAACACCACTAACATCAAGTTGCTGGTAAGCAAGCTTCCTTACAGACTTAAAGAAACATGGAGAAAATGTGCATGTGATTTACAAGAGAAAACAAAAAGGCGAGTTAAATTTAAGGATTTTGTTGATTTTATTACAAAACAAGCAAAGTACATGATACATCCGCTTTATGGGAACATAAAAGAGTCAAATAACAGTAAAGATGTGCTGTCCCGCCAGAGATCAAAGTCTCAGGCTCCAGATTTATTAAGGTCAAAGAAGGTTTTCAGCACTGTTCTTGTTCCATCCCCTTTAGAAAATAAACACAATACAGTGAGTGAGTCACAAAGGCAGAAAGTGTTTTACTTACCTGTGGATGCCAATGGAAAACCCTGTGCTTATTGTAAAGGAGAACATCACAGTTTGGCAATCTGTAGGAAACTAAAAGCCAAGTCACACAAAGAAAAGATTGACTTTTTGAGGCGCAGAGGTTTATGTTTTGCCTGTTTGAAACATGGACATATAGCCAGCTGCTGAAAAGAAAAGGCATCTTGTCAGGAGTGTTCTGGACCACACCCAATGCTGCTGCACATGAATATTAAATCAAGAGAAGCGCAAAATGGAAATGAAAGCCGAGATAAGCAAACTGTGTCAAGTGCTTTGGTCCAAACTATGGAAACTTCTGGCCACACTGGGGCCGGTAAAGAAGACTGCACACTCTCTATTGTACCAGTCACCAGTGTGTGTTACTTACTTATGCATTTCTAGATCCAGGAAGCACAGCTACCTTTGCCACAGAATCTCTCATAAATGAACTGAATATGAACGTACATAACACAAGTATTTTACTTCGGACAATGGGAAGAGAGTCTGTTGTGGATACTTGTATTGTGAATGGACTGGAAATCAGCAGTTTGGACAGTGACAACTTCATTCAGCTGTCAGAAGTATACTCACAAAATTTTATTCCAATCTGCCAAGAGAACATCCCTCGCCAGGAAGATGTGAACAAATGGCCCCACCTGAAGGAAGTGAAACTCCCAGTTATCCAAGCCAACATTGGATTGCTCATCGGAGCAAATGTTCCCAAAGCTATGGAACCACTTCAAGTGGTAAAAAGTGTGGATAATGGACCATATGCTGTGAGGACAATATTAGGCTGGATAATAAATGGACCGCTGAGAGGTGGTGGAGGGACTAAACCAACCAATTCATGGACTCAAGTGACTGTAAATAGGATTTCAGTTGCCAGGTTGGATGAGTTGTGGCAGCTGCAATTTAAACAAGATTTTCCTGATGCAGGTAAACTGAGGAGATTGAGATGTCCAAAGATGACAAGCAGTTTATTTCTATGATGTGCAAGTCTGTGGAGCTGAAGAATGGACATTACAAGGTTTGTCTCCCAATGAAAAATGCAGAACTGCAAATGCCAAATAACAGATCAGTGGCAGAGCAACGTGCACTGAATTTAAAGAAAAGATTTTCCAAAGATGGCAGCTACTACAAGGAGTATGTGGCATTCATGGACAGCATCTTGGAGAAAGGCTACGCAGTGGAGATAAATGCCAAAGATGAAACAACAAGTAATCGTAAATGGTACTTACCTCATCATGGAGTCAGACATCCTGTGAAGCAAAAACTACGCGTTGTCTTTGATTGCGGAGCTAGTTTTGGAGGAACATCTTTAAATCAGGAGTTGCTGCAAGGACCAGATTTAAAAAGCTCATTAATTGGAGTGCTTTTGAGATTCCATCAGGAGACTGTTGCTATGATGGCTGATGTGGAGGCCATGTTTTATCAAGTGCAAGTGAGTGATGAAGACACAGACCTCCTTAGATTCCTCTGGTGGTGATTACAGTAAGGAGCTGGTGGATCATAAGATGCTGGTGCACATTTTCGGAGCGACGTCATCACCAAGTGTAGCAACTTTTGCCATGCAGAAATGTGCTCCTGATTTTGAAGGAGGGTTTGGTCGAGACGCAGCTCAAACTGTATTTAAGAACTTTTATGTGGATGACTGTATTAAGTCTGTTAAGGATGAAGGTAGTGCAATAACCCTTGCTGTTGCTTTGACAGAAATGCTGGCAAAAGGCGGCTTCCGGCTGACAAAGTGGTCCAGTAACTGTCGAACGTTGCTTAACACCATACCAGTAAATGACCGAGCAACTGGATTTCAAGATCTGGATTTGGATCATGATTACTTACCAGTGGAGAGGGCCCTGGGAATACAGTGGTGTGCGGAAACAGACCAGTTCAAGTTTAAAATCAATCTCAAAGAGCGCCCACACACCAGAAGAGGACTACTTTCACTGGTTAGTTCTATTTTTGATCCAATGGGTTTGCTCGGAACAGCAGCCATATTGCAAAAAATCTGCAACAAAAGGGCATTGCATGGCATTTCAATCCACCGTGAGGCTCACATTATGGTGGCTGCTGGGAAAGATTAATACGTTCTGTAAGAAAAATATTGAACGTGACATTAAGAGAGCAAGTCTTAGAGGAAGAGGACCTGCATACTTTGCTATGTGAGGCAGAGGCAGTCATTAACAGCAGACCTATTACAAGAGCTTCTTCTGACTTAAATGATTTGGAAGCATTAACACCCAATCATTTACTTTTGCTTAAAGTGGAACCGTTGTTGCCCCCAGGTGTTTTTAATAAGGAAGACCAATATGCTAGGAGAAGATGGAAACAAGTCCATATCTGGCAGATATCTTCTGGAAGAGGTGGTGCAAAGAATATCTTGCGCACCTGCAGGAACGCCAGAAGTGGTCCACGACCAACAGAAACCTTCATGTTGGTGACGTGGTGATGATTGTGGATGAAACATCACCCAGAAGTTCATGGCCACTTGGAAGAGTGGTAGAGACTTTTCCTGACAGAAAGGGTTATGTCCGCCAAGTTAAAGTCAAGATCAAAACTTCTGAACTGTGTCGGCCAGTGTCTAAGTCTGTTAAAGGAGACCGAGGAGACATGAACTCTATCTGGAAGGAACTTCTTCAACTCTGTTTGAGGCTCCGTTTAATAAATTAATCTGTTTGATGAATGTTAAACTTGTTAACAATTAGGGGTTGGTAATGCAGGAGCCTGAATGAATACTTTGTGATTTTCTTGGTATGCATTATGGTTAATGTTTTGTGTTTTGTTTTTCTTGCTAAATTTACTTTTCTTGAAATTATTAGATATTATTGGTAATTAATATTAATTTGGGGAATTTGTATATTTAGTTATTGTGGACTATTGTTATTATTTTTATTACTTTTTTGATTTAAGGATGCATACGTGTCACTTTTTAAGGATGATGCATCATGGGAGTTTGGTGGTTGTGTATCTCACAGAGTGGAGCCAAATGGTTTTTTGACCTCTGTCACCCTCATATTTTGTACGCATGTTTGGCACCCTTTTTTCTTCCATCTACTCACTAAAAAGTTTTTAAATGCAATAACGTCTCCGTGGATTTCTTGGACGAATCATCTGGACAACTTGTTGGAAATGTTAAGGGTGCAGCGAGTCAGGCCGGCTTCACTTATTTTTGAACTCTACACTCCCTAATCTGGAAAAACAGTCTGCTTTTGTGTAAAAAGACCCTTTGCAGAGTTAGAGCAGCATATTTTTCATCAGTAATAGAGAAGATTAAAAATAATCTCAGGTTTCTCTTTAGTACAGTTTTGAAATTTACAATGGAGTCACAGCTCCGTTGATCCATCCATTCCATCAACTGGAGTGGTGGCCTAGTGGTTAGAGCAGCGCGCTTGCACTCAGAGATGATTTGCCTTGTTTACTTCTGCTACTGATTGATCTGAGACACAACTAAAACTTTGTAACATTCTGTGGTTTGTAAATAACTCTGTGACCTTGATTTCAACTCTATTTGCCTCACGGGTCATTTTGACCCGAAGACCATCTTTGTACCTTTTTTTTGTACAGCTTATATGGAAATGTGAATAAAAGCAACATTTAACTTTTTCTATTGTTTTGGCCTATCTAGGAAATGTCTTAAAATCTCAAGTTAAAAAAATAACATTTAGTGGATTTTTTGGGGGGTTTTAACACAGTGGCGGGTCATTTTGACCCGAGGAGGGATGAGAGTCAATTGATAGAGTCAATTAGTAGAACTGTTTTAATAATTCTTATTACATGTAGCCACGTAGTATTAAGTAAGAACTGACATTAATAATACTTTTAAAATTTATATATATTTTGACTTTTCCCCTCCACATCTAGGGAGGGCAGCGCCCGAGCGCCCCCTATGGGCCAGCCGCCACTGCTTCACAGAATCTATGAGGGGGCTTTGCTCTTGATCAGCTTTTCCTAAGGCTTGTTTTGAATCCATAAGCTGACAGTCATGGGAGAGATGACGGTGCTATGAATAGGCGTAAAACCGAAAAATGCATGCCTGCCGAGATTTGCCTGTCCTGTCACGGTAGGCTAGCATCGCCCAGAACAATTGCACATCAAAAAATATTTAAATATGAAAGATGGTGCTAATTGTTCTTATATTCCTAATATTGACACGTTTCTTATCCATATAGGTCTACCTCTTGAAAATCGTGGCTATTTGGCCGATTAATTCACGAAATTAGGGTTTTGTTATGAACATGATTAAGTCCAAAGTTTTAAATGTGTTCTCTACTCTGTGGTTTGCAATTAAATCTCACAGCCCTCACTTTTCTACCACCAGAACAATAAAGCACCGTGTCACATCTAGATCCTTTAAATTATCGATCATAAGCGTGGGTGCATATAGAACACAATGAACGTGACATTGTTACATCCGAGGTAAGTGCAGATGTAAGTGTAGATTTTGGTTTTCTATATAAATCCTGTAATGCTGTGATGTGTCATATGAAAAATGTTTTATACAGGTAGACTTTGACAGAGGGAGAGGAGTGTTATTCATATATACAATACAGTTATACAGTTTGAAGACATTAAGTTGGAGGTTAAAAAATAAAAAAATAAAACAAATAATGAATCAATCAATTAAGCAAAATACACTGAATGTCCCATAAGTATCCATTCTGGGAGTGTCATTATTTTGCAGGACAAAATCTGGGGCTGCTGACATTGCCGTCCCTTGTCCTTTGACTCCAAATTGGATTTTACATGTATGAAACCCACACTCAGAGTACATGTATGACTGTCAAAAATGTGAAATCAGCAGGTTGAGTCTGCGCTGGCCCTTCCTATAAAGAGCATCAGTGTTATGAGTCCAGTCCAGTTTATTATTAAGGGGAACACCCAGGTACTTATAAGAGTCTCGTATCTCAACATCAGTTTCCTGGATATTATCCGGTCTCAATATGGTGGGTCTGTCTGTGAAAGTCCACCACCAGCTCCTTTGTTTTTCATATAATAAAAAATATGGTAATTGCACAGTGCAGATGTTGGCCAGAGGTTCTCTAATCAGAACAGAACTGAGCTATAGGTCAATTATCCATTTCCCACAGGCTTTCACAAAGCTATAAATACAACTCAGATAGTTAGACCCTGTATCTACACAGAATGTCTACTGTGCAGCTCGATTATATGTTGACTTCTGAACACGTTATTGTAAATGATTTAAAAAAGGGAGCTCATTTTGGGTTTCTGATAACGAACGTTTCTAAAAACTTATTAATGTAACAAGTAACACTGCACGTCAGTGAAGAAAATTGTGAAGTATTGTGCAATGCCCGTTATCAACATTTCTGTATTTTGGTAAAGATTACAAAAGAAAAGGTGTTTAGTGGTACAAGCATTACTCTAATGAAGTCAGGTGATGTGAGAAGACAACCAAGTATTTACATTTATTCTAAAAGATAATGTGTGATTTATGTAATCTGTTGATCATGGGCCAAATTAAAACTTTTTCTCCAACAAGAATGGAATGAATAGTTTTTTGTGGAAAACTTAAAATGCTTGTAAAATATTTGGCTAAAATAGTCAAGTTGGCAAATGCATGAGTACACAAAAAGCAGCGTTCACCTGCTTTTTGTGTACTCATGCATTTCCTTGTATGTCTTACATTTAAATAGTACACTGGGTTCCCGGTATTCGAGCCAAACACGGTGTAGGATATTCTTAAAAGTTTATTGGTTGACAAGACAGGCAGCTGATCAGTTTGGTTGTAGTTAACGTATGTCTTACGTTTGTTACGTCACAAGTATTTTCTGTGTTTCTTGCAGTAGTTTAGTTTCACTGATGTTTGGCCAGTCACATAAGTTTAATATAAAATTTTTCTACTAAGGATATTGTATGTGAAATTACTGTCATATTGTTCTGATAAGTACTCAAATCATATAAGGTTCCTTTTGTACCAATTTACCAAGATCCTTCTATCTGGTGTGACTGTCTGATGCATTTCATACAAATTTCAACTAAAATAGATACAAACTTGACGAAGTCCAAGTCCTGGTTGCGCAGTTTTAAAACTTAAAAGTATGGTGGCAGTTAAAAGGCCCTGTTAAATTTCCTGTGGTAATAGTTGTTATAAAATGTTTCTGAGACGCTGTTGAACAAGTTTCACTGAAAATTTTACAGTTACTAAAAAACAGGCAGAGCTGAGCTACTGATGAGAAGCTCATTGCTTACAGACTCGCATGCACAACCAAAACATTTTTACATATCTGTAAATAGTCATGAAGAACATTATTGTTAGACACATTTTGTTTGTGAATCAATGATACAAATAAGATGCAGAGGTCTGGATCTAAATGGATCTCTGCAGGAGCAGCTTTAGGTTAGCCTGGGTGCCATTCCGAACTTAGTCCCGCCCACAATGTTTTTGGTCGGGAAGTTCAGTCTGGCATTGCTCAATAGTAGCGTGAGTATGCTCGCCCAATATCTGGCGGGCCAATCAAATTGTCAGGGCGGGCTTTATATGATGATGGACAGATGATCAACAGTAACGTAATCAACCACGTCACCAAAGCGCGCTTGGGTTGAATTCGTTTCGTGAAAGATGCAACTGAAATAGGCATCACGGCGATGTATAGCCAGCGGTCGTTGCCAGCTCCTTTTCGGAAGCCCGTAATCCTGGCTGCTGAACAACAAGTGGAGGGACATGCTAGGCTCCGATGTTTTTCAAGCCAACGTTATGGGTATCGTCGTGGACGAAGTTCATCTAACTTACAAATGGTAAGAGATCATCTGACTGTCTGACTTACTAAATAACTCGCAATGTCGTGATATGAATCCCACGTTGTAAACATAGTAGGTATGCGTCGTTACCGCTTTCGTCAAAGAATCCTCCATTTGCAGAAATTACAGCATTGCAGACCTTTGGCATTCTAGCTGTTAATTTGTTGAGGTAATCTGGAGAAATTGCACCCCACGCTTCCAGAAGCAGCTCCCACAAGTTGGATTGGTTGGATGGGCACTTCTTGCGTACCATACGGTCAAGCTGCTCCCACAACAGCTCAATGGGGTTCAGATCTGGTGACTGCGCTGGCCACTCCATTACCGATAGAATACCAGCTGCCTGCTTCTGCTCTAAATAGTTCTTGCACAATTCGGAGGTGTGTTTAGTGTCATTGTCCTGTTGTAGGATGAAATTGGCTCCAATCAAGCGCTGTCCACTGGGTATGGCACGGTGTTGCAAAATGGAGTGATAGCCTTCCTTATTCAGAATCCCTTTTACCCTGTACAAATCTCCAACCTTACCAGCACCAAAGCAACCCAAGACCATCACATTACCTCCACCATGCTTAACAGATGGCGTTGGGCATTCTTCCAGCATCTTTTCATTTGTTCTGCGTCTCACAAGCGTTCTTCTTTGTGATCCAAACGCCTCAAACTTGGATTCATCCGTCCACAACACTTTTTTCCAGTCTTCCTCTGTCCAATGTCTGTGTTCTTTTGCCCATCTTAATCTTTTTCTTTTATTGGCCAGTCTCAGATATGTCTTTTTCTTTGCCACTTTGCCGTGAAGCCCAGAATCCCGCAGCTGCCTCTTCACTGTAGATGTTGACACTGGTGTTTTGCGGGTACTATTTAATGAAGATGCCAGTTGGGGACCTGTGAGGCGTCTGTTTCTCAAACTAGAGACTCTAATGTACTTATCTTCTTGCTCAGTTGTGCAACGCGGCCTCCCACTTCTTTTTCTACTCTGGTTAGAGCCTGTTTGTGATGTCCTCTGAAGGGAGTAGTCCACACCGTTGTAGGAAATGTGGGAGCCATGAAGGTGTTTTATTATTATTATTATTATATTCAATTCGATTTATGTAATGTTAAGTAATATAATTTAATGGTTTATATTTGCGTTACTTGGGTTATATTTCGTTACTTTTGTTGTTTAATTTCTTGTCACAATAATTGGGGGCGGTAACATTGAACTAATTTTACGGCAAGTGCACAGGCACAGGGGGAAGTAGCCTAACTGGAGAGAGGGTGAGTTAGGGGGAGGCCGTATTTTTTGTTGACCGCTGTTACGCTGCCCACACTGTGATTTTCTTTTTACTTTGAGCACGTTATTATTATTGGATTACTGGATTAAGTTGGACTACCTTTTTCAATAAACTCGTCAAACGCATCTGGATCGCAGCGGATTTTTGTTTGGTACAGCGCGTCATACAATCATACCTCAGCCTCTCAGCGACTGCTTGGCTTTTTGGATACAAGTCGCTACAGGAAATCTTCAATTTCTTAGCAATTTCTCGCATGGAATAGCCTTCATTTCTAAGAACAAGAATAGACTGTCAAGTTTCAGATGAAAGTTCTCTTTTTCTGGCCATTTTGAGCGTTTAATTGACCCCACAAATGTGATGCTCCAGAAACTCAATCTGCTCAAAGGAGGGTCAGTTTTGTAGCTTCTGTAACGAGCTAAACTGTTTTCAGATGTGTGAACATGATTGCACAAGGGTTTTCTAATCATCAATTAGCCTTCTGAGCCAATGAGCAAACACATTGTACCATTAGAACACAGGCGTGATAGTTGCTGGAAATGGCCTCTATACACCTATGTAGATATTGCACCAAAAACCAGACATTTGCAGCTAGAATAGTCATTTACCACATTAGCAATGTATAGAGTGTATTTCTTTAAAGTTAAGACTAGTTTAAAGTTATCTTCATTCAAAAGTACAGCGCTTTTCCTTCAAAAATAAGGACATTTCAATGTGACCCCAAACTTTTGAACGGTAGTATATATATACTACCGTTCAAAAGTTTGGGGTATATATATATATATAAACGCGTTATTAACGGCGTTAACGTAAACCCATTTTAACGCCGACAATTTTTTTGTCGCCGTTAATCGCGCGCCAAAACACACACACCGTTCCCTAATGTTTTTCCCCCCGCTGCGCTCTCCAGACTGTGTTTCTTTTACCCTCGGCGCTTTCCGTAGTTTCAAGAGTGCTAGAAAACTGTAGCAAAACAGACCCGCGCTCACTGTTGCCAACAGTTTCTTTTACCCTCGGACAAATGCGACTTTGGGCTTCTTTTTTCTAAAAGCGCTTCTAAATTTCATGAGTCACGGGTTGCGTTTTTTTGGGCAGGTTTCTGAAAGTGAAATCGCTTATTTGGGCTCTAAAATAAGTGACGAAATAGGGGTTATTATGAGACCTGCCTGCACTACATTTGAGTGTATCCAGCTGAAATATCCCTCCGCCATAGGAGCCGTTGGTAGTAAAGGCAGACAGAGCAACTCTGCCCGTATTTTCTGCAGTTTACGGTGCAATAACCGGTGATAACTGCTGAAAGTAGATTACATGGTTAACTTTAAGCAGAGATTGGTTCTGAACATGAGTTTTTACACGTTGATAACAGAAACCCCAACCCATAAACCGTACTTTAATGCTTATTAATTTGTTGTCTCTGTATTTGACAAACCAAGGATGAATCACGTTGCCAAACAAAGTACTTGGAGTTACTAATCAGTTCCTAAAAAGTCTCTTTCAAGGGTATTAAGCTCCTGGCCCTGTCATGATTTGGGTTTTTATTATTTGCTTATGTTCTGTTTGGTCTTTATGGTGGTTTGGTTTAGTGATTCTTTTATGTAATCAATTCTGTACTAGTTTTGGTTAATGGAATAGTTTGGGTTTTAATGTGGTTTGATTTTGTACTTTTCTTCTGGCCTGCTTGTTTCTGCCATGTCCATGGGTGAGTTTTGCCAGCATTCCATGTACAGTGTTTTTCCTCCCTTATCAAATTGCCTGCTTTTTCGCCTTGGACTGTTTTTTACCAAAAGCTTTGTTTTTGTCCTGCCCTTCATTTTTGCCTGCCTGTCTTGGTTTCTGCTCACATCTTATTTTGGAAAAATAAACCTTCTTTAACCTAACCTCTGCTTGTCTGGTTGAATACTGGGTCCCTCTGTCTCTGGTTCTTGACAGAATGATGTGGCCATAACCAGACCCATCGCCAGACAAGTACGTTGTTTTTTTTGGTCCTCTCCTCTTTTTCTTTTTTTTTCCCACCATGTCCCGACCACAGGAAAATCAGACTATATGGGAGAGGGTATTTGCTCAGGTGGCATTACTTCAAAGGCTGAGCAGAAAGCCTGAGAGGTTGGACACAGAGGCGATCCGGGCGGAGATCCCGTTCATCCTCCTTGAAGGACTTCATCCCCTGCCTATTCCCCGCCTGGTCCCTGCCTCACAACTTCGACTAGCAGCACCCAGCCAGGTTTCCCCTGTGCCACCCAGCAGTAGTCCAGCAGCTGCATCACACGCCACGGCCCAAGTCTGCGTGGGTGTGGTGCACGCTGCGCCGCCGGGCACAGAGGTTCCTGCCGCGCACGGCACGGCCCAAGTCTGCGTGGGTGCGTACACTGCTGCTGCCTGTGCGGAGACGGTGCAGGTCGGAGCATCGGGCACAGAGGTTCCTGTTGCACACGCCACGGCCCGAGTCTGCGTGGGTGTGAATGTTTCAAGACCTCTTCCCTTCGCCGATGTCCCGCCTCAGCCTGGGGCTTCTGACTCACCGGAGCTCCATGAGGGGGTCCAGGACGACCTGCCTCTTCTCAAGCTCCATGAGGGGGTCCAGGTGGACCTGCCCTCAATCTCAGCCCCAGTGCCTGCTCCCCGCAGCTTAAAGACTGAGTCTCCTGTGCCTGCTCCCCGCAGCTTAAAGACTGAGTCTCCTGTGCCTGCTCCCCGCAGCTTAAAGACTGAGTCTCCTGTGCCTGCTCCCCGCAGCTTAAAGACTGAGTCTCCAGTGCCAGCTCCTCGTAGCTTTAGCGCACTGTCTCCAGTGCCAGCTCCTCGTAGCTTTAGCGCACTGTCTCCAGTGCCAGCTCCTCGTAGCTTTAGCGCACTGTCCCCAGTGCCAGCTCCTCGTAGCTTTAGCGCACTGTCTCCAGTGCCAGCTCCTCGTAGCTTTAGCGCACTGTCTCCAGTGCCAGCTCCTCGTAGCTTTAGCGCACTGTCTCCAGTGCCAGCTCCTCGTAGCTTTAACGCACTGTCTCCAGTGCCAGCTCCTCGTAGCTTTAGCGCACTGTCTCCAGTGCCAGCTCCTCGTAGCTTTAGCGCACTGTCTCCAGTGCCAGCTCCTCGTAGCTTTAACGCACTGTCTCCAGTGCCAGCTCCTCGTAGCTTTAGCGCACTGTCTCCAGTGCCAGCTCCTCGTAGCTTTAACGCACTGTCTCCAGTGCCAGCTCCTCGTAGCTTTAACGCACTGTCTCCAGTGCCAGCTCCTCGTAGCTTTAGCGCACTGTCGCCCGTAGCCTGTAGCCAGGCCCAGCCCGAAGCCTGTAGCCAGGCCCAGCCCGAAGCCTGTAGCCAGGCCCAGCCCGAAGCCTGTAGCCAGGCCCAGCCCGAAGCCTGTAGCCAGGCCCAGCCCGAAGCCTGTAGCCAGGCCCTGCCCGAAGCCTGTAGCCAGGCCCAGCCCGAAGCCTGTAGCCAGGCCCTGCCCGAAGCCTGTAGCCAGGCCCTGCCCGAAGCCTGTAGCCAGGCCCTGCCCGAAGCCTGTAGCCAGGCCCTGCCCGAAGCCTGTAGCCAGGCTCCCGCACCAGTCGCCTGTAGCCAGGCTCCAACACCAGTCGCCTGTAGCCAGGCTCCAACACCAGTCGCCTGTAGCCCGGCGCCTCCTTTAGCCTTTAGTCCGGCGTTAGGGTCTGTTTTCTCTCTCTCCAGGCGAAGGCCTCCGAGGGCTCTGCTCCGCCGAAGGCCTCCGAAAGCCCTGCTCCGCCGCTGTGCTCCGGGACGTCCTCCGGAGAACCTGACTCGTCGGGGCCGTCCTCCCGGACGCCCGCCGGAGAACCTGACTCGTCGGGGCCGTCCTCCCGGACGCCCGCCGGAGAACCTGACTCGTCGGGGCCGTCCTCCCGGACGCCCGCCGGAGAACCTGACTCGTCGGGGCCGTCCTCCTGGACGCCCGCCGGAGAACCTGACTCGTCGGGGCCGTCCTCCTGGACGCCCGCCGGACTCTATTTCTGTTATTTTAGTTCGCCCTGTCGGGTTGTTTTTGGTTTGAGCAGTGTTACTTTTTCCTGTTTCTGGGCCTCCATCCTGTACCTCCCTCCACCCACCCGGTTTAGTCTGTTTTTGTTTCTGAGGACGTCTGGAATCCGTCCTTGAGGGAGGGGCTCTGTCATGATTTGGGTTTTTATTATTTGCTTATGTTCTGTTCGGTCTTTATGGTGGTTTGGTTTAGTGATTCTTTTATGTAATCAATTCTGTACTAGTTTTGGTTAATGGAATAGTTTGGATTTTAATGTGGTTTGATTTTGTACTTTTCTTCTGGCCTGCTCTGATCACTTCTGTCACCAGCCTTTATTCAGTTCACCTGCCGGCATTCTTTTGTCTTGCTCTCACTCCCCTTCACCAGTTACCATCCAATCAGCTTCAGTTTAGTTGCAGCCATTTTGTCTCCCCTGATCAGCTCCACCCATTCTTGTAATTAGTTTCACTCTGTTCACCTGCTCACTCCCCTACTTATATCTGTCTCTGCCCCCTGCAATCTGCCACATCATTGTTTGTTTCTGCCATGTCCATGGGTGAGTTTTGCCAGCATTCCATGTACAGTGTTTTTCCTCCCTTATCAAATTGCCTGCTTTTTCGCCTTGGACTGTTTTTTACCACAAGCTTTGTTTTTGTCCTGCCCTTCATTTTTGCCTGCCTGTCTTGGTTTCTGCTCACATCTTATTTTGGAAAAATAAACCTTCTTTAACCTAACCTCTGCTTGTCTGGTTGAATACTGGGTCCCTCTGTCTCTGGTTCTTGACAGGCCCAGTTGCAAGCAAAGTGTAAGACTGGAATGACCTGGAAATTTAAAACCTTTTTCCAGGCTTAAACTCTATGAATATGGATAGAAACAGCAAGCAAAAATATTCAAAGAAATTATTGTTGGTGTGAAAGCTCAGAATTAGATGTGAGAGAGAGAGAGAAGAAATGAACAAAACTTATGACTTTATTAAAATGTACAATTTTTATTAATTTATATGTTTATGCATAATACCATGTCTATCTTTGTTTAAGAGGCAAAAAAAATATATCGGCATGAAAACAGGTATTTATTTACACATTTGTTTTCACACTGTGTAAACATCAGGGCGTCATGATTAGTCATTTAGCCATTATAGTCCAGAGTTTAACATTTGGCACCAGGATGTTTTCATTCCAATTCTGAAAAGTGCTTGAAAAATAACAAAATAAAAATATTTTTTGTACAAGCATGTATTTTATTAGTGTCATTTATTGCAAAATTGCATATTAAAATGCCCAAACAGGCTATTACACTTTCAGAAATAAAAGGATAAAATATGCGATTAATTTGCGATTAATCTCGAGTTAACTATCGACATTATGCGATTAATCGCGATTAAAATTTTTAATCGTTTGACAGCACTAATATATATATATATATATATAGATGGCTGTGTTCAGACACCAGAGCACCTCCGCATGCAGTGTTGCATTGGATCCAAATGTTGTTCGAAGACTGTCTGATTTCCCGACGTTAGTGGCAGTAAAGCTTGCTCCAGCTGCTGCTGTGCTGTTTGCGGTAGCTAATGCGGACGTGACTGCGTTATACTCTCAATGTTTGCCCTTTTAGACGCAGCTCAGAAAAATGCTGTTTTAGAAACAATGACATGTGACACTGCTCTATGTAGTTTACCCAAAAATTCATCACTAGGGTTTACTCATTTTAGCCTAAACATTACAATATTTCCTTGAGCTACTACATGAGGTGTGAAAATACTGTTGTCTCTTTTTTAAAGATTTTATCCAGCTTCTGGCACGTAATGTAAAATTTTCTTTGGTTTATATTGAAGGAATTCCTACACTACATCCAAAATCAACATTTCATTACTTTACTGTAGGTTTTTCAATATAGACGTAGATGATAAGGCATATGGAAAGTCCTAAACTGAATGAGAAAGAGAATCTATAGAAAGAGATAAAGTTGATAACGAGGAAAACATCAAAACTCAAATCTCTTTGTCTTTGCAAATCATAAATTGTCAAATATACCAGTTGAAACACCCAAACAACTGTTGATCCTGTTGATTTAGACACCCTGACAATGAGTGTTTAGCCCCTCGATTTTAAAATGGACGGTGATATTAAACTTGACAGTCAAAAAAGGACCTCAGTTAAGTCATTTTTATCATGTAAGGCAGGGGTTTTCAAATTCATTGAATGTGAGCCTCCCCTTAGAATAGGTAAAGATAACCACGCCCCCCCTTTTTGTTAAAGGTAAAACAAAGTTTGTTTTGTGCTCTTTAAATAATGATGACATCGATGATGATTATGATCAGAATAAACTTTTGCATCACCTCCCAGAAGCTGGAAAGAAAAGAGACAAAAACATTTTTCACACCTCACTTAGTAACTAATATTTTAGTCTAAATATTTTAGCCTAAAAACTTTAGGCTAAAATATTAAACTTTTTATTAGTTTTTCTTCAATCCCACGGTGACGTTTAGTAATTTCTGCCCAAGGCTGCAGCGGTTTGATTTAATCCATCTGAATGCAGTATTTGCAAGCCATACTCTGATTGGATGGAAAAAAAACCTGTCTGTGATTGGCTGGTGGAGTGGACAGTTTTTGAAGTGCACAGCTGGTGTTGAGCGTGGATTGAGCAGGTGCGCGCGAGCAGAGATTCAATTCAATTCAATTCAATTTTATTTATATAGCGCCAAATCATGAAACATGTCATCTCAAGGCACTTTACAAAATCAAGTTCAATCATATTATACAGATTGGGTCAGATTATACAGATTGGTCAAAATGTCCTATATAAGGAAACCAGTTGATTGCATCAAAGTCCCGACAAGCAGCATTCACTCCTGGGGAACCGTAGAGCCACAGGGAGAGTCGTCTGCATTGTACATGGCTTTGCTGCAATCCCTCATACTGAGCAAGCATGAAGCGACAGTGGGAAGAAAAACCACCCATTAACGGGAAAAAAAAACCTCCGGCAGAACCGGGCTCAGTATGAACGGTCATCTGCCTCGACCGACTGGGGTTACAGAAGACAGAGCAGAGACACAACAAGAGAGACAAAAAAGCACAGAAGCACACATTGATCTAGTAATCTGTTCTACATTAGATGGTAGTAACGGGTGAGCCGTCTTCTCTGGATGATGTCAAAGTTAACAGAACGCCAGACCAGGTGTACCTACTATGAAGAAAAAGAGAGAGAGCAAAAAGTTAAAAGCTGAAATGACGACAGTCATTTCAATGTAATACAATGCAAAACTGGAGAACCGTAGAATGAAGAACAGTAGAAATCAGTAGAGTGAGAAAATTAGACCCTGATGTCCTCCAGTAGCCTAAGCCTATAGCAGCATAACTATAGAGGTAGCTCAGGGTAACATGAGCCACTCTAACTATAAGCTTTGTCAAAAAGGAATGTTTTAAGATTAGTCTTAAAAATAGATAGGGTGTCTGCCTCACGGACCAAAACTGGGAGTTGGTTCCACAGGAGAGGAGCCTGATAGCTAAAGGATCTGCCTCCCATTCTACTTTTAGAGACTCTAGGAACCACCAGCAGACCTGCAGTCTGAGAGCGAAGTGCTCTGTTAGGAACATACGGGGTAATCAGAGCTCTGATATACGATGGAGCTTGATTATTAAGGGCTTTATACGTTAGAAGAAGAATTTTAAATTCTATTCTTGATTTAACAGGAAGCCAATGAAGGGAAGCTAAAATTGGAGAAATATGATCCCTCTTGTTGATTTTCATCAGAACTCTTGCCGCAGCATTTTGGATCAGCTGAAGACTTCGAACTGCATTTTGTGGACTTCCTGATAGTAAAGAATTACAATAGTCCAGCCTTGAAGTAACAAATGCATGCACTAGTTTTTCAGCATCACCCCTGGACAGAATGTTTCTAATTTTGGCGATATTCCGGAGGTGAAAAAAGGAAACTCTGGAAACCTGTTTAATATGGGATTTAAATGACATGTCTTGGTCGAAAACAACACCAAGATTTTTAACTTTATTACCAGAGGCCAAGTTAATGCCATCCAGATTCAGTGATTGATTAAGAAGTTTATTTTTTGAGGACTCTGGCCCAAAGATTACAACTTCTGTCTTGTCAGAATTTAAATGCAGGAAATTTAAAGTCATCCAGCTTTTGATGTCATCAAGACATGACTGCAGTCGAAGTAACTGATTGGATTCATCAGGATTTATGGATAAATATAGCTGAGTGTCATCAGCATAACAGTGGAAATTAATCCCATGCTGTCTGATAATTTTGCCAACCGGAAGCATATATATAGTAAATAGAATTGGTCCAAGGACTGAACCCTGTGGTACTCCACAGGTGACCCTAGAGTTTGAAGAAGATTTATTATTAACATGAACAAACTGGAATCTGTCCGACAGATAAGATTTAAACCAGCCTAATGCTTTTCCCTTAATCCCTACAGTATGCTCAAGTCTTTGTAGGAGAATATTGTGATCAACTGTGTCAAATGCAGCACTGAGATCTAAC
The DNA here is from genome assembly GCA_037039145.1 of Fundulus diaphanus. Classification (NCBI taxonomy): domain Eukaryota; kingdom Metazoa; phylum Chordata; class Actinopteri; order Cyprinodontiformes; family Fundulidae; genus Fundulus; species Fundulus diaphanus. The sequence goes on along the minus strand of CM073130.1, from coordinate 19,686,220 downwards.
AGGACAAGTACAGACACAAGTCCATTATCTGAGGCCATGAGAATATCATTGGTGACCTTCACCAGAGCTGTTTCAGTGCTATGATGAGCTCTAAAGCCTGACTGAAACTCCTCAAGTAGGTCATTACTTTGTAAATGTTCACAAAGTTCATTAGCAACTACTTTCTCAAGAATTTTAGATAAGAAAAGAAGATTAGATATAGGTCTGTAGTTTACTAGCTCATCTTGATCAAGAGAAGGTTTCTTAAGTAAAGGTTTAATAACAGCTACTTTAAAAGCCTTTGGTACATATCCATTTACTAAGGATAGATTAATCATGTCTAAAATAGGACCACTGATCAGAGGGAATACCTCCTTAAACAACTTGGTTGGGATTGGGTCTAACATACAGGTAGAAGGTTTAGATGAAGCTAAAATTTTAGATAGCTCAGAAAGCTCTACTGCTTTTAAACAGTTCAGACACTGCGCAGGTTCTAAGGATTCCTCCAATGCTGCCTCACTTACTGAGGACGAGGTAATCATGTTTGGGAGGATGCCAATTATTTTATTTTTAATGGAATCAATTTTATTTATGAAGAATCCCATAAAATCATTACTGCTAAGAGCTAAGGGGATGGCTGGATCAACAGAGCTGTGGCTCTGGGTAAGTTTGGCAACTGTATTGAAGAGAAATCTAGGATTATTCTTATTCTCCTCAATTAATGATGAAAAATATGCTGCTCTAACTCTGCGAATGGTCTTGTTATACAACAATAGACTGTCCCTCCAGATTAGGTAGGATTCCTCTTGGTGTGTAGAGCGCCATTTTCTCTCCAATTTCCTAACATTGTGCTTCAAGGAATGCAGCTCTGAATTAAACCAAGGAGCCAGCTTCCTGTGAATAATCACCTTCTTTTTCAAGGGAGCTACATTGTCTAATGCAGAACGCAATGACAAAGTCATACCGTTTGCAAAGACATCTATTTGTGAATTGGAAGAAACAACATTGCTGCCATCTACAGGGCATTTCTGCAATACTGAGGATATTAAAAGGGGGACAGACTCTTTAAGTTTTGATACAGCATTATCCGATAAAGATCTACTATAATGGAACCCTCTTTTGGGGGTGGAGAACTCCGTTAGATTAAACTCAAATGTTATTAAAAAATGATCAGATAGGACAGGGTTGTGAGGAAATACTGTTAATTCTTCACAATCAATGCCATATGTCAGCACAAGGTCTAAAGTATGGAGCCAAGAGTGCGTCGGTTTATGCACATTTTGAGCAAAACCAATTGAATCTAGGATAGTTTTAAAGGCTACACTAAGGTTATCACATTCTGTGTCAACATGGATGTTAAAATCACCCACTATAATAACCTTATCAGTATTTAACACCAAATCAGATAAGAAGTCTGACAGCTGATCCAAAAACTGAGTGTAAGGGCCTGGTGGACGATACAAAACAATAAACAGAAGAGGTTTTATTGCTTTGCAGTTTGGATGAGGGAAACTGAGGGTTAAATGTTCAAAAGAACTGTAGTTATTAATTGGCCTGGGACTAATTAATAAATCAGACTGAAAGATGGCTGCCACTCCTCCTCCTCTTCCCACAGATCTGGGAATGTGGAAATTTGAATAACTGGAGGGAGTTGACTCATTTATACTAACGTAGTCCTCTTGTAGCCAGGTTTCTGTGAGACAAAACAAATCAATCTGTTTATCAGAAATCAATTCGTTAACTAACAAAGTCTTTGGAGGGAGAGACCTTATATTTAATAGACCACATTTAATTGTTTTATTTTTAGGTTCAAGGTGAACCGTATTGATTTTTATTAGGTTTTTATGATTTGTTCCTTTTAGATAAGTTTTTGATCTGTTAAGTTTTGGCCGTGGGAAAGACACCGTCTCAATAGGATAATGGGTGGGTAACAGTACAGAAGCTGCAGAGAGGTGTGTTAAACTACGGCTCTGCTTCCTGGTCTGGACCCTGGGTTGTCAGCATTTAGGAGAACTAATAAAACCGGCCAGATTTCTAGAAAGAAGAGCTGCACCATCCAAAGTGGGATGGATGCCGTCTCTCCGGATCAGACCAGGTTTTCCCCAGAAAGTTCGCCAGTTATCAATGTAGCCCACGTCGTTTTCAGGACACCACCTAGACAACCAGCGGTTGAATGATGACATGCGGCTAAACATGTCATCACTGGTCAGATCAGGCAGGGGACCAGAGAAAATTACGGAGTCCGACATTGTTTTAGCAAACTCACACACCGATGGAACTCAGCGCGAGGACAGTGGGTTGAGAAGAGTTTTTCAGAGTTGAGCGCGCGCCAGACCAGTTTTGAGCGTTGAGAGTTGTCTCACTGCGCGCTTGGATTAGTTCCTGCACGCTCAAACAGAAGGCACGAATATCGCTACATAGTTTCACAGAGTTGAGCGGCAGCACTGTCTTCTTCTGTCTTCTCGCGCCTCCCCTATGACTCTTTGGCGCCCCCCAGGGGAGGCGTGCCTCACCTATTGAAAACCCCTGATGTAAGGAACATTGCAAAGGTAAAACCTATTCTTTCAAGGCAAAAATATGGAAACACTACTCCAAGCCTACATTTCATCATGGCTGGATTTGTGTAATTCTCTTTATCTCTGAATCGGTCAGTCCTCACTCAAATGTCTGCAGCTGGTTCAAACGCTGCTGCACACCTTTTAATGGAAAAACATAAAATAAAGCACATTACCCGATCCTGGCCTCCCTTCACTGCTTGCCTGTTTATCTTAGAGTTCAGTTTAAAGAACTTCTGTTTGTTTTTAAGGATTTAAACAGCTTATTATTATTGTTGTTTTAAACTGTTGATTCTTTACTCAAGTCATTTTATTAGATGTTATTTTGTTTTACCTCGTGTTAAAGTGCTCTTTAAATAATGATGACAATGATGATGATTATGATCACAAGAAACTTTTGCATCATCACCCAGAAGCTGGAAAGAAAAGAGACAAAAAGATTTTTCACACCTCACTTAGTAACTCAAATAATTATTTTAAACTAAATATTTTAGGCTAAAATATGAAACTGTTTATTAGTTGTTTTTTCTTCAATCCCACCGTTATGTTTAGTAATTTCTGCCAAAAGCTGCAGCATTTTGATTTAATCCATCTGAATGCAGTATTTGCAAGCCCTACTCTGATTGGATGGAAAGAAACCTGTCTGTGATTGGCTGGCGAGGTGGACAGTTTTTGAAGTCATGATCGCACAGACAGAATCCAGTGAGCGGAGAAATAGCCGAGCGAGCGCACAGCTGGTACTAAGCGTGGAAGCAGCAGGTCACGGGCAGACACGGAACAGAGTGCGAGCATAGTGGATTGAGAAGAGTTTATCAGAGTTGAGCGCGCGTGTGATGTTTAAACGCTGAATACCTGTCTCACTGCGCGCTCAAACAAAATACACAAATATCACTCCAGAAGTGGGTATACGTAATTCTGACTGAAAAATAAGTGGGTATAGCAGCGTACACCCTGGACTACACTGTTCGACTTCATGTGAGACCGTAAAGCATTGACTCCCATTGTGCAAAGCTTAATTTTTTTTTACAAACACGGCAAAATTCTTCGTCATCTTTACCGTCGACAAGCTGCAGCCATGTCCCGAATTCTTCGTTTTTCATCCGCTGTTGTTGAAATTAGAATTTTCCCCATTCTCTAGCTCTTTCTCCGCCTCGAGTTCCTTTTCCGAACATTGTAAAAACATACGGCTTTACGATCAACCGGAAACAGTTCCGCGCATAACGCGGAATCAGTTATATCTGATATATCTGACGAAACTGTTTTTATGACCGTATTTTTTTAGAAAAAAATAAGGCATTTTTAATGCCACAGATAATCACATTTAATGACTTTCAATGCCAATTAAGGCCTTAATTTTAAAAAATTTAATTTAATGACTTTTAATGACTTTTAATGCCCCGGGGAAACCCTGCATTTCTCCAATGTGAAGCCTCCTTTTTCACACAGAGCAACAAGATCTCTTATCAAATGGATAGCTTCCTCTTCTGTGGCTGTACTTTTAAGGCAATCGTCAACATAAAAGTTCTGTCTTACAGTTTCTATGACCTCTGGTGGAAATTCATTTTGATTGTCTTGGGCAGTTCTTCTTAAAGCATAGGCTGCACAGCTGGGGGATGAAACAGCTCCAAATAGATGTACCATCATCCTATAAGGTACTGGTTCCTGTATAATGTCCCCATTTGGCCACCAGAGAAAGCGGAGGAAGTCGCGATCTCCTTCTGGCACCTGCACTTGATGAAACATAGCTTTAATGTCTCCCATTATGGCTATTGACTCTTCTCTAAACTTCATAAGGAACCCTAGCAGAGTGTTGGTGAGGTTGGGGCCTGGGAGCAACTCCCTATTCAAAAACACTTCTTTAAACACCGCAGCACAGTCAAACACCACACGTAAAGCTCTTTTTTTTGGATGGTAAACCCCATGGTGGGGAATGTACCAAATTCTTACATTGTCACAATGCAAAAATTCTCAGGTACACGTTCTGCATATCTGCATGAAATTATGTTATTCATAAACTCCACATACTCCTGGTGAAAGTTCTGAATAAACTTGAATCTTTTCCTGAGACTTTGTATTCTCTGTTTGGCTACTGCAAAATTGTTTGGTATACAGACATCCATTCTTTTAAATGGCAGGTTAAAGCAATACTTTCCATCCTGTATTGCTGCAGATGTTTCCATAATATTGAGAAACTTTTGATCTTCTCTGGACATTTCTTGTTTATCAACTGATCCTTCACAGAAATCATGGTCGTACTGGCTCTTGAGCAGTTCCTCCAGCTTGCTCACTGAAATTTTATTCACTGTTAGAGATGAGTCTTCTTGAACACCACTCCCATCCAAGGGCCCATTGACCACCCAGCCAAGTACAGTTCTGACAGCATAAGGGCCGTTATCTTGACTGTTGATGACTTCCCAAGGTTCTAATAACCATTGGTACCAATTAACAGATCAACCTCAGCATTTATAGATGGCATGTGAACTCTTGACAAATATGGCCACTTTAAAAAATCTTCAGATGTAATCATATCATATTTGGTCACAGGCGTTTGTCCCTGTGTGATAACTTCTGCCAGAGGATAAAATGTATTGCTCTCCAGACCAGCCACCTCAAGATTACACAGAGAAAATGCTGGACTTATTTTAGCTTGGCCCATTGTTCGAAGAAGGACTTGTGTTCGCTTTCCAGTGAGGTTCAGTTGATGCATTAGCCTTTCAGAGCAAAATGTTCCAGTGCTACCTGGATCCAAGAAGGCATAAGTTTGGATGGCATTTTGTCCTTTCATTGCTTTAACCTTTACAGGGAGTACGGAAAGCATTCCACGATCCTTACCGGCCCCTGTATGGCCACATGTTGCATTCACAATTGATGGGGGTTCCGATATTCCTGTTTCAGACTCAGGAGAAATTGTTTCTCTTCTTATATGTAGAACAGTTGGATGACTTTCATTACAAATTTCACAAGTTAATCGTGCTTCACAATTCCTGCTGATGTGGCCCCACTGCAGACAGCCAAAACATAATCCTTTTCTTCTCAGCAGAAAGACTTTGTCCTTGTGAAATTTTCTTTTAAATTGTTTGCACTCTTCTAGTGGGTGAGTTTCTGAACAACAAGCACAACAGCCATCACTTCCTCTAGCTGCAGCATGTTGCTGATCAACCTCTCCTGAAGTACTCACAGACGTCACAGTGCTGGCTACTACGTTCCCCTTGGTCTTAATCCCAGGTTGCCGTTGACAACTGATGGATTATGTGCTGAAGCCATAATCTTGTAATTCTCCAAAAAAAGGATCTGACAAAATCTTGACATGTCGCTTGATGAATGCAACCATATCACTAAATCCTGCCCGGTAACCAGTTGTCTCCATTATATCATAAGCTTTATTTCTCCAACGCTCTCGTAACTTGTATGGCATCTTAGCAAGGATTGCTCTCATATTTACGGGCATGTCCAGCTCCTGCACGTACTCCAGTTCTTCCATTATATTACAGCAGCCATGCAAAAATAAAGAATAACTCTGTAATGCCCTAATGTCCTCAGTTCTTATTGTTGGCCAAGACAAAGCCTTGTTAATATATGCAGTTGCAACTTTGTAAGGGTTTCCAAAATGTTCCTGCAACAAAGTCTTTGCTACAGTATAGCCATAATCTGGATCCATATGCTGACAACTGCGCACCAGCTCATGAGGTTGACCTTTAATAAATTGTTCCAGATAGTACAGACAGTCCGCATTAGTTGTTTTGGTTTCAACTCCTTGTTCGAAGGCCTTAATAAAGGCTCTGTACTGTAGAGGATCACCATCAAAAACAGGAATGTCCCGTGGTGGGAGAGTCATACTCTGTTGCTGCTTTACCACGGCTGCTGTGATTTCAGTTTGCCTGCGCATAATGGTAAGAATTTCTCCAGGTAATTGTGAACTGTTTAATGATTGAGTTATATTCTCATTATGTTTGAAATGCTCTTTTGATTGTATTTGGGTTCCACTGGCTTTATGTTGACCCCCACACATGGTGCTGGTTTGTTGCTACAGTTCTCTTTGATCTTACATCCATAGGTTTATTTTCCTTTGATGTCAACTTTAATTAATTTCTTTGTTTAGTCTGGTTTACATCATCCTGCTGAGTTATTGGATTTTCAATTTTATATTTAGGAAGAAACTCTTTCACAGAGGGGTCCAAACTTTGCTTTAATCCCTTTTCCTTTGTTTTCTTTTTATAGTATGAGTGCACTGAGTTTGAAGTTTGTGAGGAACACTCCAGCTTTAAATTATACATTTCCATCTGCAAGTCAGATTCAGCCAACTCAGTTTCCAGTGCAAGCATCTCCTTTCTTTTTCTCAGTTTCTCTTCCTCTTCTTCAATAGCATGTCTTTCTTTTACAGCCTTCACACGGGCCAAAACCAGGGGCGTAGCCAGAATATTTTTACCGGGGTGGCCAACATGGGGCACAAAGCTAGCGAGGGGTGGCCAATAGAAAACCCTTTACAAACATATATACTATACTATATACAGTACACAACCTAACCCCTTCTTGCTAACACTTAACAGGAATAAGTAGGTTTAGAAAATAGCTGAAAATGCCTGTATACATAAAATAATCGACTCAAATACTTGTTCACACAAATGTACTTCATTTAAAGTTCAAAAACAGACAGTCACAAAAAAACCACATCAAATTGTGGCATGAACCAATAAAAAAGTAATTTTCTTAAGTCTTGCATTAACCAAGACATTTTTGCTGTTACAGTGCTTGCGTATGAAATATTTAACAAACAGGTTATGGATTTACCTTTCTTACATATGAACTATTAAATACACAAGTAAATCATTTATTTATCTTGCACATCGTTAGCCTCATTGTATAATTGACTAAGTCATATTTGAAAGCTTTTGGAAAACAAGGACAAAATATTATAGGAAGAAGCACATATTTCATGTAACAGCAATTTCAGGGAAAACAGGGAACAACAGTCATATTTTGACTACAAGGTTATACTGTATGTGTAAGAAACAGTGATACCTTTACTTAGTCTGAAACAAAAATAATTACTTTTACAAAAATAACTTCCCAGCAAAGATCCATAGGATCCAACTCTGGTTACCAGACTCAGTTCAAGCCATTTATGTGTTGTACCAGTCTTTAGAAAAGCATCTTCTTCTGTCCCCTTGACAGGTTCGAGGGAAGATTTTTAGTTGTGGCTGCTTGGGCCGCTCTAGTCTTGACTGGGAGATATCTATAATGAAACAGGAGCGAAAGTCCGTTATTCTGACATAAAAATGATGATGACAATAACAATAAATAATAATAATACCAGCCTCTCCATAGTTATGATCATTTCTAGCTGTATTAATGGCCTATAGGCATTTCGATTCAGACAAATAAAACTAATATATATATATATATATATATATATATATATATATATATATATATATATATATATATAAAACGCATAATTATTTGTTTTATTTTATTAAGTGTATATATTTAAGTGAGTCCGTCACAATAAAAACAAGTACACTTAACAAAACATACATTTCTTCCGAGGATATTACTTTCTAGACAATTCATTAATTTCATTATTATGGCCACAAGGTCATAACTTCACCTGTCGGTGCAGGAACACCTGCTTTCGCTACAGTTTTAATACACTGTACATATGTGGACACACTGTATATACCTTATGCACCTTTTCATCCTTTGGCACCTTCTTTTGTTTATTAAGCCGATGTGTGACAAGTGAATTTCTCCACTGTGAGATCAATAAAGCCCTATCTATCTATCTATCTATCTATCTATCTATCTATCTATCTATCTATCTATCTATCTATCTATCTATCTATCTATCTATCTATCTATCTATCTATCTATCTATCTATCTATCTATCTATCTATCTATCTATCTATCTATCTATCTATCATGCTGCTCTCTGTTCCTCTCCTCCATCCACCTCCTCTTTCTCCTCCTCCTCCTTCGTTCTCTGTTGCTCCCCTGTCATCTCTTTATCTCCTTCTGCTGTTATTTTCTTCTTAAAATAAGAAGACATGTCTGTGGACTTTCACTTCGTTGTCTGGAAATTGACAAACCATACAGAACAGCGGTAGCTACGTAACTCTTTGAAAACTTGTCAAAAAGACAACAAAAGCCGCTGTAACAGGAGCTGATACAGTTCATATATCCCCCCCCTCTTCTTTTACAAACGAATGATTTGACTTATTTACTTACCGTTAGTCTTATTTGCGTTCTCCCTTCCTTTTATCACCAAGAAGGCGAGCACGCGCTGAGCCGTAGTTGTCTGAGAACACAACAGGGCTAGAAGGGAGGGGGAGGGAGAGGGAGGGCGGACGGGCGGGCGGGGGAGGGGGGAGCGGCAGGGTGAGCTACGGTGCGCAAGAAGGTCAAGAAGAGCGGCTGTGCATAATGGGATGAAACGCTAAACTGACGCTACTACCATTTACACTGGCGAGTGGGGTGGCCAGTGGGGTGGCCAGGACATCGCCAGCGGTGGCCGTGGCCACCCCTGGCCACCCCCTGGCCACGCCCCTGGCCAAAACTGAGGCCCTTTTAGCTGCTGCCTTTAACCTTACAGATGAAGTGATGCTGGAATTAACACTCCTTTGTGAATGTCCACTAACATTTGACACACTGTCAGTGGGATTTACACAATCATCATTATTGTAGCGTCCCCGGCTAATAGATGGTCTAACTCTTTTACTGATGGTTCATATCCTTTTTATTCGAACGATCAATGAAGGTATCACAAAGAACTCACCGTAAGAGCTAAAAGAAATTAAAAAATAAAAATACAATTATGTTCCAATAAACAGTCTTTTAAACCTTACAGACAAATTACCGTGTTATCTTAGCAAAAATTAGATCAGCACGATGCTAAATTACCGTGTTAGCTTAGCTAAAAATAGATCAGCACAATGCTAACACTCGATACCGCAAACATACTTTATTTATTTAAAAACAAACATATAACTCAAAACCGGACACAATATAATACAAAAAAATCATACAAACCTTGTGCCCTTTTAGCCAGGAGCTAATATCCTTAAATAACCTTTAAAGCTTTAATATGTCGACCGTTTTCTTCTTAACTTTCTCGGCAACTCCGAAAAACCGGAAGTCTCGAGGTCTCACGAGAGCCCTTCAAAATAAAACGCTTTGTTCAAACATAAAGAAATCTTAATCTAACCTTGTTATTTTAGAACACAAATTACACAAGAAATAAGAACAACAAATTAGATTACATTTAAGGTAATCTACACTCCCACCAAATCATTACTGGTTTTCATCAATTATGGGATGTAAAGCATGAATGATTTCTAAACCATGTAACCTTTAATCTTAAATACTTGGGTCAAAAATTTCCCTTAAACTTCTTCATACTGCTAAGAATAAGGCTGAGGAATGAAGGTAAAGATTAATCATTCTCTAGAAGCAGGACCAGCTTCTGTACTGGACGTTTGACGATGGATGGCTTGCCTGAACGCTGTCCATCCTTTTCCATCTTCTGATCTCCAACACGAATCCTTACTCTCCTCACTAGTCCATCTTTATCAGTTACTGTCTCTACAACTTTAGACAATTTCCACTCGTTGCGAGGCAAATCCGCCGTCCTTTCCATCACAATGTCGCCAACCTTGAGGTTTCTCCTTGGATTATGCCAGCGTTGTCTTGTGGCAATATTGTAGACATACTCTCTTCTCCATCGACCCCAGAACTGCTCGGCCAAATACTGTACACGGCGCCACCTCTTGCGAGCATACAGATCCTCTCTGATAAATTTGCCAGGAGGTGGTAAGGCGGCAGTGGGTTTCATGGTGAGCAGGTGATTAGGTGTTAGTGGCTCTGGACTATCTGGATCATTTAAGCTGTCAACTGTGAGTGGGCGACTGTTTACAATAGCTGCTACCTCATAAAAGAATGTCCGTAAAGAGGCATCGTCCAGCCTGCCTGATGAAGATGAGAGAGTGAAACGAAGAATATTCCTAACCGTTCTGATCTGTCTCTCCCATACACCTCCAGCATGGCTTGCATGAGGAGCGTTCATACTAAAGTCACATTGTTTCTCAGCCAAAAACGTAGTCAGGCGGTTAACATCCACTTGCTTGAGAGCTTCATTCAGTTCATTTCTTGCTCCAACGAAGTTCGTTCCTTCGTCGCACTTTATGTCACGTACTGCTCCTCTTATGGCAATGAAACAACGGAGTCCGTTTATGAAGGCGTCCGTCGACATGTCGTCCAACATTTCAATGTGGATAGCTCGACAGCAAAGACAGGTGAAAAGCAAGCCATATCTCTTGTGTACCTTGCGTCCTTGTTTGGTGTGAAACGGACCAAAACAGTCCATCCCACAATAGGTGAAAGGTGGTGATGGATCCACACACTCAGATGGTAAATCCGCCATACGTTGTTCCTCAGTGAACCTTCTGAGTTTCCGACATGTAACACATTGATGTAAATGCGTTGCCACAGCTCTGTTGATTCCTGGAATCCAGAATCCATTTGATCTAATCTCATTAATAGTTAAACCTTTTCCCTGATGCTGCACTTTCTCGTGACAATGAGCAATTATTGCCTTAGTGATGTGATGATTTTTTGGCATAATGACTGGATGCTTCAGTGAGGTAGGGAGTGATGCATTCCTCTCACCTTAAGAAGTCCATCCTGATCGAGAAAGACATCCATCTGAAACAGTTTACTCTGAGAAGGAAGTTGAGCTACCTTACTGAGCAACTTTATCTCTTCTGGATACATTTGTCTCTGCAAGTCTCTTATGATGACGCATCGTGCGTCTTCTCATTCTTGTACAGTGCTGTGGTCTGTCGACTTGTCTTTCCTAACACGACGAATGAGACGAGCGACAGCCTGGATTGCCTTCGACCATGAAGAGAACTTTGACAAGCGATCTGAGAGACTTAACTGTTCCTGTGTCTGCTTTTTTAGAATCTGCATCCTCTTGACTTCGGGATCTCCTATCTGTATTTCTGTGCAAACATCTGTAGCTGGAGGCATCTCCCTTTTCTGTAAGAACTCAGGTCCTGAAAACCAGCTTGATGTGAGAATCTCACTTGCACTTGATCCCCTGGATGCAATGTCTGCAGGGTTATCGTTGGTTGAGACATATCTCCATTGTTGAGGAGAGGAGCTGAGATGTATTCTCTGTATCCGATTTGAGACAAAGGTATGAAAACGACGTGCCTCGTTGTGAATATATCCCAGGACCACTTTCGAATCGGTCCAGAAATATTCAACAACATCTGTTAAACCAAGCTCCTCCTTCAAAGTGTTGCTTGCTGTGGCTGACACAACAGCGGCTGCCAGTTCTAGCTGAGGTATCGTTGTGACCTTGATTGGAGCCACTCGGGATTTCCCCATGACCAGAGCACAATGAACACTTCCATCCTCGTTCACTTGTCTCAGATATGAGCACTGTCCATAAGCACATGTGCTTGCATCAGAAAAATGATGTAGCTCCTTTTCTACAACTCGGCCAAAACCAGGAGGCACATAGCAGCGAGGTACAGCGATTTTCTCCAAATTTGTAAGATCCTTCTTCCAGCGCTCCCACACTGGTTGCAGTTCGCAGGGGAGGGGATCGTCCCAGCCTGTGCCATGCCTACATATTTCCTGAAGCACCCTTTTTCCAGTGAGCAGGAAAGGGGAAACAAATCGCAGAGGGTAAAAAATGGACGTAACTGTTGACAGAATACCACGTCGTGTTGCTGGCTGGTCTTTTAGGCAGACACGAAATCTGAAGGTGTCCGATTCGATGTGCCAGTGGATCCCCAAGGCTCTCTCTAAAGTCACATCCTTAAAGACCAGATCCAGAGCTTTCACTTCAGCAGCACGCTCAGATGAAGGTATACTCTCTAGTACTGCTCTGTTATTACACATAAACTTGTGCAGTCTTAGTCCACCTATAGCACAGAGCTTCTGTGCTTCCTGTGCAAGTTGAATAGCATCACTCAGATTTTCTACACTGGTAACACCATCATCAACATAAAAGTCCTTCATAATGAACTGTGATCCAAGAGGGAATTCAGCTTCATTGTCTTTAGCGAGCTGTTTCAGTCCGTAGTTAGAGCATCCTGGCGCTGACGCCGCACCAAAGAGATGCACTGTCATTCTGAATTCCTGTGGCTCTGCATTGAAATTGCCGTCTCTCCACCACAAGAAGCGTAGATAGTCTCTGTCAGCTTCATAAACATGGAACTGATGGAACATCTTTTCTATGTCACACATCAATGCAATATGGTGCTGTCTGAATCTGAGAAGCACACCATTCAAATTATTTAGCAGATCTGGGCCTGACAGAAGGTGGTCATTCAGGCTTGTTCCCTGGTGCTTGGCAGAACAATCAAAAACTACACGGAGTTTCTCAGGCTTTTTAGAGTGGTACACTCCATGGTGGGGAATATACCATTTTTCTCCTTCTTTCCCTTGATCATGAACCTCCTCTGCTTCACCCTTTTGGATAATGTCATCCATAAACTTCACATAGTGTTCTCTGTACTTGTCATCTTTCACCAACTTTCTTTTGAGGTGACTGAGCCGTACCAATAGCTTGTTGCTTATTGTTAGGGAGATAGGGTCTCTCCTTAAAGGGGAGTGGCATCTCATAATGTCCATGAATGTTTCTCCTGATTCCTTCCTTTAACACATCCAGGAAGTGGATGTCATCTTGAGAAACAGTCTTTCCATCCTTACTAGCGTCTTTAAAGTCAGATTCAAGGACCCCAAGGGCCTCTGCTGGGGTTACGGGAGGAAGCTCTCTGACAGAAACCTTGTGACACATATTGGTGCTGCTTGGTGAGTCGTGATGAGGTGATGAACAGCCTACAATACTCCACCCAAGATCTGTACGAACAGCATATGGTTCATTGTCTCCTCCCAGGATTACCTGCTGCGGTGCCAGTGCTCTTGAGCAGTTGTAGCCGATCAGCAGACCGACTTCACACTCCAGCTGTGGTGGGATTTCATCCGCTATTTTTATTAGATGATTCCAGTGCCGTGCTGTATCACAGGTAGGAATGTGCGTTCGATTCAGTGGTATGGAGTCCTTGGTGTAAACAGGGGGAAGATCAATGTAGGTGGCAGAGCTGTAACCCCTCACTCTCAGATCTGACACTCTTTGACTATGCACCAATGTGTCCTTTCCTGTCATTGTTGTTAGCTTCAACCTTACAGGATGTGTCTTGACTTGCAAACTGTTGCTAACTTCTTCATCAACAAAAACCGTGTCACTTTGACTATCAAGCAGAGCATAGATGAGTCTTTCCATACCTGGATTACTGCTAGAGGAAACCCACACAGGCACGATCATCGAAGTATTAGTAGATGACTCCTTAGTTGTCACACTGAGAGACAATGTGGATGGTGTTTCCTCTGTGGTGCTTTGATTTGGGATCGATGTGGGTTTAGCTTTGGTGTACTTGTTGTCATGAAGAAGTGTAGGATGTCTTCCTTTACAGCTCTCACATGAATGTCTATTGCGACAATCTTTTGCATTGTGGCCTGTCCTCATGTAGCCATAGCAAAGTTTCTTGTCTTTCACATATTTCCGTTGATCCTCAAGAGCTTTCCCTTTGAACTCAGGACAGTGATGAAGTTGATGCTTACTGTCCTGACAAAACACACAAGGTGGCCTTAGACTTGTTTTTAACTGTCCTTGTGTTTCAGTCTCTGTAACTGCTTGTGTATGATAAACACTGGATTTATATTTCCTTTCCTTCGGGTGACGTGAAGAGTTAGTCTCTGTTGAGTGGAGAGCATGGAAAGAGGTGATGGGATTACATGCAATCTCTGCCTCTGTTACAACAAAGAAAACAAACTCTTGGAAGGTGGGAAATTCATGATCATCTCTCATGACTTGGGTGACCTTCCGATTCCACTGTGATGCTGTCCAAATGTCTGCCACGGCGTCCATCCGATCCATTGCTGCCGCGGTCTGGTCCAATGAGTTACGTCCTTTCAATCACAAATTGTCTAACACCGCATCCATCCGATCCTTCCCTGCCACGGTCGCAGCCTGATGCTTTAGCTCTGCAGCGACACTCCAGCCAGCAAACACCAGCTCATCGCAGCCCAAACTGTCTCAGTCTGCTCCACATAGTCTCCATCGCTTTGTTCAAATACATTGGAGTATTTCAAAGTCCAAAAAAGGGCAAGTTTTTGACAGTATATTAGCCAGTTTACTACTGCACTAGTGAAGCGTTGATCAGTTGCTGCTTAGTTATGACGTGCTGAGCGGCTAACGTTGTACCTGTTGATCGCGTGTAAATAAGATCCCAAAGTTCTTCTTCTTGTCCATTTATTCCATTTTACACGGCAACATATGTTAACAAAGACTCCGCCACAGCGGTCAAAAACTTGTATGCCCTTCCGGGTTCAACACCTGTCAGCTACCTGTCACCTGTCGGTTCTTAAACTGGAGCCGACAGCCCCATCTAGTGACCAAAAACAAAAAAATACACATATTTGGCTCCAATAAGGGGGCTTTGCTCCTGATCAGATCTTCCTAAGGCTTGTTTTGAATTCAGAAGCTGACAGTCATGGGAGAGATGACGGTGCTATGAACAGGCGTAAAGCCGAAAAATGCATGCCTGCCGAGATTTGCATGTCCTGTCACGGTAGTCTAGCATCACTCAGAACAATGGCACATCAAAAAAGATTTCAATATGAAAGATGGTGCTACTTGTTCTTATATTCCTAATATTGACACGTTTCTAATCCATATAGACTACCTCTTGAAAAACTGTGGCTATTTGGTAGGTTAATTCACAAAATTACTGTTTTGTTATGAACATGATTAAGTCCAAAGTGTTTTTTTTTTCAAAGTTCAAAGTTTTAAATGTGTTCTCTGCTCCGTGGTTTGCAAGTAAAGCTCACAGCCCTCACTTTTCTACCACCCGAACTATAAAGCACCATGTCGCATCTAGATCCTTTAAATGATCGATCATAAGCGTGGGTGCATATAGAACACAATGAACGTGACATAGTCAATGTATGACAAAGTCACATTCTGTTTTGTTAATTGTTGTCTTTCTTGTAAAGCACTTTGGTGCAGTTTTATATCTGTTTTTAAAGTGCTATATAAATAAATTTGACATTGACATTGACATAGTTACATCCTATGTTGATATAAGTGCAGCTTTTGGTTTTCTGTATAAATCCTGTAATGCTGTGATGTATCATATGAAAAACGTTGCATTTACACAGGTAGACTTTGACAGAGGGAGAGGAGTGTTATTCATATATACAATACAGTTATACAGTTTGAAGTTGGAGGTTAAAAAAAAAAGAACGAATCAATCAATTAAGCTAAATATACTGAAAGTCCCATAAGTGTCCATTCTGGGAGTGTCATTATTTTGCAGGACAAAATCTGGGGCTGCTGACATTGCTGTCCCTTCTCCTTTGACTCCAAATTGGATTTTACATGAATGAAACCCACACTTATAGATCAGAGTACATGTATGACTGTCAAAAATATGAGATCAACTACTAGTTCTATTCCTCTTATAGCTGCTGCTCCAAGAGACCACACCATAGAAGATGGCTGATGCCATCAGGAAGTTGAAGAAGGTCTTCAGGAGCGCCCCTTGCACTCCAAAAGACCTCAGTCTCCTCAGCAGGTTGAGTCTGCGCTGGCCCTTCCTATAAAGAGCATCAGTGTTATGAGTCCAGTCCAGTTTATTTTTAAGGGGAACACCCAGGTACTTATAAGAGACCCCTCTCTCAACATCAGTTTTCTGGATGTTATCTGGTATCAATAAGCTCCTTTGTTTTTCCCTGCATTTAACCTGAGGTGGTTCTGCTGGCACCAGTCAAAGCTCTGGATCCACTGTTTGTCTGACTTACCTTCACAACGCGTTACAAGGAGAGCTATTAAATAGTTCTCTCAGCTATTTCTTGTGAAAAACTTGTGTTGTTCACAATGAAAAAAACAAAGTATTAATAATTGATTTAATATTTCTTTTGTTCATATGTGACCATGGTACATGTGGGATAATGCCCGGCAAGGTGTCCATTATCAGAAATAAATGGACTTCGTGGAATCAACCATTCAAGCCTCCGCATCGTCGTTTCTGATAATGGCCACCTTATCAGGCCTTATCCCTCACATATCACACATTATATAAGGCGTATACAATTTACTCTTGAAGCTATTCACTTTTGCATTTATTTCATACAGTATAATACAACAATTCTCACAAGAATCATGTGAGAACTATGTATGCTGTATATAAGTAAATCATGTATTAATATATGTTTTCCATACATGTTTTGTTTATCTTTTTCATATATTAAAATAATATGGTAATTGCACGGTGCAGACGTTGGCCAGAGGTTCTCTAATCAGAACAGAACTGAGCTATATGTCAATTATCCATTTCCCACAGGCTTTCACAAAGCTATAAATGCAACTCAGATAGTTAGACCCTGTATCTACACACAATGTCTACTGTGCAGCTCGATTATATGTTGACTTCTGAACACGTTATTGTAAATGATTTAAAAAAGGGAGCTCATTTTGGGTTTCTGATAACGAACGTTTCTAAACACTTATTAATGTAACAAGTAACACTGCACGTCAGTGAAGAAAATTGTGAAGTATTGTGCAATGCCCGTTATCAACATTTCTGTATTTTGGTAAAGATTACAAAAGAAAAGGTGTTTAGTGGTACAAGCATTACTCTAATGAACTCAGGTGATGTGAGAAGACAACCAAGTATTTACATTTATTCTAAAAGATAATGTGCGATTTATGTAATCTGTTGATCATGGGCCAAATTAAAACTTTTTCTCCAACAAGAATGGAATGAATAGTTTTTTTTTATGGAAAACCTAAATTGCTTCTAAAATATTTGGCTAAAATAATAAAGTTCGCAAATGCATGAGTACACAAAAAGCAGGTGAACGCTGTTTTTTGTGTACTCATGCATTTCTTTGTAACTTTATCATCGGTTTGGTTGTAGTTAATGTATGTCTTACATTTAAATAGTACACTAGGTTCCCGGTATTCGAGACAAACACGGTGTAGGATATTCTTAAAAGTTTATTGAAAAGTTTGGAGGTGATGGTTGACAAGACAGGCAGCTGATCAGTTTGGTTGTAGTTAACGTATGTCTTACGTTTGTTACATCACAAGTATTTTCTGTGTTTCTCACAGTAGTTTAGTTTCACTGATGTTTGGCCAGTCATATAAGTTTAATATTACATTTTTCTACAGAGGATATTCTATGTGAAATTACTGTCATGTTGTTCTGATAAGTACCCAATTCATATAAGCTTCATTTTGTACCAGTTTATCAAAATCATTGTATCTGGTTTGACTGTCTGATGTATTACAAACAAATTTCAAATTTCAACAAGCTTTATAACATTTATACATGTAATTTACATATAGAAGGCATGACTCCGTGATTTGTTTCAACAGAATCTACTCAAAAGAGAAGTGGAGAATTTGTGGAGAACCACTATAGCAACACTAACTAAATTAAGCATTATAAAACTGTATGTAAATGTTTTAACAAGATTAAAATCATAAGAAGTGTTAATAAATGTTGTTTTTTATGTGGGGATTATAGGGATGACTGTGATATTGGAGGCTGAGGTCAGGGTTGGATATTCCTAGCTGGTTGTTTGACGTCATGGAACCTTTCTGATATTTTCCCAACTTCACAGTTAACATTTATTTCCTACGTTTTTTTTAAATTACAAAATATAACACGACGAAGTCCAAGTCCTGGTTGCGCAGTTTTAAAACTTAAAAGTATGGTGGTAGTTAAAAAGCCCTGTTAAATTTCCTGTGGTAATAGTTGTTATAAAATGTTTCAGACGCTGTTAAAAAAGTTTCACTGAAAACTTTGTAGTTACTAAAAAATAGGCAGAGCTGAGCTACTGATGAGTAGCTCACTGCTTACAGACTCTCACGCACAACCAAAACATTTTTACATATCTAATTAGTCATGAAGAACATTATTGTTAGACACATTTATTTTGTGAATCAATCATACAAATAAGATGCAGAGATCTGGATCTAAATGGTCAAAGAGATTAACACTTTAAAATAAGGTAAGACAAATTTGGTTAAATGGTCGGGTTAGAAATTGCTGTTAAAGGATCAGTGAAACATACCTTTTATTCGGAAGTAAACAAGAAGGTTAATATTATTGGTTAATATTGAAGAATGGTCAGATACTGATTAAGTAAAGACTGGTTCCTCAGTTGTCACGATTCATCTCTCTCTCTCTCTCTCTCTCTCTCTCTCTCTCTCTCTCTCTCTCTCTCTCTCTCTCTCTCTCTATATATATATATATATATATATATATATATATATATATAAATAAAAGACATAGCCAAGCAGATAAACTCTGAGCCAGAATTAAAGTCTAGAAAATAAAAGCCAGCTCACTGTCAGCCACAGTAAAGGCTCAGCCAGTAGCTACTGTATGTCTAAGAGCAAGACAGCTGCATCATCCGCATGAGAACATGAGGTAACCAGCAGTATTGTAAAATAAAATATTACATATCAGATCTAAAACCAAATTGTCTCAGTCTCCTGTTGGTTTTCACCTGCTTTGTTCCTCTTCTCCTGTGCCCCTTCACCTTTTACCGACTTTGTAGCTCACTCTGATAATTGAAAAAGTACCCTTAAGGGAACTTTGAACTTTTTACTTTACTTGTCTCACACAAACATGCTGTGTGTCACAACAACCATTATCCAAAAAAGATGCAAAAACCCTCATTTACTTTTGCTGAACCTTCATCAAAGCTTCTGCTGTGAAGGAAGGGAAGAATATTCAAATTCAGGTGTCAGAATGAAAAAGGTGATCCTAAGCATTCAAACAGACTCTTGTTTTTCTCATTTTGTAGTGGAGGAAGTAAAGTCTCTGCTCTGAACAGAGTTCAGTCGTCTCTGAACTATTTAAAAAAATAATTTTAGTGAACATATTTCGTTCTTCTTCCAAAAATGCTGTTGAGGATGTTTCTCCTCTGTTTGATTGGTAAGTCACTAATTTCCTTTTTGTTAAAATACTAAGTGACTAAATTAGTAATACCAAACATTTTGTGTCCAATTTTTCTGCCAGTGACGCTGCTACTGTACAGCAGAATAAAATGGAGTTAAATCATAGGATTGGAGGCTGAAGTTTGGAGTTACACTTGTATTTAGTTGCATGTTGCTCAGTTTCAAAATAACAAGCAGGATTTTTTTCCATGTAATTTCTCAGGAGGGCCGTGTTTAATCCAGCAAACTGAAGGTAAAACCAAATGTCTTTTTTGCTCTAATTGAATGATTATTTAATTTTTCATTCCTATTGTCTTTATTGTCAGCAGCCTGGCTCACTGGTCTGGCTCAGCCTGCTTAGCGATAACAAAAGAATGACTGTTACCAAATTTGTCACTATATTTAGTAAATAAGTGACTTTTGATTTTTTGGGGGCTTGCTGGCGACTTCATGTGAAAACAGCGATTGTGCTGCAGTTACTGTCAGAGGGAGCAGCGAGCGTTGCTGTGAGTCCCTTCCCACTTCCCCAAGCGCTGTAGTCTAAGACAGCTGCAGCTGCCTAGTCCTGCAAACCCTGCCTGCAGTTTTTGCGGGATATAAATATAATGTAAATATAGTTTTTATGTGTAGTGTTTTTCCTCTGAAGCTGTTGCACTAAAAATAAATTCTCTGACTTTGATTTGCATACAGCTGAAATCACTTATTCATATATATATATATATATATATATATATATATATATATATATATATTTCATAGAGTCTTTACCGTATTTTTCAGACTATAAATCGCTCCGGAATACAAGTCACATCAGTCAAACATGCATCATAAAGAGGAAGAACATATATAAATCACACCAGACTATAAATCACATATATTTTGACTAAAAACTGACATTTAATCTGGTAAGGCAATTTATACAATCACACAGCTACATCTACAATCGGCTAAATAACCTGCAAGGTTGAATGGGGTAAATTAGCATAACAAGCCAGCAACTCCAACCGGGAAAGTTCTTGCCAGCACACTTCAGTTTAACGGGGCTTTTAATGTTTGTTTGATTCCTTTGGTCCAGTTTCCCTTGGGATTGAGGATGGTTAACTGTACCAAATGCATGCTTCAACCCTAACATTGCCACCAGTGTTCTAAGTTTTTCCAAATCTGAGCTGGGCCCACCTGTCCCACACCAGGAGCCTCCTGAAATGCTGTCTGTCTCGTTGCTGGTGGTAAAACAAGACGCCCATCTGGCCCTCTCCACAAACCTCCTACTTCTGTTGCTCCTCTGGCCAACCACAATGTCTTTACCTGTGGAGACGCCCCCTATGTAGCTATTTTGTGCAGCCCCTGATGTTGCTGCAGCTTCAACAGCTGGTTCTGCAGCTCCTCACGTTCCTCCTTTTCCTTTTGCTTTGCTTCCTGAACTCTGGTGAGGTGATGAATAAAATGTTTGTCCCATTTAGGATGTTCACAACCAGTCATTTCAGGATTTTCTGTTATTGTGTCTCTTACTATGTGTGGTACGTCATTTAAGATAGCTGCTCAGAATAATTCTCTAAGAGAAGAGTCATTACCTTGGTGACTGGCAGTGTGCCTGATCCATACCTCTATCGCCTTGTCCAAGAACTCCTTGGGACGCTGCTCTGGATCCCACTGAAATTTAGGTACTAGTGCTTAGGGGTGGGTATTGCCAAAGAAGTCACGATTTGATTCGAATCACGATTCACATGCCACGATGCGATTCTATCACGGTGCATCACGATACTTGAATTATAGCGATGCATCGCGAATCATTGCGATGCATTGCGATATTTTCACTGAACACTGTTAGAAAAAAATACAGCCAGTATTTACCAGTAAATTACCAGTGGCTGACTGGCTGTGTATGATCTGGATAGTGTCTTCAATTGATACATAACTGAAAGCAACTGAATTCATACATAGCTGTATTTATTGAAACGACTTTTGGAGGTATTGCCATGAAAACAAATATTACTATTACTGGAGTGGACACACTGACAAAAAGTGCTTAGGATTTATAAAACTTAAAATAACAAAATAAGGATAATCAGTGCCGTTTACATGGCCTCAGTGGTCCTTTAAACCAATGAAATGAAAACATTCAAATGTATGCGCGTGTAGATGTTGGGGCTAGCTTGCAATCGAATGTTATTTGTTTAACCAGTGCTTGTGGCGCTGGCGGCTCTTGTTTTTCTTGATGGCGCCTCTGCATGTGTGGCTTTTAAGTTTGTCGTGTTCCCACAGTATTTCATTACGATGTAACAGTGTTTGCAAATTGCGTGCGTCATATCAATTTCGTTTTTACCTTCTTTGTTTTTAAAGCCAAAATGCGTCCAAACATCTGACTTGAAATGTGATGGAGCCAGGCGAATTTTCTCAGTCTCCTCCATGTTTTGTTTATGAATCACGCTTCGCAGTATCCCGCGGCCGGAAATGCTTGTGACACAAGGCAGCGTGCGTCAACACATCCGCAGCAACATCTACTGGACTGGAAGTTGTATTCCACTTGTTTTTGGCTGATGTTCGCCAACCATTCATGCAATTTTATTTAGAATTTTTTTTAAATTAATAATCGATACTAGGCATCAAGAATCGATGCAGTAGATTGCGAAAATTAGAATTGCGATGCATCGTCATGACGATTATTTTGCACACCCCTACTGGTGCTGGAGTGGCCAGGGGAAACTTTTCTCTTCTTGCCTGTCCAAGGGTAGTAAGCACAGAGGTTAGTCTGGTTTCCTCAGAGCATGTAAATGTTTTGGCTGCTGCTTCAATTTCAGCTGCTGTGGTTCTAGTGACACATCTTCCCAAAATGGCCCTAACGTCTCCCAGAGCTAATGTCAGCCCCTTAGTCAACACATCCAATTCTTCTAGCCACAGAGTGCCTCCTCCTGTCATAGGTGGAAGCTTATCTACTATTGCTTGAACATCTCCAAACTGAAAAGGCTGATATTTATCACTCTGGGGTGTGAGCAACAAAGGACGCTGCAACAGATTTCCTGCTGCATGTTCCTCTCATGCCTTCTGTCTAGAGTAATAAACTTGTCTGTCTGCCTCTTCCTTAGTCGTTGAATGTTGTAATTGCTGTAATTCATCCTGACATTTATGAAATATATTTTCTAAGTGGATCAAACTCTCCTGAGTCCCACCCCCCAGGGTTTCTCTACCTTCTACCTCATTCAGTTTCTTCCGCATCATTCTTCCTCCGGACCTCCTCTAATTTACTACTTACAGATCTCACAGAATGGGCATAATATTCATCTGTGGGTGTCCTGAATGACTGTGTGACCTCTGGTCAGGGACCCCAGTAAAGGTTGCTTCTACCTTTACTGGGGTTGTGCTGTCCTCTGGCCTGTCCATGGGTTGGAGCGGAGCCATAATAATCCTTCTCTCCTGTGTATTTCACATCGACTACTTGTTGCATTACATCAGAATCTGTCCAAACATGTACCGGCGCCGACACAGCAGTGGCGTTCTGGTGTTGATCTTGCTATTTCTGGGTTAAAGACATGGGTGAATGAGCTCATTAATCTGCTCCACGGTGCCACAATTTCTCCCATTACTTAGGCTAACCTGGTTCCTGCCACTAGCTCTCCAGTCACTCCATCAGTTTGGGGATGAAACCCAGAGGACAGGCTCATGGTCCCACCCAACAGGGAACAGAACCCCCGTACGAAACGTCGTTTGCTGAAATGCCGTTCAGGCGGAAAACCTCACCCCAAGCTAAATAAAAAGCTTTTCCATTCATCTCTTGTAATGTATGAAAGAGTCGTACCTGATATAAAATACATGTTTCACCACTTACTAAGTAATTTTGAAGATATAGTGGCTCATTAATGGTTTTTAACCCGGAGAAAAGAACAAATAAGACATTAAATGTGTGGGTGGGAACATGTGAGTAGAGCTCACAGTGAGGTGAACAAACCATATTCTGTCTTCTTGGCTGTGTTAAAGAACCATTAACATTGTTTCATCAGCAGCTGGATTAAGAGAAGCTGCCTTTAACCAATAAACAAACTCAAACACGACAATCACATGAGAGTTTGGAAAGCTGAAAGTGCTGCTGAGCCTGTTCCACTTTCACTCTGTTTTTAACACTAATGAAGCCACGTAGGGTGCAGCTTTCTCCCTCGTGTCTTTCTCCATCCTTCTATGAAAGGATTAATAATGTGATCTGATTATCTGATATGACAGCTCCTGGAAGCAGCTCCCAGAACAACGGCCACGTCGTGGCATGTGAAGAATCTGATGCTAAGCTCCAGTGTGGTAAGATCCATGTTTTTATCAAACAGTGGACAGTTTTAGATTTCCTCTGCCTCTCTGATGCTTCCTCTCCTCTCTGTCAGACAAAGGTCAGCTTATATCTGTGAGCAGAGCAATGTATGGACGTAGTAACAACGAGACGTGCTCCTCTGGGCGCCCTGCTGAGCAGTTAAAAAACATCTTATGCTCGGGGAGCGCAGACGAAGTTGCTCAGAGGTACAGATGCTCACTCTTTTCTAGAGATCAGCCATGTTTAAAAAATTCTTCAGTTTACCAAACCGTATGTGTGGAAATGAGTGAGAGAGGCCTGATCACATCTTCTAGGAAACTGACATTGATCTGAATCCACAGATCCAACAGGAGACAATGGTGTGCTATTAGAGCAAAAAACTGCTTTTTAAGTTAAATCTCTAATCCTCCATATGAATGTCCCTCCACAGATGTAACGGGAAGAGGAACTGCTCTGTCCCAGCAAACAACGTTCTTGGAGATCCCTGCCAAGGGACCTACAAGTACCTGGAGGTGAATTACACATGTCAAGGTAAGTGGAGGTGGAAACACTTCAGGGTGTTCAAAGTGATCCTTGAGCACCTTGCAAAGTATTCATGCCCCTTGAACTTTTCTGATTTTGTTACGACCACATATCGCACGTATGTCAATGGATTTTTTGTGGCAGACCAATAGAGCTTAGTTCATTATTAGCAATTGGCATCTATTTACAGGTGCATCTAAAAAATTTAATATCATGAAAAAGTATATTTTGTCTATTATTTCAGAAAGTAAATAAATGATATAGATCACACCACACATATAATAAAATATCTTGAGCCTTTAGTTCTTGTAATTGTGATGAGTTGGGCTTATAGAAAATGAAAACCAAAATTTAGGGTAACAGAAAATAAGGTTCTTGTGTAAGATCAATTAAAAAAAAAGCCATTTTAATACGTAAATGTTGTGGAAATACCATAATGGCCCCACAACCAAGAGGATGACTGCTGACTTCCTCCACAAGGAGGGGAAGCCACAGGTCACTGCTAAGAAGCTGGTTGTTCAGTGCTGGATCCAAGCATATTGATAGAAAGTTGTGTGGAAGGAAAAATGTGGCAGTAAAAGAGGGATCACTGCAGCCTTAAGAGAACTGTCAAGAAAAATATGTTCAAGGATTTTGAGGAACTTCACAAGAAGTGGACTGCTGGAGGTCAGGGTATCAAGAGGTGCTATGCAAAGACGATTCCTACACATCTTACCAGGGCTGAGGAGAAACAGAACCAGACCATTTCTCAGAGATCAAAAGTTCTGATTCAGATTTATTTATGGCTCCATGGCAAAGATCGCAAAAACAGTCACTTTCTGTCATACATTTCCCATGAGCAAAAGGGAACAGAGAGAAGATAAAATCTTATTTTCTTCTCTCTTTAGATGAAAGTAAAGTTTGAATTTTATTTGGAAATCATGATCATGGGTGTGGAGAAGCCCAGATTCCATGTAGCCTGAGGTCAAGAATCTAGAAGATTTAATATTTGTTACCATAATGAAAATTCTGATAAGAAAGACACCTCCTCAGAACACATGACCTTTCCAATGTTTTTTTCTTTTCTTAAACAGCTGATTGCATTGGCCAACAACAACACTCCCTGAGGAACTTAGGCGTGCATATAGTCCTTAGCAGCACCGTATAGACAGAGAGTTATGACACACTTAGGGTGACCACCCGTCCCGCATAGCGCGTGCGCGCACAGCGTTTGAAGCCCACTTCATGCGTCCCGCAAATTGAGACCGTGTCACGCTTTCTCAAAAAAAAGTTGGTCGCTCTATCCACCTTATTTTCAAACGCGGAAGTAACTATGGCCACAGCTTCAAACTATTCATGACTGAGAGGATGACATGAAGAAGTGCCTCATATAACGTACGAGGACATTTTAACCTGTTTTGTGTCGTCACTTGGTGCGGACGGCTCTGCAGTGCGACTTTACCGAAGCGAACCTCCGCAGTGAAAGAGTTGGATCGGTGTTAATAAATATCAACAAGGATAACCTGGTATTCATGGAGGCTGATGGCCGTTCAAGTCAAAACTAGTCCGACGTTCACTCTGCTGGATCCTGACTGCATCAACCGGCTCCACCGAGACGGCCGAAGCGCTCTGGTGCGTCGGCTCCAGGAGAAGCCTTCAGTCATGCAGCTGCGACCTTATGGAAGGTAGGCTAATGAATGGTCTGATTCAGAAACATCCTGGCTGTTGGCTCGTTGTGATTAGATTGCTGGTCAGTTTATTTTGTAATGTTTTGGATTAAACTGATGTTATAAGTGGACATCTAAACATTCTGCCCACTTCATGTTTTGGCTTGAAAAGGTTTGAGTCCTAAAGGTGACCCCAAAGTCCTAAAAGTGTCCCCAGAACACTGAACAGTTTTTTTTCCCTGCGCCTGCCTTTACCAACATCCAAGTTCACCATCCTTCCTCCTCCTTCTCGTTCTGTGAACCTCTGGAGTCGTGAGTTAAGACTTTTTTACAGTTCCTGTGGTGTAGAGCAACTACAATTCCTGTTAATCCTTTAATTTTAAATTATAATATATTTAAAGTGAATAAATTGTAATGAAAAATAAATAAAATTAAATAGCTAAAGTAAATCGGAATTGGAAGTGCATCTGTTCATTGAATGTTCAACGTATTATGAATCTTTATTTAGAAAGAAATACACATTGGTTGGCCTATTCATGAGCATACATCAGCAATTACACATGTTTATGGGAATAGGGCATTATTAATATACCATGTAAGGTAGTATGTGCTAGAAATGTGTAAACCCCTATCAGTGTGTCTGCCCGTGAGGTGGGGGCACCGCCGCGCCAAGCAGTGTCCCACTTTGTCCCTCAGAAACATACCCCTTGTCCCCCCTTGGGCTTATTAGCAGGTGGTCACCCTAGACACACTTTGAACTCGCTGACACCCGGTCACGTGGCTCATGTAGCCCTCAGTAGTTAAAAACATCTCAGCGCTGTCAGATAGTCTGAGTGGCTGCTGGTGGAACAGAATGTAAAAAAACCCCCCCAAAAAACTACTAATCTCTCTTTCCCCCCTCAATAGTATTGACCATTATTACTGATTACTGGTATGTTCACTGGCTGCATTTTATCAAAGTATTTTTAGGAACAGCAGGAACATTTACAGTTGTGGTCAAAAGTGTACATACACTTGTAAAAAATGTAATGTTATGGCTGTCTTGAGTCTTCAATAAGTTCTACAACTCTTATTTTTCTGTGATAGAGTGATCGGAACACATACATGTTTGTCACAAAAAACAGTCATAAAGTTTGGTTCTTTCATAAATTTATTATGGGTCTGCTGAAAATGTCACCAAATCTGCTGGGTCAAAAATATACATACAGCAACAAAATTTGTCAACTTTGGTGATGTAGCGAGTTGTGTCAATCAAATTAGCTTCATGTCATGGCCTCTTCACTTCTTCTAAGTGATTCTGATTGACTACAGCTGTTGACTTCTCATGAGCCCATTTAAATAGGGCTCATTTGACCCAGTGATTAGACTCAGCTACAAAAGCTACAATGGGAAAGTCAAAGGAACTCAGTGTGGATCTGAAAAAGCGAATTATTGACTTGAACAAGTCAGGGAAGTCACTTGGAGCCATTTCAAAGCAGCTACAGGTCCCAAGAGCAACTGTGCAGACAATTATACGCAAGTATAAAGTGCATGGAACAGTTGTGTCACTGCCACGATCAGGAAGAAAACGCAAGCTATCACATGCTGCCGAGAGGAGATTGGTCAGGATGGTCAAGAGTCAACCAAGAATCACCAAGAAGCAGGTCTGCAAGGATTTGGAAGCTGATGGAACACAGGTGTCAGTCTCCACAGTCAAGCGTGTTTTACATCGGCGTGGACTGAGAGGCTGCCGTGCAAGAAAGAAGCCCTTGCTCCAGAAAAGGCACCTTATGACTCGGCTGAAGTTTGCTGCTGATCACATGGACAAAGATAAAACCTTCTGGAGGAAAGTTCTCTGGTCAGACGAAACAAAAATTGAGCTGTTTGGCCACAACACCCAGCAATATGTTTGGAGGAGAAAAGGTGAGGCCTTTAATCCCAGGAACACCATGCCTACTGTCAAGCATGGTGGTGGTAGTATTATGCTCTGGGGATGTTTTGCTGCCAGTGGAACTGGTTCTTTGCAGAAAGTAAATGGGATAATGAAGAAGGAGGATTACCTCCAAATTCTGCAGGAAAACTTAAAACCATCAGCCCGAAGGTTGGGTCTTGGGCGCAGTTGGGTGTTCCAACAAGACAATGACCCAAAACACACATCAAAAGTGGTAAAGGAATGGCTAAACCAGGCTAGAATTAAGGTTTTAGAATGGCCTTCCCAAAGTCCTGACTTAAACCCCATTGAGAACATGTGGACAGTGCTAAAGAAACAGGTTCATGCAAGAAAACCATCACATTTAGCTGAACTGCACCAATTCTGTCAAGAAGAGTGGTCAAACATTCGACCTGAAGCTTGCCAGGACCTTGTGGATGGCTACCAAAAGCGCCTAGTTGCCGTGAAAATGGCCAAGGGACATGTAACCAAATACTAATGTTGCTGTATGTATATTTTTGACCCAGCAGATTTGGTGACATTTTCAGCAGACCCATAATAAATTTATGAAAGAACCAAACTTTATGACTGTTTTTTGTGACAAACATGTATGTGTTCCGATCACTCTATCACAGAAAAATAAGAGTTGTAGAACTTATTGAAGACTCAAGACAGCCATAACATTACATTTTTTACAAGTGTATGTACACTTTTGACCACAACTGTAGATGTTCTAAATATTAGTTTGGAAATAATATTCCCCACACATTGTAGAATACAGAGGGGCTATAGATCATATTTATTGATATAAGTGTTTATGCAATGCACTGATCAATATAAAATGTTTACAATGGTTTATTATGTTTTGCACGTAAAGCAAATCAAACAGGAGTAATATTACCAGTTTTAAAGCACGTTCAGTTCTCTGTGTGTTAGGAATATGAGACAGGAAGACCCAGTATTCAAACCAAACAAGCGAGGTAAATGAAACAACAGGTTTCAATAAAACCTGTCCCTTGATAATACAGGGACAGGCAGGCTCAGTGGTCAGTATGGCAGTCCAAAAGCCGGTATACAAAAAGCAGTCCAAAACCAGGCAGAGGTACAGACAGGGGTAAGGCAAACTCTGATAATCCTCAGGCAGGTTCAGGTCGGTAAAACAGGTAAGCAATGAGACAGGGCAGGAAAATCAGGATCAGGATTCAGACTGGCTCAGAAGTCAAAAAGGCAGCAGTTGGGTTAACGTCAACAGAAACACACAAATGGACAAAACTCACCAAAAGGCTCATTAATGATCTGGCAGAGAACGGAAAGCTGAGGCTGTAGCGTAGAGTAGAGTGCACAGGTGAAACGGAGTGAAACTAATTACAAGAAGGCAGGTGGAACTAATCAGGGAAAGGGAGCTGACAGATTGCTGAGGGGAAACCAAACTGAGCTGATAAAGTGACAGGTGGAAAACAGGTAACCTAAACAGTACAACACGTCTTAATCAAAACCAAAGAAGAAAGAACCCAAAAGCAGAAACTGAACTAATAAATCAGATAACATGAACCAAGACAAAACCCAAATCATAACACTGTATGCTAATGTAGGAATGCCAGACTTTGTCCTCCTCCAATACACTTAAAGACGCCCATGGTTAAGAGCTCTGTTCCAGCTCACCTTCACATCTACATCCTTCAACAAATCATGAACATCACTGTTTTCAGGACTCACTCCTATATTTCCCAACCTCCCCCACCCCATGTGTAGCAGATATCATTTAATCTGTTTGTTCTAGCTGCTATCAGATGGAAAATGAGCTGAATGGCAGAGCTGATCTATATTTAAAGAACTTTGAAATGACTTGGAGGAAAATAGGGGGCCGTTGACGTTTTGACTGATGACCAAGGATGAATTGTTTTCTGTGGAAGAAGTAATTATTTTACATTTCATTTTTTAAATTTCTGAATTGAGTACTACATGTATGTATAACCCAGGTGATTGTGCATATAAACTCACAACTATTTTATAATAGTAAGTCATTAAAATGTTAATTATTAGGTAATAAAATAGGCATGTGTCAATTTTGCAAAAAACAATAACCAAAATCGTTATCATACAAAGCAGGACCCTGAGGTAAAAAAAATAAGGGGGCAATTAGAAAGCCAAAAAGATCGCATTAATAAGGATAAAGGAACTTATCCGATGATAACGGAAAACATTTATCCAGTCAAACGAAAGAAACTTTTCACTATGGAAAAGAAATTGGGTCATATTTTTACTAAAGATCAGAAAAAAGCACATACAATGTTTTTCAGTGTGCTCAACAGGCTACTTTCTTCTTCAGGACAGGAGTATCCTTCTCCGTGACATCTGAACCTAGCGAAGACAATTGTAACACATTAAGCTGAAATCACACTAAGCATAGAGCTGCATCTAAGAAGAAAGAAGCCTTTTGGATGTGACATTGCCTGATCATAGAGGAGAGCAGCAGCACATGTATTTCTTTTTATGTCAACCGGAAGCACAACAAGATGGAAGCAATTTGTCACTTACCATTTCAGTGTCAATTCCATTAACTGGACAAATTACAAGCCAATCATCCTCAAAATAATTGAAAGAGCAGCTTCCATAGGACAAAGGTGGTGAATAAAGCAGTCAGTTATAGTCAGCAGCTATAGTATTGCAGAAGCGCCTCCTGCCAAGGTGGACATCTGCAACAAGAAATCAGAGCAGGAACCATCAGCTACAATATAAGAGCACAAACTCACCTGCAGATTATTATGTTAAACTGGTGGTGGCCTGGAATGGTATGAAATACCCGGCCTGGATTATTGTCCCAGTCTGCCCCTGCTTTAAAGGAACAATGAGTAATTATGACACGTAGTGGTTAAAATCAGAAAAACACATACACAATGCCTTTCATAGAGACCCGCCATTTGCTCAACGGTCCTGCGGCTGTGAAACTTAATTGAATTTTTACTTACAAGGACAGGTACCGTGTTTTTGGACCATAAGGCGCACTGTGAATTAACGTGTTTATGTGTTTTTTTGTTCACACAAAGCTGCACCGGTTTATAAGGCACATTAAATATTCTTCCCAGGTGAATAAGATTTTTGCACTTAAAATAAGAACAATTCATCTCCATCATCTTATTTCAAGTGCAGGATATCTAATTATATTATTAAAAGGGTAAAAATAATCATTCCATTGGCAAATGGTCTTATTTAGCTGCTCAAATCAAGGAAAACGTAAATTTAAAGAAAAAATTCCCTTTTTGCTGTGCACCCCTTCACGTACACGGCTCTCTCCTGAGAAGGAGAGCTATACGTCTCTGCCGAGAGGACAGAGTAGGTGGACGACACTGCCCTGTTTTTACCATAAGGCCAAAATAAACATAACTTATATATTGAATTAACTTACTAGGTTTATTGTTGCCAGCATGTACTCCAGGCTCAGACATTACAGTCAGGCAGTCTTGTAGACAGCTCAGGGGTCCGAACAGGTAGTGACACAGTGCACCGCATAGACATAATATAATATTATACAATGTCTATGGATGGCCTGGCCTGCTGATCTGGCCCGGGCTGCTCAGGTATTGCAAAGGTTTTCTTCAAGTTGCTCTTAATAAAAAGCAATTGTTGTGCAATTATACACTGTTTAAAGTTATTTAATGTTTATTAAGTAACCCTCTGTCTGTTAAGTATTGTCTGGTGATGATCAGCTCTTAAGCTGATATCAAGACAATGGTTGAAAGGGATCAATTCGAGCACTAGTGATCTTTTAACAGCAAAACCTGCACACACATAGAATAAAAGAGTGACAACTTCTTAATAACAGAATTTAATAACAGAAATAAAATGAACATCCAGAGAACATCACTCTGTATTGCTGTTTATCTGAATAAACACAATGTTTTGGTACCTGCGACCCCGGTGTCTGGAGGCCAGAATCTTGTTGACAGAGAAGGCAGGATGGCCATCCACAACCCGGGCGGGTGGAGGGGGTCTGGCAGGTGGGCTTAAGTGGCTGGAGATGACGGGTTTGATCTGGGACACGCGAAAGGTTGGGTGGACTCGGAGATGTGGAGGAAGTCTGAGGCGGACAGCTGTGGGACTGATGATGCGTTCGATCTTGAACGGGCCGAGGAACCTGGGGGCCATCTTCCTGGAGGTGGCCTTTAACGAGAAATCTTTGGCAGAAAGCCATACTTCTTGTCCGGGGGTGTAAGTGGGTGCAGGAATACGTGTACGGTCGGCGATGTTCTTGTTTTGGATGGAGGTGCGCTCAAGAGCTGCTCGGGTCTGATCCCATACTTTTTGGCAACGGAGGAGATGTGCTCTGACTGACGGGAGGATGGTTTCAGGGAAAGAAGCGGGAATGAGAGATGGTTGATATCCGAGTGAGGATTCAAACGGAGAGATTCCGGTAGCAGAGGAAACATGGGTGTTGTGGGAATACTCCACCCAGGATAACTGTTGGCTCCATGTGTGGGGATTCTGTGAGCAGAGACAGCGGAGGGTGTTTTCTAGCTCCTGGTTGAGCCGCTCGCACTGTCCATTGGAATGGGGATGGTTACCAGAAGACAGGGAGACCTTAGCGCCCAAACTGTTACAAAAATCGTGCCAGACCTGGCAGGTGAACTGTGGACCCCGATCTGACACGATTTCTGTGGGGAGGCCATGGAGCCTGAAGACGTGGTGGAATAGTAGCCGGGCTGTCTGATGGGCTGACGGGAGTTGGGATAGGGCAACAAGGTGGCAAGCCTTAGAGAACCTGTCGATAATAGAGAGGATTACTGTCTTGCGGTTGGACGGAGGAAGGCCGGTTACAAAATCTAGGGCTACATGGGACCAGGGGCGACTGGGGCTGGAGAAGACCAGCAGGAGGTCTGCTAGAGGTCTTGTTCTTGGCACACGTCGCACAGGCTGATACAAACTCTGACACGTCCTTGTTAAGAGACGGCCACCAAAAATACCTTCTAATGAAGGCGATGGTTCGGCTCGAACCGGGATGACCGGAGAATCTGGAGGAGTGACCCCAGCGAATAACTTGGGAACATACGGAGGTGGGAACGAATGTTCTGCGCGGAGGTCCACCTCCGGGGTCTGGTTCACCTTCTTGAGCCTGTTTTATCAGTCTTTCTATGTCCCAGGTGATGGAACCTACAACGCAGGATTCGGGGATGATGGGCTCAGGTTCTTCGGTTCCTCAGAAGTAGTGAACAGACGGGACAGAGCATCAGGCTTGGTGTTTTTGGATCCGGGGCGGTAGGTGATGGTAAAGTTGAAGCGTGAGAAGAACAGTGACCAACGACTTTGATGGGAGTTTAAACGTCTGGCGGACTGGATGTATGCCAAGTTCTTGTGGTCGGTCCAGATGATTATTGGCTGTTCCGCTCCCTCCAACCAGTGACGCCACTCTTCCAGTGCCAGTTTAATGGCCAGAAGTTCTCGGTCCCCCACGTCGTAATTTCTTTCCGTTGGAGAAAAATGTCTGGAAAAGAACACACAAGGGTGGAGCATGTGGTCAGTGGCGGACATCTGAGAAAGGACTGCCCCAACTCCAGAATCGGAGGCATCAACTTCTAGGGTGAATTGGGCAGCAGGGTCAGGATACGTGAGGATGGGGGCTTGAGAAAACCTTTCCTTGAGTTGCCGGAATGCCTGGTCGGCTTCTGTTGACCACTGGAAACTCCTCTTGATGTAGCTGAGAGCGGTGAGAGCGGTGAGGGGTGAGGCGATGACGCTGTAGTTCCTTATGAAGACCCGGTAGAAGTTCACGAATCCCAGGAAGCGCTGGAGTTGTTTACGGTTCTCCGGAGTGGGCCAGTTGACCACTGCCTCGACCTTGCTGGGATCTGTCTTCACCTGTCCACCCTCGAAAATGAAACCAAGGAAACTGATGGTCTTCTGATGAAACTCACATTTCTCGCTTTTCACGAAGAGACAGTTCTCCAGGAGGCGCTGAAGGACTTGGCGAACGTGTTGCTGATGCTGCGGGGATCTTGGGAGAAAATCAGGATGTCATCCAAATAAACGAAAAAAAAAGAAGATTAATAAAGTCTCTAAGGACGTCGTTTATAAGTGCCTGGAAAACGGCAGGAGCATTAGTTAGCCCGAATGGCATGACCAGATATTCAAAATGTCCAATAGGGGTCTTGAAGGCAGTCTTCCATTCATCTCCTTCTCTAAAGGCCCATTCATTCATACCTCACGTAAAAGACGGATACGGATACGTGTGGAGTGTTTCATACGTTCTAACCGTCGATTTCGTCCGTACTTTGACACGAAAATTGGGAGCTTACGCTTACGGACGCAACGGAGCAATACGGAGCAATACTACCGGAAATGGTGGGGGCGCTATTGAGTTTGTAGTACAAAATGTCAACAAAACCACGAAGAAGGTTGTAATTCTGGGTTTTAAACAATGGCGGGATTCGAGGAACAACTTGCGGAGCTTGTCCGCAACTACCCACACATATGATGTGTCGTGTCCGGGGCACAGGGACAAACAAAAAGTTTACTTAAGGAGCAAATACAACAAAATCACGTCTTGGACCGTCGCCATGTTTGATCAGTGACAAATCATTGGCGCCCAGCACTGCCACCTAGAGGACATATTGGTTATTGCGCACCTCAACGGATGGAGGTATGAAGGAGTCAACGGATAGAACGTACGGACAGAAATACGGACGTGTAGGCCAAACGTAGGGTATGAATGGGCCTTAATCCTGACCAAGTGATACGCGCTGCAAAGATCTAATTTAGTGAAAATGGTGGCTCCCTGAACCGTATCAAAAGCCGATGCCAGGAGGGGAAGTGAATATTTATTCTTAATAGTTATCTGATTAAGGCCTCGGTAATCTATGCAAGGCTGAAAAGATTTGTCCTTTTTCTCCACAAAAAAAGAAACCAGCGCCAAGAGGTGAGGAAGAAGGTCGGATTATGCCAGCCTTCAAAGAGTCATTAATATAGCTCTCCATAGCATTCCGTTCGGACTGTGATAATTTGTAAAGACGAGCAGACGGCAGAAGAGCCCCAGGAAGAAGATCTATGGAGCAGTCATAGGGACGGTGGGGCGGAAGGCTGAGAGCCAGATCCTTGCTAAACATACGTTGAAGGTCGTGATACTGAGGTGGTATATTAGAAAGATCTGTGGACTCTTTAGGGGAAACAGAACTGATCGGAGACTGAGGAACGGCTGAATGGAGACAGGTAGCCAGACAACTGGAGCTCCAGGTCTCAATTTGGGAGTCTCTCCAGTTAATTTGAGGATTGTGAGCAATTAGCCAGGGATAACCTAATACTACCGGGGAGAGTTTGGTGGGAAAAACAAAGAAAGATATAGACTTGTGATGATTGCCTGAGGTGATAAGTTGAAAAGGGAGTGTCTGCTGGGTTATGATGGCTAAAGGGCTGCCATCTAAGGGGGTGACTGAGACTGGTGTGGGTAAATTGCGGACCGGAATCCGTAACCTCTCGACAAAAACTGGATCTAAGAGGTTCAGAACCGGAGTCTACAAGGGTGGTGACAGGATGTTGGGCGTCAGGTAGGCAAATAACTGCTTGTAACGAGAATCTAGGACCGGGGTCTTTAGAACACGCGCCTGCCAGTATCCCCTGAACTACTGGCGGGGCAATTCTTTTGGCCGGACCGGGCAATTTAAACGAAAATGTCCCGCGGCCCCACAATACATACATAATCTGTTCCGGACACGTTGATCCCTTTTCTCAGCGGTGAGGTGAGCATGCCCAATTTGCATGGGTTCCTCGATAGGAGGAGTTTTAGGAAGAGCTGATCGGGGTTGGAGTGACGCATGCGGAACCGGTACACTGGGGCGTTGAGCCAATGGTCAGTCTTGGCTCCGCCCTTCACGAGCCCTCTCACAAAGCCGTTCGTCTACCCGGATAGCGAGCTCAATAAGCCCCTCAATGCTATCCGGTTTGTCGTGTACTGCCAGCGCATCTTTAAATTTATTGGATAGGGCGTGGAGAAACACTGTTTTTAAGGCTCGCTTGTCCCAGCCGGCCGAAGCAGCAAGGGTGCGGAAGTCGACACTGAAGTCAGCGACCGGCCGGCTTCCCTGCTTCAGTGCCCACAACCTCTTGCCTGCTTCCTCCTCGCTTACAGAGGAGGAAAACGTTCTCTTAAAAAGAGTAAGAAATTCGGCGTAGCTAAAATTATGGATGAAAAAAAAGAATCGGCCCATTTAAGAGCCCGATCCCTCAAGAGACCAACAACGTGGGAGATTTTGCAAGCGTCGTCTGGAAATGATTGTGGAGAGCGGCGGAATACTAAAGAACACTGTAACAAAAAACCCCTGGACTTACTCAGGTCTCCTGAAAACGGTTTGGGAACAGGAATAGATACCCCAACACCGGGCACGGATGGAGGAGCTGCAACCACCGGAGGATTTGGTGCTGGAGAAGGAGCAGAGGTAAGTGAACCAGGATTTAACAAGGCTTTCAAGTCCTGTAATTCATTGGTTAGGTTGTTCATAGTTTGTGTGACCTGAGACTGCTGCTGGATCATGGTTTGGATTAAGTTCTCGTATTGGCCAAGTAATAAACCCTGATGGGAAACGGCATTCAGTAATTGCGCCCCAGAGTCAGGCCGGTCAGTTCGTTCTGTCATGTTTACGTAAATGTGACTCTGAGGAACGCAATGACTGAACAAAAGGGTAGATTTTAAAAGGTTTATTGTATGGTTGGAAATGGATGGTTCTTTCTGCAGGTCGAAGGTCTTGCGGGTTCTGCCGAAAATATGGAGAGGGTGGTGAACAACTTGAGTTTGGTTTTTGTGAAGAGGAAGCTTGGTCGGGAACTCACTGAGGCGGTGACTTGGGTTAGGTCCAGAGGAGAGGTGCTGTGCAGGCGTCCGGGTTGTCGGTGCAAGTCCTGGTTCCTTCTCTGTGTTGTGACTTACAGGAGGGTGGACAGGCAGGTAAGCGCAGGCAGGAGGGCTAACTGGGTTCCAAAGGTTCAGCTCGGTTCTTGAGGACTGGTCCAGGTTGGCTTCTGATTACGTGAACGAGGTTTCCAGGCTGAGAACAGATGAACTGGTTTCTGGAGCAAAGAGGCAACAAGAACAAGATTAGTAGGGGTCTTCAGGAAATTACAAGAGATCATTAGAGTTGGTCTGTACCACGCAAGAGCGCAAACGAACTGACACCATCCTCCTGGTTCCAGCTCCTTATAAAGGGTGGTAATCAGCTCTGATGTATCACACCCGCCCGTCCAGCCCTGCAGAGGAGAAAGAGCAGGGAAACCAGGCCTGCACCTAGACCACAGAGTATGACACTAAGCAAAATGAAGAAAAAAAGAAGCTAAGCTAAGGAACTATTTACATGTAAAAACAAACAAAAGACAAAACAAAAGTGGTTGGTCATAATCAGAATACTTCAGTGAATCCTGGTTCACTGCAGATCTGATTCCAAAAGCACGGAATGTAGTTAAAAACATTTGGTATGTGTTTCAATCCATTCACAATGCAAAGCCAAAGTTAAACAGAACATTATTTTGAGTAAATAACATTCTGAGGACCGGTTTGTCCTGTAAAATCATTTAATTAAGAATCCCTTGCCTTTGTTTATTCGATTCTACCTCCGGGCGTCTGGGTTCGCTGTAGCAAATCGGTGGCCAAAAGGTTACAGCATAAAGTAATCAAAATTGCCTTTACACCAACATCAATATTAGATATTAATGCGGGGATAAGGCTCATAGCACCATCGAAGGATGGCGGAGCAGAACGATTAAGCTTTGTGCTTTAAAATGAACTCCTTTTGAAATGTCCGGGACCGGATGTTGGCAAGGCTAATAGCATTAAGGCTAGCGTGAGCTACCTCTGTTAGCCCTTTGTTCTAAAGCACCATGTGTCCAAACGAGTTACAAACATCTCCCAATAAACCTTTTAACTTCTCCCACGTTCTTCCTGCCCAAATCTGCGTTTGCCTCGTGTGAGTTTTGTTCAGTTTGGCCATTCCAAGGAAGAAGCGTTGGAAGCAGGGAAGTCATTGGTTTGTTGTTGGCGAGCTAGCGCTTAGCTCTCCAGCTATGAGCTTTTTTTTTTTAACAAACTTTATTTACAGATAAAGAATATACAATTGCAGACAGTAGTATGCTCGAGGTGCTGGGGTAACAGAACCACAGGATTCCATGAAACAGAAAAAGGAAATTACAGATTATAAATTAACTTCATCACTTAGGGTTAGAAGTTTCATAGCTTTAGAATTGGTGCATATTTTTAAGGAGTCCAAAAAACATCTTAAATAAGCTCTAAAAACAGTAAGGTTGGGTTTGTTTTTAGCAAATTTACAAACATGTATGTGGAATTTAGCTAACAGAATAAGAAAATTTATAATATAATCTTTCCTAGACATACTGTTATTGGAAATACCAAAGAAAACATGTTTAACATTCAATAAAATAAGTATATTACATTTTCTGTTGACAAAAATTATTGAAGTCACACCAAAAGATTTTGCTAAAAGAGCATTCCCGAAAAAGGTGGGTCAGTGTTTCTTGTTCAATGTGACAGAAGGAACAAAGAGGATCAATATCTGGAATATATTTGTTCAATACTGAATTTACAGGAGAACACCTGTGTAAGATTTTAAGGGAAACTTCCCGTACTTTATTTGATACAAAAAACTTTCTTGGCTACAACCATGTTTGTTCCCAATTGATATCTGAATAAAGATTGTTCCAAAAAAGGATTGAGGCAGGTTTGCGAACAGTATTCCTTTGGATTATTTCTCTTATATGCTTATTTCCAGTTTTAATACTAAGGAATGGATCTGAATTACCAATAAATAATTCTGAAAATCTGGGACGATGGACCATGGCGCCACCTGATGTTGAAATAAGAAATTTTAAACCTGCAGGAATAGCATAGAAGACAATGGCAAATTCTTTAGGGGTCACAGGGAAGTTATATTTACCAAGAAATTCACCATAATTAAATAGTTGACAATCCTCATTAAATAATTGTTTTACAAATAAGATATCATTATCCATCCATTTCTGAAGAAATAAGGATTTATGCTTGAAGCAAATATTTTGGTTATTCCAAATATAACAGTTATGAGGGGAAAAGTTATGTTCATAAACCAAAGTTCAGGATAAAAGCAGTTGTTTATGGAAGCAGGATAAATTAACAGGAAGCTTTTCTATTTTATAGTTACATCTTAATAAAAAGTCTAGCCCCCCCAAGGATTTAAAAACTTGTGCAGGAATCCAATGCCACATTGAATTAGGCGTTTTCAAATATCTTTGGATCCACCTAACTTTGAATGTGGAATGCAGGGTATTAAAGTCCAGAACATTAAATCCATCTGAACTTAGTTTATTGATCATAACATTCTTCTTAATAAGATGGGGCTTTTTTTCCCAAATGAAATTAAAGAGTATTTGATCAATTTCAGTGCAATGGCTATTTGGGACATTAAGGGCTGAACTGGCATAGACTAGTCGAGAAAGACCTTCAGTTTTGGCCAGCAGGACTCGACCAGTGATAGTCAGGTCTCTCGGTAACCATAGATTAAATCTTTGTTGGCAGGAGAGTATAATTGGATAAAAGTTTTTGTTAACTCTTGCTGTCTGCTCTTTAACTATGGTGACCCCAAGATATTTAACTTCAGACTTTTCAGGAATTCCGGAAAGAGATAAATCATTGCAATTATTAATTGGGAGAAGTTCACATTTAGATAGGTTAAGTTTAAGACCAGAAGCCACAGAAAAGGTATTTAAAAGTTTAAGTGCAATATCAATTTGACCCTTATCTTGTAAGAATAACGTTGTATCATCAGCCAATTGACTTAAGAGTATAGTTTTTCCTGCAACTTAGATGCCTTTGAGATCACTATTTTTAATAAAAGTAGCTAAAATTTGCATAGGGAGAAGAAACAAAGAAGGTGATACAGGGCAACCCTGACGAATTCCACGTTGTATTTTGAATCTCTTGGTAGTTCCATTGGGTAATTTTATTGAGCCATTTCCAAAAGCATAGAGAGTGCGAATTGATTGTTGAAAATTGTCTCCAAAGCCAAATAAGCTCTAGAAATATAGAAATATGTTCTATTGAGTCAAAAGCCTGTGACGATTCTGGCACTGGAGCTGATTCTGTTCACAATTAACACCCCTGTCCATTCTCCACCCCTTTGCAATCAACCTCTACTGGCTTCACCTGTCTCCACCTGCATAAAAGCTCTGTCCAAATCAGCCTCCAGTGCCAGATCGTCTCAAGCCTCACGGTACGAACGTTCCAGCGTTATTCCCTGAACCTGCCTGTCTGAATCTTGACCCCGAGCTGTTACTGCGGTCAAGTGAGCCCTCACTTGATTTTGTTGGTCTCGCAAACACTAAGGATTACGGCAGAGGCGGCTGAGACTACTTTTCAAAATAAAAGCAGTATGTTCGCGGTGTATCGACCACGTGTTTCCACACATATTTACATATATTAAAAATGTTTCCATGCTTAATGCAATACTTTATGTGACACTCTTTAGCCTAAAAAACTCTCAAAACACTGTTTTTTTTTTACAGCTGACGACTTTTACTTACAGATGGCAGATGATGTTCTTCAGAACTTATTCATCAAACTGCATCTACATCATTTGTGTTTTAAAATAAAGGCATTTAAAAATCTCTAGATTGACTACATTTTTGCTGTTTTATACTACCATGCTGAACACTGGAGGTGTTCAGCATGGTAGTACAGAACACCTCCAGATGTGGCTCAGTAAGTTTCAGTCAATTCTGATGTGGCATTTCAAAATAAGAGCCATTTGAAATTGCTATATATTAACCCATTATTACCAAAGTTGTTGTAGCTCTAGCAACTAAACCGTAGATAATCAGTGGATGCAACCACTTCAGCATGACAGTAGAACACCCCCAGATGTGGCTCAATAGGTTTCAGACAATTCTGATGTGGCATTTCAAAATAAGAGCCATTTGAAATTGCTATATATTAACCCATTATTACCAAAGTTGTTGTAGCTCTAGCAACTAAACCGTAGATAATCAGTGGATGCAACCACTTCGGCATGATAATAGAACACCCCCAGATGTGGCTCAACAAGTTTCAGACAATTCTGATGTGGCATTTCAAAATAAGAGCCATTTGAAATTGCTATATATTAACTAACTATTAACAAAGTTGCTGTAGCTCTAGCAACTAAACCGTAGATAATCAGTGGATGCAACCACTTCAGCATGATAGTAGAACACCTCCAGATGTGGCTCAATAAGTTTCAGACAATTCTGATGTGGCATTTCAAAATAAGAGCTAATTGGAATTGCTATATATTAACTCATTTAGACCAAAGTTTCTGTCACTCTAGCA
This sequence comes from Fundulus diaphanus, assembly GCA_037039145.1. Classification (NCBI taxonomy): domain Eukaryota; kingdom Metazoa; phylum Chordata; class Actinopteri; order Cyprinodontiformes; family Fundulidae; genus Fundulus; species Fundulus diaphanus. Next base: position 19,644,964 of record CM073130.1, on the reverse strand, counting down.
ACTAAACCGTAGATAATCAGTGGATGCAACCACTTCGGCATGATAGTAGAACACCTCCAGATGTGGCTCAGAAAGTTTCAGACAATTCTGATGTGGCATTTCAAAATAAGAGCTAATTGGAATTGCTATATATTAACTAATTTTTAACAAAGTTGCTGCCATTGCAGCAACTAAACCGTAGATAATCAGTGGATGCAACCACTTCAGCATGACAGTAGAACACCTCCAGATGTGGCTCAATAAGTTTCAGTCAATTCTGATGTGGCATTTCAAAATAAGAGCCATTTGAAATTGCTATATATTAACCCATTATTACCAAAGTTGCTGTAGCTCTAGCAACTAAACCGTAGATAATCAGTTGATGCAACCACTTCAGCATGACAGTAGAACACCCCCAGATGTGGCTCAATAAGTTTCAGACAATTCTGATGTGGCATTTCAAAATAAGAGCCATTAGAAATCTCTACATATTAAGTAATTTTCACCTAAGTTGCTGTAGCTCTAGCAACTAAACCTTAGATAATCAGTGGATGCAACCACTTCAGCATGATAGTAGAACACCTCCAGATGTGGCTCAATAAGTTTCAGACAATTCTGATGTGGCATTTCAAAATAAGAGCCATTTGAAATTGCTATATATTAACTAATTTAGACCAAAGTTGCTGTCACTCTAGCAACTAAACCGTAGATAATCAGTTGATGCAAACACTTCAGAATGGTAGTAGAACACCTCCAGATGTGGCTCAATAAGTTTCAGTCAATTCTGATGTAGCATTTCAAAATAAGAGCCATTTGAAATTGCTATATATTAACTAATTTAGACCAAAGTTGCTGTCACTCTAGCAACTAAACCGTAGATAATCAGTGGATGCAACCACTTCAGCATGATAGTAGAACACCTCCAGATGTGGCTCAACAAGTTTCAGACAATTCTGATGTGGCATTTCAAAATAAGAGCCATTTGAAATTGCTATATATTAACCCATTATTACCAAAGTTGTTGTAGCTCTAGCAACTAAACCGTAGATAATCAGTGGATATAACCACTTCAGCATGACAGTAGAACATCCCCAGATGTGGCTCAACAAGTTTCAGACAATTCTGATGTAGCATTTCAAAATAAGAGCCATTTGAAATTGCTATATATTAACCCATTATTACCAAAGTTGTTGTAGCTCTAGCAACTAAACCGTAGATAATCAGTGGATGCAACCACTTCAGCATGACAGTAGAACACCTCCAGATGTGGCTCAATAAGTTTCAGACAATTCTGATGTGGCATTTCAAAATAAGAGCTAATTGGAATTGCTATATATTAACTAATTTTTAACAAAGTTGCTGCCATTGCAGCAACTAAACCATAGATAATCAGTGGATGCAACCACTTCAGCATAACAGTAGAACACCCCCAGATGTGGCTCAACAAGTTTCAGACAATTCTGATGTGGCATTTCAAAATAAGAGCCATTTGAAATTGCTATATATTAACCCATTATTACCAAAGTTGTTGTAGCTCTAGCAACTAAACCGTAGATAATCAGTTGATGCAAACACTTCAGAATGGTAGTAGAACACCTCCAGATGTGGCTCAATAAGTTTCAGTCAATTCTGATGTAGCATTTCAAAATAAGAGCCATTTGAAATTGCTATATATTAACTAATTTAGACCAAAGTTGCTGTCACTCTAGCAACTAAACCGTAGATAATCAGTGGATGCAACCACTTCAGCATGATAGTAGAACACCTCCAGATGTGGCTCAACAAGTTTCAGACAATTCTGATGTGGCATTTCAAAATAAGAGCTAATTGGAATTGCTATATATTAACTAATTTAGACCAAAGTTGTTGTAGCTCTAGCAACTAAACCGTAGATAATCAGTGGATGCAAACACTTCAGCATGGTAGTAGAACACCTCCAGATGTGGCTCAACAAGTTTCAGACAATTCTGATGTAGCATTTCAAAATAAGAGCTAATTGAAATTGCTACATTTTAACTAACTATTAACGAAGTTGCTGTAGCTCTAGCAACTAAACCGTAGATAATCAGTGGATGCAACCACTTCGGCATGATAGGAGAACACCTCCAGATGTGGCTCAACACGTTTCAGACAATTCTGATGTGGAATTTCAAAATAAGAGCCATTCTAAATCTCTATATATAAAGTGATTTTGACCAAAGTTGCTGTCATCATTTAGTCACTCTGAACCAAGTTGTTGTGGAGGTTGCTACTTTTGTGTACGTTTTCAGAGAAAATTTTAACATAAAAGCTATCATTGAGATTCGCTCTGGGTTGGTCAGCAGCACATTACCCCCACTATACACAGTTTTGGTACAGAGTTTTTGCCCCAGCAACCAGCCTGGCGCCTGCCGCTTGGACTGCTGGTACCTATCAGCTGCTTCCAGAGTCCCACAGGCCAGAAAGCCAGACAGGACTCCTTCAGCTTGACAGCTTTCCTCATCACCGGTGTACACCAGAGAGGCCCACTGAGTGGGGCCCCGGTGACCTGCGACTGGGCGATGGAACATTGCGTTCATTTGTTTCATTCATCATAAGGGGTCTTTGGGCTGCTCTTTGTCTGGTCCTTCATCTAGGACCTGTCTGCCTTGGGTGACTCTACTAGGGTCATGAAGCCCCTGACAGCATAGCTCCTAGGGTCATTGGGACACTCAAACCCCTCCACCGGTGATAAAGTGTCAGTCCAGGGGAGGGGTAGTGGAATACAGTTACTCTTAATAACAAAAGTAATAGTTGTCATGGTTTAGTTTTGGTCTGACTTTGTTCCGTTATTTTCCAGTTCCTCCTCCTCTCACTCAGCTCACCTTCCACTCCCTCAGCAAACAGTCACACCTGTTAGACATTAATTAGTCAGAACTCACTCCACCTGCCAATCTCCCCACATAAGCCTCCCTCAGTCTTCTCTTCCCCGTCGGTTCGTCATCATTCTCCACGTCTGTCAGCCTACTTTGCTCCCTGTTTAGTTGCTGGAGTTCCTGCCACTTCTGTGTCTCAAGTGAAGCCTCTGCTAGCTGCTGGATTTCAGGCTACCTCTCTGCTTTAAGTAAGGCCTCTGCTAACTGGACTGCCTGCTACCCCTGTGCCCCAGGTTTGCTCTCTGCTCTGTTGCTGGACTGTCTGCTACCCCTGTGCTCCAGCAGCCCTACATCTCAAGAACTCTCTCTGGTCCTCCAGCTCCTGCTCCCATCCACACCCCAGTACAGCCTCTCTGGTTTGCTCATCCACTGCTCATCTTTCTTTCAATAAACTCTCAGAAATAAGCTCTGTGAGTGTGTGTGTGCTCTGTCTAGGTTCATCAAGACTAATCACGACAATAGTGGTTGCCACAAAAGATAACTTACCCGAAAAAACAAAATATTTTATGTTCATAAGGTAAAATAACAGTAAACATTTGTATACTACAGATTGTTACAGTAGATTGCAGATTGTTCCTTCTGTCACGCTTGGCCCCAATAGGGACAAGTGTGACAGAAGATGGATAGATGGATGGATCCACTGACCCCGCTCTGAAAGTTTATGTGGCCTAACACTTCGTGGCGGAGTTGCTGTCATTGCCAAACGCTTTAATTTTGTTGTGATGCAGTTGACTGAAGAATATTTCGGAGTGAGGACATTTCATGACTGGATTTGTTGCCCAGGTAGCATCCTATCACAGTTCCACGCTGGAATTCACTGAGCTTCTGAGAGCGACCCAGTCTTTCACAAATGATTGTGAAAACAGTCTGTGTGCTTAGATGCTTGATTTCACACAACTGTGGCTATGGAAGTGATTGGAAAACCTGATTCCAATAATCTGGACGGGTGAGCAAATATTTTTGGCAATATAGTGTATGGCCAATGCACTTAAGGTTTTAACAGTCTTTTATTTTGAAATTCCACATCAAATCTTAATGAGCTTTGTTGAGCCACATCTGGAGGTGTTGTACTGTCATGCTAAAGTGGCTGCATCGATTGATTATCTACTATTTAGTTGCTAGAGCTACAGCAACTTAGGTGAAAATTACTTAATATGTAGAGATTTCTAATGGCTCTTATTTTGAAATGCCACATCAGAATTGTCTGAAACTTATTGAGCCACATCTGGGGGTGTTCTACTGTCGTGCTGAAGTGGTTGCATCCACTGATTATCTAAGGTTTAGTTGCTAGAGCTACAGCAACTTAGGTGAAAATTACTTAATATGCAGAGATTTCTAATGGCTCTTATTTTGAAATGCCACATCAGAATTGTCTGAAACTTATTGAGCCACATCTGGGGGTGTTCTACTGTCGTGCTGAAGTGGTTGCATCCACTGATTATCTACGGTTTAGTTGCTAGAGCTACAACAACTTTGGTAATAATGGGTTAATATATAGCAATTTCAAATGGCTCTTATTTTGAAATGCTACATCAGATTTGTCTGAAACTTATTGAGCCACATCTGGAGGTGTTCTACTGTCATGCTGAAGTGGTTGCATCCACTGATTATCTAAGGTTTAGTTGCTAGAGTGACAGCAACTTTGGTCTAAATTAGTTAATATATAGCAATTTCAAATGGCTCTTATTTTGAAATGCTACATCAGAATTGACTGAAACTTATTGAGCCACATCTGGAGGTGTTCTACTACCATTCTGAAGTGTTTGCATCAACTGATTATCTACGGTTTAGTTGCTAGAGCTACAACAACTTTGGTAATAATGGGTTAATATATAGCAATTTCAAATGGCTCTTATTTTGAAATGCTACATCAGAATTGTCTGAAACTTGTTGAGCCACATCTGGGGATGTTCTACTGTCATGCTGAAGTGGTTGCATCCACTGATTATCTACGGTTTAGTTGCTAGAGCTACAACAACTTTGGTAATAATGGGTTAATATATAGCAATTTCAAATGGCTCTTATTTTGAAATGCCACATCAGAATTGTCTGAAACTTGTTGAGCCACATCTGGAGGTGTTCTACTATCATGCTGAAGTGGTTGCATCCACTGATTATCTACGGTTTAGTTGCTAGAGTGACAGCAACTTTGGTCTAAATTAGTTAATATATAGCAATTTCAAATGGCTCTTATTTTGAAATGCTACATCAGAATTGACTGAAACTTATTGAGCCACATCTGGAGGTGTTCTACTACCATTCTGAAGTGTTTGCATCAACTGATTATCTACGGTTTAGTTGCTAGAGCTACAACAACTTTGGTAATAATGGGTTAATATATAGCAATTTCAAATGGCTCTTATTTTGAAATGCCACATCAGAATTGTCTGAAACTTGTTGAGCCACATCTGGGGGTGTTCTACTGTTATGCTGAAGTGGTTGCATCCACTGATTATCTATGGTTTAGTTGCTGCAATGGCAGCAACTTTGTTAAAAATTAGTTAATATATAGCAATTCCAATTAGCTCTTATTTTGAAATGCCACATCAGAATTGTCTGAAACTTATTGAGCCACATCTGGGGGTGTTCTACTGTCATGCTGAAGTGGTTGCATCCACTGATTATCTACGGTTTAGTTGCTAGAGCTACAACAACTTTGGTAATAATGGGTTAATATATAGCAATTTCAAATGGCTCTTATTTTGAAATGCTACATCAGAATTGTCTGAAACTTGTTGAGCCACATCTGGGGATGTTCTACTGTCGTGCTGAAGTGGTTATATCCACTGATTATCTAAGGTTTAGTTGCTAGAGCTACAGCAACTTAGGTGAAAATTACTTAATATGTAGAGATTTCTAATGGCTCTTATTTTGAAATGCCACATCAGAATTGTCTGAAACTTATTGAGCCACATCTGGAGGTGTTCTACTACCATGCTGAAGTGGTTGCATCCACTGATTATCTACGGTTTAGTTGCTAGAGCTACAACAACTTTGGTAATAATGGGTTAATATATAGCAATTTCAAATGGCTCTTATTTTGAAATGCTACATCAGAATTGTCTGAAACTTGTTGAGCCACATCTGGGGGTGTTCTATTATCATGCCGAAGTGGTTGCATCCACTGATTATCTACGGTTTAGTTGCTAGAGCTACAGCAACTTTGTTAATAGTTAGTTAATATATACTGATTATAAGTGGCTCTTATTTTTCAATTCTACATCACATTTGGATGTAAGTTGTTGAGCAACATAAGGAGGTTTAATATTGTCAAAACTGGTTAACTTGAATCAATGTAAGGGTTTTTAAATGTTTTTATTTTTAAATCACAAATCATGTAGACGGACTTCTGGAGATCATCTGTCATCTGTAAGTGAAGGTAGTCACCTGGAAAAAATAAGTTGTTTGTTTGAGGCTCAAGAGTGTGACCAAAGTATATATTTCCATTTTCACCAGCAGACCAGAATAATGGAAAAAATGACACATGAAGCATGAATATAAATATATCATAAATGATGTAAATATGTGTGAAAACACGTAGTCGATAAACCGCGAACATGCTGCTTTTATTTTGAAAAGTAGTCTCAGCCGTCTGTGCCGTAATCCTTAGTGTTTGCGAGACCAACAAAATCAAGTGAGGGCTCTGTTCCTAGCCTGTGTCTGCCTGCCCGGTCCCCTGTTTCCTGAACCCCTACCCTTAGACTGTCTTCTTGTGTACCGGATTTGGATTTGGACCTGGACCTGGACCTCCCGCTCGGATTTTCCCCCCTGTGCTTCGTTTGGATTACTGGATTCCCTGTTATCAGACCTGGATTATCTCTGGACCTACGCCTTTGGAAAGCCCCGCTCAGACTCACTACCCGTCAGCCGCTCAACGGCTTCAGTCTCGCCTGCGGACGGATCAGTTCCCGTGACAGCGCGTCTGCACTGTCGGCACTCGTTATTATAAGGAGGTTCCAGCCAGTGAGCGCGAGCCGTGAGGGTCGTCGCCCACTTCTGCAGTCTGATAATAAACCTTTTAAGACTGTCACTGACCTGTTGTGGTGAATCTTGGGTCCAGTTTTTGGTTCGTGACAAAGCCTTTTGAAAATCTAAAAATAAAATAAAGCTGTTAGCTGAAACCATTTCTGGATAATCTAAGACAGGGGTTCCCAAACTTTTTTAGCCGCGCACCCCCTTCCATGTCCCAGACGGGTTGACGCACCCCCAAGATTTATATATATATATATATGTGTGTGTGTGTGTGTGTATAAATAAATAAAATAAATAAATAAATAAAACAGTTGCAGTTACAACTCAAACGTCGTAACAACGCTTCTAAATCTGAGTATGACGCACAATTTCACGCCGCAAAATACAAACACGAAGCAGTTTGATTTTTGTCCGATGACGAGCGAGCGAGCGAGCGAGCGAGAGAGAAAGAACTGGTAAAGCATTACAGAGTAACAATAAGTCTAGCGCTCCATAAAGATGTTATTAATCAGAGAAATCTTTCTGATTGTTTCACAGCGGTTACCTTCAGCAGGTAAACACGCCCACAGCAACACACCTCGGCTCCCCCAGCCCGTTTCTGTCTGAATATGCGCTAAAACTGCCTCTTTAAAATGATCTGCACGGCGCAGTCTGCGCCTGTCTGAATCGCAATGAGAATTATTACACATATATGCGTGAGCATAATCAAAAAATCCCCCCAGGAGCAGCGTTTTATTTTTTCCAGGACCCACGGTAACGACAGCGGTGGGCGTGTCATGCGCGTCAGTCAGAGCTTGTCACCGGTTCAAAGTCTCGGCCCCTTGAGAAGCGCGGCGCTGTTTGTAGGCGCTGCGCGATCCATAGAGACCGAGACACTCAATTTAATCTCGTAAATAAAACTTTTGGCCCGAATTAAATGTTTCCTCTGCTGACGTAAACGACGTAAAGCCAGGAGAGAGGAAGAGACATTTTCTGATGCGCTCGTTTTCTTCTCCCGGATCCGTTGCGATTTTCTCCTCTGTTGCCTCCAATTTCTCTCTCACTCTTTTCCTCTCCTCTTAAATGACTAACTTTCACCTTAGATGTCTCACCTGTTCCCCTGATTTCAGCCTATTGAGCATATTTGCGAGAACTATTGAAGCAGAGACCACATATGCGCATATACACTCACCGGCCACTTTATTAGGTACACCTGTCCAACTGCTCGTTAACACTTAATTTCTAAGCAGCCAATCACATGGCGTCAACTCAGTGCATTTAGGCATGTAGACATGGTCAAGAGAATCTCCTGCAGTTCAAACCGAGCATCAGTATGGGGAAGAAAGGTGATTTGAGTGACTTTGAACGTGGCATGATTGTTGGTGCCAGAAGGGCTGGTCTGAGTATTTCAGAAACTGCTAATCTACTGGGATTTTCACGCACAACCATCTCTAGGGTTTACAGAGAATGGTCCGAAAAAGAAAAAACATCCAGTGAGCGGCAGTTCTGTGGGCGGAAATGCCTTGTTGATGCCAGAGGTCAGAGGAGAACGGCCAGACTGGTTCGAGCTGATAGAAGGGCAACAGTGACTCAAATAACCACCCGTTACAACCAAGGTGGGCAGAAGAGCATCTCTGAACGCACAGTACGTCGAACTTTGAGGCAGATGGGCTACAGCAGCAGAAGACCACATCGGGTGCTACTCCTTTCAGCTAAGAACATGAAACTGAGGCTACAATTTGCACAAGCTCATCGAAATTGGACAATAGAAGATTGGAAAAACGTTGCCTGGTCTGATGAGTCTCGATTTCTGCTGCGACAGTCGGATGGTAGGGTCAGAATTTGGCGTCTACAACATGAAAGCATGGATCCATCCTGCCTTGTATCAACGGTTCAGGCTGGTGGTGGTGGTGTCATGGTGTGGGGAATATTTTCTTGGCACTCTTTGGGCCCATTGGTACCAATTGAGCATCGTTGCAACGCCACAGCCTACCTGAGTATTGTTGCTGACCATGTCCATCCCTTTATGACCACAATGTACCCAGCCCATGATGGCTACTTTCAGCAGGATAATGCACCATGTCATAAAGCTGGAATCATCTCAGACTGGTTTCTTGAACATAACAATGAGTTTGCTGTACTCAAATGGCCTCCACAGTCACCAGATCTCAATCCAATAGAGCATCTTTGGGATGTGGTGGAACGGGAGATTCGCATCATGGATGTGCAGCCGACAAATCTGCGGCAACTGTGTGATGCCATCATGTCAATATGGACCAAACTCCCTGAGGAATGCTTCCAGCACCTTGTTTAATCTATGCCACGAAGAATTGAGGCAGTTCTGAAGGCAAAAGGGGGTCCAACCCGTTACTAGCATGGGGTACCTAATAAAGTGGCCGGTGAGTGTACAGCACAATGCGGATTTTTCATCTTAAAATGAACAGTAAGTGTGCAACAGTATTTATCAATAAAGTCTAATAAGGATCATTACAATACATTTTTATTTATTGATTAAATTAACAGTTTTTTGAGCTTTACAAAAGAAATGCTTTTTTACACTTCTTTATTGTGTGGGGGGAAAAAAACACGGTCAGACGCCATTACAGTTTTTGCCTCGCGCACCCCCAGGGATGCGCACACCACACTTTGGGAAACCCTGATCTAAGACATCAAGAACCAATCTTATATTATCAATAATATGTCTTCCATGAGTGTTTTAAAAAAGGCCTTAAAACATTTCTTTTTAGCAAAGCTTTTGGTCCCCTTTAGATGTTTTATTTTTAACGCTTTTTTTTTTCTATTCTTCTATAAAATCACTAAGAGCTGTTTTAATTCTTTTTGGCAAACAACTGGCTAAAATTTTGTAATCATTGTTAAGTAAAGAAATAGGACGGCAATTATCCAATATTAGTGCATCCTTTTGAGGTTTTGGGATTAGAGTAATTAAACTTTGAGTTAGTGATGGGGGGAGTCTTTCATTATGAATGCTTTCAATAAATACAGAATGTAAAAATGGGGTGAGTTCTTCTGAGAACATTTTATAAAGTTCTGATGTAAGCCCATCTGTACCAGGAGATTTATTAGATTTGAGACTATTGATAGCTTCTTTAATTTCATTAGGCGTGACTGGAGAGTCACATAATTTTTGTTTTGGTCACCAATTGTTTCTATGCCATTTAAGGAATTAAAGAAATGGTCATGTTCCTCAGGAGAATGTCTAGACTCATACAATGATTTATAAAAAGTTTCACATATACTGGCAATCATTTTAGGATTATCAATTACTGCGCCATTTGATTTAAGCTTAGTAATACCATTTTTTGTTTGTCTTTGCTTTTCAAGTTTGAAGAAGTAGCTAGAGTTTTGTACTCCCTCTTCTAACCATTTGGCCCGTGAACGTATTAAAGCTCCTTTTGCTTTTTTATTGTAATGTAATGTAAATTTGATCAAGTTTAAGATGAACGCTTTGTAATTTGGCTCTTTGTAGTTCAGATAGATTTTCAGGAAGAATAGATGATAATGATATCACCTCAGAGATCAGGGAGGTTTCCTCCTTTATGCTACTTTTTATTCTACTTGCCCCATCTTTACTTAAGATCTTTCTTAACTCATATTTTAAAAGCTCCCAATAACGTCCATAGTTATTTTCAGATTGTGCTAGTTTTAAGAGCGCTGCAATTTTGTTTTTAATTGTTAAATAAACAAATTTGTCATTAAGAAAGGAGTTATTCATTTTCCAATATTCAGGGTACCTTTTAGTAGTTCTATCAGGGGTAATACAAACCTCTAGCAAAATGCCTTTATGATCAGTAAGGGGTGCTTGAATAATCTCATCTTTGCAATTGGAATGTTGAAAGGAGTCAGATATCAACCAAAAATATATTCTTGAGTGTTGCGAACCAGCTTTATTTTTTCATGTAAAGTTTTTTTGTGTTTGGATTATTTACCCTCCAAATATCTATTAAACTTCGCTCATTCATAAAGTCAGCAATCTGAGAATTTATTTTTTGTTTGCTAGGCCATCGGTCAACCTCATCATTCACAGTAATGTTGAAATCTCCTCCTAAAATTATCCTAATATTAAATTTTTTAATGAAAGCATCAATACTGGAATTTAAAGTTTCAAGCCACCTGACATTTTCCTTGGCGTTGTTGTAACCATAAATGTTACCAACAAGAAAGAAAAAATTATCACATTTAATAACTGTGAGAATATAGTGTCCACCTGGGTCGGCTTCGGTGGAGATGATGCTGCTATTAAATTTGTGCTTCAAAGTTAATGTACCTGCTGCACGGGGAGTTCCATGGGCCATCCACAAATCTTCTCCCCCCACTGAGTTTTCCAAAGTTTATAGTCACTTTCAATGGAATGAGTCCCTTGAAATAAACAAAAATCAGCACCACAATTTTTGGCAAACAGAAATAAAGCTTTTCTTTTAGTGATATCCCTCAGTCCTCGAGCATTAACTGAGAAGAATTTTAACATAGTACAGAAGAAAAAAACTAAACAAGATAAATGTCTGAGTTTTTAGTTGAACTTAACTGGGAACATAGAACTTTTCCTCCATAATAAGTTGAATGGAATCCGACGAAACAGTTATTCAGTTTCCTTACCGTCCACAAAAGCTCGTCCTCCTACAAAGTATGCGATCTTCTTATCCTCGCGGGCTTGTTAGATTATTGGCCACAGCCGGCTGCGTTTCTCCCCATCTTCCACAGAGAGGTCTTCTTTGAACAGGAGATTTCTTTGCTTCAGGTAGCCGATGTACTGAATCAATCACCTCCAGAAGCTTCTCTTTGTAGTTTGGAATTATATTCTGACACACCTCCACCACTTTGAGCCAAACATCCTCCGTCCCTTCTTCGGGCATGCCGCGGAGCCGCAGATACCACCGCTTCTTCTTGCGTGCAAGCTCCAACATTTTATTTTCCAATGCTTGAATTTTTTTCCTCAGCTTTGCTGACACGGCTGACCATGGTTTGCAGTGTGCTTTTAATTTCTTGTATGTCAGCGGAGAGAAAATTAATAGAAGCCTTCAAGTCATCGATAGATTTTCCAATAGATGTCCCTTGCTCCTCAATAGTCAGCTTTAGCACCGCTATCACGTTCTCTGCTGTGGCTTGCTCCATTTTACCTTTTTTGGTAGATGGTGACTTTGTAGGAGTAAGTACCAGTTGACCTTCGGTTTTGCGTTTTGTTGTTGAGGTTGAAGACATTACAAATATACCTGTTCCAACGGGAGAAGAGGAAAGTTGGAGGAAAGTTCCGAACAAAGTCTAAACGCTAGCTGCTATCTTGGCTCCACTCCCTCCAGCTATGAGCTAACCAACAGCGTGTGGAGGGAATGGAGGCCTGTAGGTCGGGACCGATGTCCATTCAATAGTCTGATCGCTCAGCTTGTCTGGTGACGAGAGGCATCCACCGTCTTGCGTCTGCTCTCCTGCAACAGCAGACACCAATGAACAAAGCTGTTTCGGCAATCTGTACTTTGTGGCTGGTTTGCTCAGCAGTCAGAGTGAAACTTAGCTCTGTTCCTGTGTGTTGTTTATGCGGATTCAGTCAGGTCCTCTGCTTCCCCCTTGGTCATTCAATTGAAGCAGCAGGTGAGTTCAGCAGACCCCGGGTCAAGCATGGGTTGTGTATCGGTCATGGGCCCGTGCAGGGCCCATGATCTGAGCGGCTTGGAGAGGAGAGCGGGTTGCAGAAGAGAAGAGCTGAAGAAAGGGTCTGAGCTCCAGGAGAGAGAGACTCTTTAGCCCCATTTACACTACCCTTTTTTACCCGATCCGAGCCGAGACCAGTCCGAGCTTGGATCAGTTAACCAAGCCGAGCCGACCGTTTACACACCAAGCTTATCTCGGTTCCTTGGTTGCTCCTCGCCTCCTAGTGGCGATCTGCGGTACTGCTGCTCTCTGGGATTGAAGGCGGAACCAAGCAAAACAAAACGGCGACGCCCGTAACATTCAGGATGTTATACTTGATATTGTGATATTTCGGTGTTTGCGGAGAGTCAGGGGAAGAAGGCAACCATTGGTGAATTTACTTGAGAGAGTCAGCTTTTGGGAAGTGGATGAGACAAATGAACGTCTAATCAGGGCTTACAGACGCAGGAAACAATGACAGACGCTGAGGTTCATCACACTGCTAAGCAGAATCATCACTGGAAATTGTGCGGCACGGTAGGGAAGCTAGTATTTTTGTCTGACATGTCAGCTGACTTTAAGGGGATAACGAGGTCTGCTCATGCGCTCTTTATCAGATAACCGGGCCAAAAAGAAAAAACAGGCTGAGAACACATCTGGAACTGGTCTGCATTTAGCGCGGTCCGGCCATGTCTAGCTCGGTTCAGTTCAGTCTGCTTACCATTTACACTCGAAAGTTATCTTGGTTACCGAGCTCAGACTGGTCTCAGCTCGGTAAAAAAAAGGGTAGTGTAAACGGGGTATTTGTCTGGGGGAGTAAGGTGTTATAGACCAGTTCATTGTTATTGTTTTCATCCGGGGTTTTCGCGCATGCCTGCCGGACTGGTAGGTAAAAGGCGAACACAATGGCGGACGCAAACAAAGGAAACGACGAGTTCTCGACGTATTTGTCTTCTTTAGATAACCTATTACAAGATCGTTTTAAGAGTAAGTTGATGGTTGATGGTATCAGATTGCCAGATCCACACAGCAAAAGCCTGAAGGGACGGAGCGAGTCTGTGAAATGCTGGCCAAGTGTTCCGTACGGCGACATATACAGCACCCTTATTAACACGCAGGCCAGTACAGACGAGAGAGCATGGAAGCCATGAAATCACTGGACGGCTACAATTATTTTATATCGGGACATACGCACCAGCAACTCCCGCGACCCCATGAGCAAGGGGTTTTCAAATTCATTGAATGTGAGCCTCCCCTTGGAATAGGTAAAGATAACCACAAACCTACCCCACACAGGTCCCTGCAGTAAATGCATCTTTCCTTTGTGTTCCTGGAATGCTGTGTTTCAAAAACAACTGATAGCCCAATGCATGTTTTTTATTGTATTTCTTTTAACAAAGTAGATCCATAAAAAAGGCCTATTCATAAAATATCCATCCAAATATTTCCATTTTACGTGCTACTTTTATTGAAACATCACGGACAGAGGGCTTAGTTTTAAAATTGAGCTGTCATTAGAGCAAATTCATAAACCATTGTTTTCAACAGCAGACAAACTGAACTAAACAGACGCTAATGTCAAACTGAACTCACATCAATAGGAGACATCAACTAAAATAATAATAATAAAAAAGAAAACCTGAATTTAACAGACGTCAACATATTCGATATTCCGATTTACCTTTTAGGTATGTATACAACATACACAATTTAGACCTGTTGCTATTTTAACAAACAAGCATTTTATTAGATGTTATCTCTTATCTGATGTCTTTCTGATTTTTAGCACTTTGTTTTACCTTTTGTTAAAGTGCTCTTTAAATAATGATGACAACAATGATGTTTATGATCAGAATAAGTTTTTGCATCACCTCCCAGAAGCTGGAAAGAAAAGAGACAAAAACATTTTTCACACCTCACTTAGTAACTCTTAGTAACTCTAATATTTTAGTCTAAATATTTTAGACTAAATATTTTGGGCTAAAATATTAAACTTTTTATTTGTTTCTTTTTTTTCTTCAATCCCACGGTTATGTTTAGTAATTTCTGCCAAAGGCTGCAGGATTTTGATTTAATCCATCTGAATGCAGTATTTGCAAGCCCTACTCTGGATGGAAAAAAACCTGTTTGTGATTGGCTGGTGGAGTGGGCAGTTTTTGAAGTCGTGAGCGCACGGCACAGCTGGTGTTGAAGGTGGAATGAGCCGGTGCACGCGAGCAAAGTCGTGCGCGAGCAGAGATGGAACTGAGCGCGATGGAACTCTGGTTTGAGAAGAGTTTTTCAGAGTTGAGCGTGCGCCAGACCGGTTTTGAGCGTTGAGAGTTGTCTCACTGTGCGCTTGGATTAGTTCCTGCGCGCTCAAACAGAAGTTGAGCGGAAGCGCTGTCTTCTTCAGTCTTCTTCTGTCTTCTTCTCTGTCTTCTCACGCCTCCCCTGTGACTCTTTGGCGCCCCCCAGGGGAGGCGCGCCTCACCTATTGCACCCTTTTCATTGAAATTATCCATTTCTTTCTTCTTCCTTCGTCCTTCGGTAAACGAAAGAAACGTACATCTGACGATTTGGAATGCCTCTGTGTGCAACCGGGAGCACAACAAGTCGTAGACATTGTTTAGATTCCAAAAATAAACTAAACTAAAAGCACGCTCTGATTCACTCATTTTGTAATGATAGTAGACGGGAACAGTTCTGTTTTTGCCTACCCGCGGGACCTGGATGTAGCGCGGACGTCACGCATGACCTACTCTATAGCAGCAGGACCCCTGGTGAGAGAAGGAGGGGCCGTCCCCGCTGGCTCTCTCTCCTCTGTGGCTGTGTCATCAGAATTCAATCTGATTCAGTCAAACCATTTTGATGATCATGGCGGTAATATCACAACATAATGCATACCGTTAATGCAGCTCCCTCAGCTATGTGTATGGCTGAAGGAAAATACAGACACCTCCCCTCAACCCCCTCGTTCCCAAAAACTGTAGTAAGTCTCAGACAGCTGCAGCTGCCTCGTTCTGCAAATCCTGCCTGCAGTCAGACCAAAGAGAGCAGAGAGACCATCTCCACTCAGATGGAGATGGTCCATCCCACTTTGCAAATGTATCACGCATGCGCAAACCTGCTGGTGATCCCCCCCTGTATTACAAAGCGGGATATAATGTAGATATAGTTTTTACTGTTTTTTTCGCTGAAACTGTTGTACCAAAATAATTCCCTAAATTTGATTTACACACAGCTTCAATCACTAAAGCTCCACTCCCTCTGCAGGCAAATGTGGCCCAAATCAGATTTTTTTTTTTGCAGGTGAAGTGACCGGGTCACACATTTTAGGACAAGTGGGAACTCTCAAATCTGGCTCAAGTCTGATCTTTTCAAGTAACATTTGAGCCAATTGCAAATGTCGTTCTGAATCTGATTCGTATCTGATCTTTTTGAACGTGACTCCAGTGGAAACAACCAAGGCGAATTTGATGCCTCTTTGACGTCACTTTCAATCGACATTAGCATACCTCTGTGTTAGCAGTGGCTGGAAGAGTATCAGTTAGCATTAGCATGATAAACGGCAGCTGCCTGCCACATCACTGCTCAGTGCAGGGACAGTGAAATGTTAGACCTCATTAATATCATTAATATCTCAAGCTAAACTGGATGGCCCGTATATAAACCGTTTGAATGAGAGACGGAGCGCATGGCCGTGCAAAATTTGTGTACAGTCCTGCATATGAAGGACTTGCAATGCTGAAGAGATTTTTTTCCTCGTTATAATCCATTATTACATTTCAACAAGGACAGCGTGTCATAATCAGCCTGGATCACAATCATATGACCAAATATGCAAATTAGATTATAATGTCCTCCAGTGACCCCTAGAGACTTTTAAAAGTCCATGTTCATCACTTCCAACCATGGAAAGGCACATGAAATAGTTTTTAAATATCGCAAATATGTCAGAATACTGTAACATTTGAACATGCTGCTACATAACAACACCTTATTGTTTTCCTCAGGTGTTCACTGTTTGGGTCGTATCTCTGTCTAGTATTATACTCAGAAATGTGGCAGATCAGTGTTAGAAAAAAGTTAAACCTGACTGATTGTGAAAAACAATCTCCTCCAACCATTTTATTTTTCATTTCTATAGCCTTTAAGCTGCATGCACCTGTTCAAGTGAATAAGTAATAACTATGAGTGTCATGTAAATAAAAACAATGTGAAGTTAAATAATCTGTAATTTCTGTTTCTTCTGAAGGTGTCTGTGATTCACCAAAACTAAATCTGACTGGCAAGAAAGCATCTCAGTCTTCAACCTACACTGATGGGATATCATACATCGCTGACAGAGCCTTTGATGGGAATCACTCCACATGTTCTCACACCGCGCTGCAGACTAACTCCTGGTGGAGAATTGACCTGCAGGGTGTTTACAACATTTCCTGTATCTCTATCTACAATGCTGGCCAGAACGATAATGTTAATATAAGCGGTGCTAAGATCTACATTGGGAACACTCTGCAGAACAACGGCACCAACAACGCACTGTGAGAATTTCATGTTTCCTTTAATTGATTGATTTCATATTTTAGATTTATACATGTGTATCATCCAATCATTCTTTTACCAGCCTTCAAAATAAATGTTTAATCATAACAGAGTTAAACGCCCCTCACTCGCTGCTTAATTTTGGGATATTTTGGTTAGATATATGTCACAGAATTGTTTAGAAACATTTCTGGTGAAAGTCTCACTGATTTGCTTGTGATTAGGTTTCACATTAAATGTTAGAAACAGCTGAGTGCTTGATTTAATCCTATGGGTCTCTAATGCTGCCTGTAAATGTTTACAGATTTCTGCTCCATTGTCATCTTCAGGACAACTGCATTAATTGGGCTGAAGTTATTGATTGCTACAAAAAAATTTCTGTTAAATAATTTCATGTTTTTCCCCCTTTTCCAGGGTTATAAACATCACAGATTTCACAAAAGGCCAAATCAATGTCTATGAGTTGTCCCCATCAGTGTCGGGGCGATACGTCACCGTCATCATACCAGAAAACAAACATATGATTCTCTGTGAAATAAATATCGCTGCCACAGAAGTTGGTATGTGATCCATGTTCATCACCTCCAACCATGGAAAGGCTCAGGAAATAGTTTTGAATTATTTACATTTTCAAAGAAACAGTCAAGCTTTTAATTAATGCAAATATGTCAGATTACTGTAACATTTGAACATGCTGCTGCATAACAGCACCTTATTGTTTTCCTCAGGTGTTCACTGTCTGGGTCGTATCTCTGTCTAGTAATATACTCAGAAATGTGGCAGATCAGTGTTAGAGAAAGTTAGACCTAACTGACTGTGCAGAACGATCTCCTCTAACCAAGCTGAAATATGTTTGTCTTTTCTTAATAGCTCAGCATTTACATGAACCTCTAGAATAAAAAAAAAACATTCTAATCTTTAAACTGAGTTTCTTTTTCTTTTCAAGAATCCCCCTTTGTATTGATCAAGGAGAACAAGAGCTGGGAAGAAGCCCTGTACTACTGCAGAGATCACCACAGAGATCTGGCCTCCATCCTGGACCAGGAGACTCAGGCCTTTGCTGAGCTGGAGGCTGAGAAGGCCAACGGTCCCTTCGTGTGGCTCGGCCTTCACTACACCTGCACCCTGCAGTTCTGGTTCTGGGTTGATGATAACACTGTAGAGTTTGAACTCTGGGGTCCGACTGGCCCAGAAGAAGACTGCGACATGAGTGGAGCCATGGAGACCCAGGGAAACCTGTCCTGGTTCAGCAAGTCTGATTATGAAGAGTTTAATTTTATCTGTTCATTGCAGTAAGATTTCTGACTGCCATATTATTTTAATTTTAGGATTGCTTTATTGTCATCCCAACCATCTTTTTCACAATAAACAGGTCTTTCTTTGTTTTTAATAATTTGAAACTTTTAGATTTTTTTATATATTACGCTTGCTATTCTGGCTTCCACTTACTGTATGTATATAGCACAACAAAATTGAAGGAACACTTAATCAAGTCAAGTAAACCAGTGGAATATTGATCTGGTCAGTTCAGTAGAAGGGGGTGTTGATCAGTATCCAGGTGAATGCCAGTGATGCCCTAGTAGGGATCTGGGAAGAGATACTCCAGGAGTGCTACTATCATTACAAAACGGGTGAACCATCTTGTAAAGTGCCTCAACGTTTTCAGGCATGCATACCATCACATGGGGACAATAAAAATCTCTGAGTACCATTTGAATTTGCTGCAGCAGCATTTCAGCTGATCAGACAAACCTGCAGCATCAGTTTATCTGTTTAACTTTTCCTGTGATTTCAGATTAGGCCCTCTGTGGGTTAATCATTTTCATCAAACAATGTGGCATCCTACTGTTCCTAACACATCATGTCAGTACTGATATCTATCATGAGATTTTGTAACATTTTCTTTTTGTCATAGCAGTTAAATAAATGTAGCAAATATCTGAATTCACTATTGAGTTTTTAATTATATTTTACATCCAAGGTGCCAGGAGAGTCAGTTGATGGATCTGAGGATTTTTAAAATAAAAACAATTTTTTTGTTTTTTGAGGACATTATAGAGTGAACTCAACTAGAGTTACAATTGACAATTATTTTAATAGTTGATTAATTGGTCGATTATTTTTAAATATTAATTGATGAATCAGATGGAAAAATATTTTATTTCCATTCTTATGTCTAAAATTTAACATTTGGACTGACAGAGCTTATAATCACACAAAAACAAGTTTCTACTTAGATGTTATGTTATAATGATATTAGGTAATAAATAATTATGCTTCAAATAAAGAAGTTTATAATGACTACATTGTTAGTCAATCACAGTCAATATTTTCTATATGAAAGTCAATTTAACACAAAAAAGTGAAGCTGTAAAACTGTGGTTTGGCTGACCCTCACCCTTGTTATAGTGCAGTGGTCCCCAATCCTGGTCCTCGAGGGCCGGTGTCCTGCAACTTTTATTTGTTACTCTGCTTCAACACACCTGAGTCAAATAATGAGGTCATTAGGAGGACTCTGGAGAACTTGACAGCACACTGGGGAAGTAAGTCAGGTGTGTTGGATCAGGGACACATGTAAAACCTGCAGGAACACCGGCCCTCGAGGACCAGGATTGGGGACCACTGTTATAGTGTATTGTTTCTCAATAGGGTGGTACCGCCCCCTGGGGGTGTTATAAAGATTTTGGGGGCGCTGGACGCGTGAGGGTTTGTATGAGGGCGATCAGGCACGAATGGGAGCACCACAATTTGATTTGTACAAAGTTCAATTGAACTCTATATTTTAAACTTTAATGGTTGCCCAAATAAAAACAAAGCTGTTGTCTGAGAGCAAGAACCCTAGTCTGCTGCTTCCACTGCTGGGTAAAAGACAGTACATCCCGACATTGACTGTTCTCATTAGAAATCTTTTGAAGCACCTATACTATTGAAGGAAACCTGTTCATAACATGCTCTGTGCCTACAAGCCCAACATGTATCGCTCAGCTGTTAAAGCACCCTTAGTGCATCATCAAACATCTCCTGCTAACCTTCCAGCTGTACATAGAAGCCAGTGTGAGTATAATAGGTGTTAATGTGTGTGTGTGTGCATGTTTTGTTTTGTCCTGTCTGGCTCTTTGTTGCCCTGTGATGGACTGCCGATCTGTCCAGGTTGTAGTAGTCACTGGGCTGCTTCTCGCCCAGTGACTACTGGAGATAAGCACGAGCCCTGCAAGCACGCACAGAAAGGCGGCTATAGAAAATGGATGGATGGATATTTCTTGTTTTGCTCATTCTTAATTTCCTAGATTACATAATCACAAATTAACTTTGAGCTACTCAGTAGCCCCAGATTTTGCCTGTGGGGTTGAAGGGAAGCAAGAGGAGAGCTGGTGTTATACCACAGCACATGCCCTGCCAAGATATACACAACAGCATATTGATGAAGAAAATTGATTAAAATATGACCAACCAAGCTACTTTTAATGATAGCACCTCATTAGGGTGCAGGGTTGAAGCCTTGTGCATCTTGTGGGTCTTGTGGCCTACCCCAGAACAGGTGGACGTGGGATAAACCAGGTTTAAGTTAGCAAGAAAACCTGAATGCTGACTCTAAATGAGCTAATTGTGTGTTACAGCCGATCACTTATTCATCCAGGAAGATGGTAGGTGGAACTTTACTCTCATAAACAACTCCAGAGTCATCAAAACGAACTGATGCAGAGAAGAGATTTTCACCTGAGCTACAATTAAACCTGAAAGCTCTGGCTGTTATATAGAACTGTGGAAATCCTCTCTGGGAGCTTCCAACTGGATTCCCATCAAGATGTGAAAAATATCTGGTGGTGGCATCACTGCTGTGAGAATTGCATCTAAATTCAAAACTATCTTGAGCCCGAGTCAGGTTAGGTTGTTCTGCATTCAATGTTATCGGACATAAGAGGTTCATAATATACCATTGACTGTATCTTAAATTCAGAGATGCAAGCCTTCCTTTCAGGGTGGCAGCTGCCAACCTAAAACTAATGTTTTTCACTAGAAAGTTTTTTCCGAAATCCCCTTGAACTCTTTTCCTAGTTTTCCGTCATGTGCTCATGCAGCATGCGTCTAAGCAGACATGAAAAGGGAGACGAGACATAAATCAGGTACAGACTGAGCTCAGAAAAGTGATAAAAACGACTCTTGACGGGTTTTCAGTTCATGTTGCCTATTTTTCAGAACTGTGGAGTGTTTTGCACCCAACCTAACTGAGGGCAGTGTGTTTGTTTGTCCTTGAAACTCGCGTTGAATACTGAGCCAAAATGGTAAAATGGAGTATTAAGGGTTATTTTTGTCTTATTAAGTGATAAATCATTAAAGAAGGACCGTAAGTATATATGCAAATTTGCACTTTTATTTTCATTTGTGCCCTTTAAACATGTGTTATTTGTTTAATGGTTGAGTTTCAAATGCCATGATGTGGTTTACATTGCTTTTAAAATGTGATTAAAATGAACAATATTGTTTGTAATGCTATAAGCAATACAATTACAATTTATAGAAACTTATAGTTTATTTATAGAAATTTATAGAAAGACAATATTAAAACAACAAGTTAACTAGATTTTGAACATTTGATGAGATCTCATTTAAAATAAAAAACATTGATTAGTAATTTCCCTAATTGTTTAAATTATTTAAAAAAAGTGGTAGTTGAGCGTAAATGACTGATCCCCTTTCTTTAATTGAGAGCTGAGTTTTTTTTTTATTAACACCTTCACAGAATCTAGGAGGGAGCTTTGCTCCTGATCAGCTCTACCTAAGGCATATTTTGAATCAAGAAGCTGACAGTCATAGCAGAGATGATGGCGCTATGAACAGGCGTAAAGCCGCAAAATGCAGATTTGCATGTCCTGTCACGATAGTCTAGCATCACTCAGAACAACTGAACATCAAAAAAGATTTCAATATGAATGATGGTGCTACTTGTTCTTATATTCCTATTATTGACACGTTTCTTATCTGTATAGGACTACCTCTTGAAAATCGTGGCTATTTGGCCGATTAATTCACGGAATTATAGTTTTGTTATGGACATAATTAAGTCCAAAGTTTTAAATGCATTCTCTGCTCTGTGGTTTGCAAGTAAAGATCACAGCCCACATTTTTCTATCACCAGAACAATAAAGCACCGTGTCACATCTAGACCTTTTTAATTATTGATCATAAGCATGGGTACATATAGGACACAATGAAAGTGGCATAATTACATCTGATGTTGATATAAGTGCAGCTTTTGGTTTTCTGTATAAATCCTGTAATGCTGTGATGTGTCATATGAAAAACATTTTACACAGCTAGACTTTGACATAGGGAGAGGAGTATTATACATACATACAATACAATTATACAGTTTGAAGATATTAAGTTGGAGGTTAAAAAAAAAATCAATAAATTAAGCAAAATACATTGAATGTCCCATAAGTGTCCATTCTGGAAGTGTCATTATTTTGCAGGACAAAATCTGGGGCCTCTGACAATGCCCTCCCTTGTCCTGTGACTCCAAATTGGATTTTACATGTATGAAACCCACACCAATAACTCAGAGTACATGTATGACTGTGTCAAAAATGTGAAATCAACTACAAGTTCTATTCCTCTTATAGCTGCTGCTCCAACAATCCACACCATAGAAGATGGCTGATGCCACCTGGAAGTTGAAGAAGGTCTTCAGGAGCGCCCCTTGCACTCCAAAAGACCTCAGTCTCCTCAGCAGGTAGAATCTGCTCTGGCCCTTCCTATAAAGAGCATCAGTGTTATGAGTCCAGTCCAGTTTATTTTTAAGGTAAACACCCAGGTACTTATAAGAGACCATTCTCTCAATATCAGTATCAATAGGGTGGGTCTGCGTTTGCGAAGGCTACCACCAGCTCCTTTGTTTTTCCCTGCATTTAACCTGAGATGGTTCTGCTGGCACAAGTCTACAAAGCTCTGGTTCCACTATTTGTCTGACTTAACAAGTTACAACGAGAGATATTAAATAGTTCTCTCAGCTGTTTCATGTGCAAAACTTGTGTTTTTAACAGAATTTTTTTTAAATGTTTTAACAATTGATTTAATATTTTTTTTGTTCATAAGTGAACATGGTACATGTGGGATAATGCCAGACAAGGTGTCCATTATCAGAAATGAATGGACTTCACGGAAGCAATCAGTCATGCCTCCGCGTCATCCATTCATTTCTGATAATGGACACTTTGTCAGGCCTTATCCCTCACATATCACACGTTATATAAGGCGTAAACAATTTATTTTTGAAAGTCTTTACTTTTGCATTTATTTCTTACAGTATAATACAATGATTCTCACAAGAATCATGTGACAACTATGTATGATGTATATAACTAAATCATGTGTTAATATGTTTTCCATACATGTTTTGTATATCTTTTTCATATATTCAAAAAATATGGTAATTGCACGGTGCAGACGTTGGCCAGAATTAGAACAGAACTGAGCCAAATATCAACTATCCAATTTATAGCTTTCACAAAGCTATAAATTCAACTCAGATAGTTAGACCCTGTAGCTGTATGTTCACTCTGCAGCTCATTTATATGTTATAAATGGTCTGAACTTATTTAGTGCTTTTCCAGTCATGCTGACCACCCAAAGCTATAGCCACATTCACCCAGTCGCTCTCACTAACGCGCACATATTTATACACCGAGGTAGGCAACTTGGGGTTAAGGGCACATCGACATGTGGCAAGGGGAAGCTGGAATTGAACCCACAACCTTCTGGTTGCCAGCCGACTACTCAATCCATCAAGCCACAGTCGCCCTTGTTGACTGCTGAACACATGTAATTGTAAATCATTAAAAAAAAGGAGCTCATTTTGTTTCTGATAACGAATGTTTCTAAACAATTATTAATGTAACAAGTAACACTGCACATCAGTGAAGAAAATCTACATTTGCTGTTATGTGAAGTATTGTGCAATGCCCGTTATCAAGAGTTCTGTATTTTTGGTTAAGATTACAAAATAATAGTTGTTTAGTGGTACAAGAATTACTCTAATAAACTCTGGTGATGTGAGAAAACAACCAAATATTGACATTTATTCTAAAACATGATGTGCAATTTATGTAATGTGTTGATCATGGGCCAAATTAAAAGGATTTCTCTTACAAGAATGGAATGTGGAAAACTTAAAATGCTTCTAAAATATTTGGCTAAAATTTGTAAAGTTGGCAGTTGTCCATGTAACTTTGTAGTTTATGCATGTCTTACATTTGTTGTCATGAATAGTACAGGCACCTAGAATGGTCATGCCGGATAAAAGATGGGCAGGGTTCTGGCCAAACTAGGGTCCAGTAGGAAATGCTAAATCATTTTAATGATTTAGCTAGATCATTTTAATTAGGTTTGTGGGATACAATTGAGGCTAAAAACCCTGTGTTTCTTGTGTCCTAATGCATAACCTAAAATAAAATATTAAAAATGATCAGATCTAAAACCAAATTGTCTCACTCTCCTGTTGGTTTTCACCTGCTTTGTTCCTCTTCTCCTGTGGTGCTTCATCTTTCACCGCCTTTGTAGCTCACTCTGATGATTGAAAAAGTACCCTTAAAGGAGATTTGACCTTTTTACTTTACTTGTCTCACACAAACATGCTGTGTGTCACAACAACCATCATCCAAATAAGATGCAAAAACCCTCATATACATTTGTTGAACCTTCAAAGCTTCTGCTGTGAAGGAAGGGAAGAATATTCAAATGCAGGTGTCAGGATGAAAAAGGTGATGCTAAACATCCAAACAGACTCTTGTTTTTCTCACTTTCTAGTTGAGGAAGTAGAGTCTCTGCTCTGAACAGAGTTTAGTCGTATGTGAAAAACTAATTAAAAAACTAATTTTGGTGAACATATTTCATTCTTTGTCCAAAAATGCTGTTGAGGCTGTTTCTCATCTGTTTGATTGGTAAGTCACTAATTTCCTTTGTTGTTAACTGTTGTTATGCTTTAAAATACTAGGTGACTAAAATTTGCAATACTAAACTAAGCTATTGTGTCCATTTTTACTGCCAGTGACCCTGCTACTGTTCAGCAGAATAAAATGGGGTTAAATCATATGGTGGGAGGCTGAAGTTTAGAGAGAGTTACACTTGTATTTTATTGCATGTTACTCAGTTTCAAAATAACAAGCAGGATTTTTTTTCCCATGTAATTTCTTGTAATTTCGTTAACTTGGTGACTGCCAGTGTGCCTGATCCATACCTCTATCGCCTTGTCCAAGAACTCCTTGGGATGCTGCTCTGGATCCCACTGAAATTTAGGTACTGGTGCTGGAGTGGACAGGGGAAACTTTTTTCTTCTTGCCTGTCCAAGGGTAGTATGCACAGAGGTTAGTCTGGTTTCCTCAGAGCATGTAAATGTTTTGGCTGCTGGTTCAATTTCAGCTGCTGTGGTTCTAGTGACACATCTTCCCAAAATGGCCCTAACGTCTCCCAGAGCTAATGTCAGCCCCTTAGTCAACACATCCAATTCTTCTAGCCACAGAGTGCCTCCTCCTATCATAGGTGGAAGCTTATCTACTATTGCTTGAACATCTCCAAACTGAAAAGGCTGATATTTATCTCCCTGGGGTGTGCGCAACAAAGGACGCTGCAACAGATTTCCTGCTGCATGTTCCTCTCATGCCTTCTGTCTAGAGTAATAAACTTGTCTGTGTGCCTCTCCCTTAGTCGTTGAATGTTGTAATTGCTGTAATTCATCCTGACATTTATGAAGTTAATTTTCTAAGTGGATCAAACTCTCCTGAGTCCCACCCCCCAGGGGTTCTCTACCTTCTACCTCATTCAGTTTCTTCCCCATCATTCTTCCTCCAGACCTCCTCTAATTTACTACTTACTGATCTCACAGAATGGGCATGATATTCATCTGGGAGTGTCCTGAATGGTTGTGTGACCTCTGGTCAGGGACCTGATGACCCCTCAGGGTTGCTTCTACCTTTCCTGGGGTTGTGCTGCCTGCTGGCCTGTCCATGGGTTGGAGCTGGACCATAATAATCCTTCTCTCCTGTGTATTTCACATCAACTACTTGTTGCATTACAGCAGAATCTGGCCAAAAATGTACTGTCGCTGACACAGCAGTGGTGTTCTGGTGTTGATCTTGCTATTTCTGGGTTAGAGACATGGGTGAATGAGCTCATTAATCTGCTCCATGGTGCCACAATTTCTCCCGTAATTTAGGCTAACCCGGTTCCTGCCACTAGCTCTCCCGTCACTGCATCAGTTTGGGGATGAAACCCAGAGGACAGGCTCATGGTCCCACCCAACAGGGAACAGAACTCCTTCCAGAACTTCAAGATGAATCGGGACTCCTGTCCAAAACATCTACTGGAATGCCGTGTAGGGGGAAAACCTCACCCCAATCTAAATAAAAACCATTTCCATTCATCCATCTTCTTCCGCTTATCCTGGGTTGGGTCGCGGGGGTAGCAGCTTCAATAGGGAGGCCCAGACGTCCCTCTCCCCAGCCACTTGGGCCAGCTCCTCCGGGGGAGTCCCAAGGCGTTCCCAGGCCAGCCGAGAGACATAGTCCCTCCAGCGTGTCCTGGGTCTTCCCCTGGGCCTCCTCCCGGTGGGACGTGCCCTGAACACCTCACCAGTGAGGCGTCCGGGAGGCATCCTAACCAGATGCCCGAACCACCTCAACTGGCCCCAATCGACGTGGAAGAGCAGCGGCTCTACTCTGAGTCCTCCCCGGATGACTGAGCTCCTCACCCTATGTCTAAGGGAGAGCCCAGACACACTATGGAGAAAACTAATTTCGGTCGCTTGTATCTGGGATCTTGTTCTTTCGGTCACGATCCAAAGCTCGTGACCATAGATGAGGGTAGGAACGTAGATCGACCGGTAAATCGAGAGCTTCGCCTTTTGGCTCAGCTCTCTCTTCACCACAACGGATCGGTACAGCGCCCGCTTCACAGCAGATGCCGCACCAATTAGCCTGTCGATCTCCCGCTCCATCTTCCCCTCATTTGTGAACAAGACCCCAAGATACTTGAACTCCTCCACTAGGGGCAGCACTCCCTAACCTGGAGGAGGCACTATTCCCATTTTCCGGTTGAAGACCATGGTCTCGAATTTGGAGGCACTGATTTTCATCCCGGCCGCTTCGCACTCGGCTGAGAACCGCTCCAGTGAGAGCTGTAGATCACGCCCTGATGAAGCCAATAGGACCACGTCATCCGCGAATAGCAGAGACGCAATCCTAAGGCCACCAAAACGGATTCCCTCAACACCTTGGCTGCGCCTAGAAATTCTGTCCATAAAAGTTATGAACAGAATCGGTGACAAAGGGCAACCTTGGCAGAGTCCAACTCTCAGCGGAAACGAGTCCGACTTGCTGCCGGCAATGTGGACCAGACTCTGACACCGGTCATATAGAGACCTGACAGCCCTTATTAAAGGGCCCGGTACTCCATACTCCCGGAGTACCCCCCACAGTATCCCTCGAGGGACACGGTCGAATGCCTTCTCCAGATCCACAAAACACATGTAGACTGGTTGGGCAAACTCCCATGCCCCCTCCAGGATCCTGATGAGGGTGTAGAGCTGATCCAGTGTTCCACGGCCAGGATGAAAACCATGCTCCTCTTCCTGAATCTGAGATTCGACTGTCGGATGGACCCTCCCTTCCAGAACCCCTGAATAGACCTTACCAGGTAAGCTTAAGAATGTGATTCCTCTGTAGTTGGAACACACCCTCTGGTCCCCCTTTTTAAATCGGGGGACCACCACCCCAGTCTCCCAATCCAAGGGAACTGCCCCCAATGTCCACACGATGCTGCAGAGCCGCGTTAACCAACACAGCCCCACAACAACCAGATCCTTAAGGTACTCAGGGCGAATCTCTTCCACCCCCAAGACCCTGCCACCGAGGAGCTTTTTAACAATCTCGGCGACCTCAGCACCAGAGATGGGAGAACCCGACCCAGAGTCCTCAGGCTCTGCTTCCGCTATGGAAGACGTGTTGGTGGGATTAAGGAGGTCTTCGAAGCATTCCACCCACCGACGCACGACGTCCCGTGTCGAGGTCAGCAGCACACCACCCCCACTGTAAACAGTGTTGGTACTGCACTGCTTCCCCCTCCTGAGACACCGGATGGTGGACCAGAATCGCTTCGAAGCCGTACAGAAGTCTTTCTCCATGGCCTCTCCGAACTCTACCCATGCCTGAGTTTTTGCCTCGCCGACCAGCCGAGCCGCCCGCCGCTTCGACTGCCGGTACACATCAGCTGCTTCCGGTGTCCCACAGGCCAATAAAGCCTGATAGGACTCCTTCTTCAGCTTGACGGCTTCCCTCACCGCTGGTGTCCACCAGTGTGTTCGAGAGTTGCTGCCGCGACATGCACCGACAATCTTGCGGCCACAGCTCAGACTAGCCGCCTCAACAATAAAAACCATTTCCATTAATCTCTAAAACATTGTAATGTATAAAAGTCTTTTTCTTGGCTGTGTTAAAGAACCATTAACAATGTTTCATCAGCAGCTGGATTAAGAAGAGCTGCTTTTAACCAACAAAACAACTCAAACATGACGATCACATGAGAGTTGGGAGCTGAAAGTGCTGCTGAGCCTGTTCCACTTTCACTCTCTGTTTTTAACACTAATGAAGCCACAGAGGGTGCAGCTTTCTCCCTCATGTCTTTCTCTAGCCTTCTGTGAAAGGATTAATAATGTGATCTTAATCTCTGATATGACAGCTCCTGAAAGCAGCTCCCAGAACAAAAAATACATCGTGGCATGTGAAGAATCTGTTGCTAAGCTCCTGTGTGGTAAGATCCATGTTTTTATCAAACAGTGGACAGGTTTAGATTTCCTCTGCCTCTCTGACACTTCCTCTCCTCTCTGTCAGACAAAGGTCAGCTTATATCTGTGAGCAGAGCAAAGTATGGACGTAGTAACAAGGAGACGTGCCCCTATGTCAATATAAAAAACATCTCATGCTCGGGGAGCGCAGACGAAGTTGCTCACAGGTACAAATGCTCAGTCTTTTGTAGAGACCAGCCATGTTTGAACAATTCTTCAGTTTACCGAACAGGATGTGTGGAAATGAGGGAGTGAGAAAGTCTAAGAGAGGCCTGATCAAATCTTCTAAGAAACTGACATTGATCTGAATTCACAGATACAACGGGAGACAGTGGTGTGCTATTAGAGCAAAAAAATCCTTTTTAAGTTAAACCTCTAACCCTTCATATGAATGTCCCTCCACAGATGTAACTGGAGGCAGAACTGCTCTGTCCCGGCAACAAGCTCCATGTTTGGAGATCCCTGCCCTGGGACCCACAAGTACCTGGAGGTGAATTATACATGTCAAGGTAAGTGGAGGGGGAAACACTTCAAGGTGTTTAAAGTGGTCCTTGAGCTCCTTGCAAAGTATTCATGCACCTTGAACTTTTCTGATTTTGTTATGATCACATATTGCATGTATTTCAATGGACTTTTTTGTGATGGACCAATAGAGCTTAGTTCATTACCAGCACCTGGCTTTATGTACAGGTGCATCTAAAAAATGGAATATCATGAAAAAGTATATTTTGTCTATTATTTCAGAAAGTAAATAAGGTATACAAATTACACCACACACAGAATAAAATATTTTACGCCTTTAGTTCTTGTAATTGTGATGAATTGGGCTTGAAGACAATGAAAACAAAACATTTAGGGTTTTAAAAAAGCAATTTTAATGCATAAATGTTATGGAAATTCCATAATATGGCCCATGCAGCCAAGGGGATGACTACTGACTCCCTCCACAAGGAGGGGAAGCCACAGGTCACTGCTATGAAGCTGGTTTTTCAAAGTGCTGAAGTTTGGATTTTATTTGGAAATCATGATCATGAGTAAGTGTGGAGAAGCCTAGAATCCATGTAGCCTGAGGTCAATAATCAAGAAGCTTTAATATTTGTTACCATAATGAAATTTCTGATGAGGCAGACACCTCCTCAGAAGTTACACATAACACACAGACACAACACATGATCTTTCCAATGTATTTTCTTTTCTTAAACAGCTGATTGCATTGGCCAACAACAACACTCCCTGAGGAACTTAGGCGTGTATATAGTCCTTAACAGCGCCGTATAGACAGAGAGTTACGACACAATTGGCCCTCAGTAGTTCTAAACATCTCAGCGCTGACAGTTTAAATCACAGCTGGGGGAAAAGAATGTAAAAAAAATAAATAATAATTTCTCTTTCCCCCCTAAAATTATTGACCAGTATTACTGATTTCTTCACTGGCTGCTTTTTATCAAAGCATTTCTAGGAACAGCAGGAACATTTATCTGTGTTCTAAATATTAGCGTGGAAACAATATTCCCCACACGTTGTAGAATACATAGGGGCTATAGATCATATATATTGATAAAAATAAGTGTTTATGCAATACACTGATCAATATAAAATGTTTACATTGGTTTATGATAACGTTTTGCATATAAAAAAAACAAACAGGAGTAATATTACCAGTTTTAAAGCACATTCAGTTGTTCTCTGCATGCTAACGTGGGAAAGCTAGGCTTTGTCCTCCTCCAATACACCGAAAGACGCCCATGGTTAAGAGCTCTGTTCCAGCTTACCTTCAGATCTAGATCCTTCAAAAAATGAATATCACTGTTTTCAGGACCCACTCCTATAATTCTAAACCTCCACCCTCCCCATGTGTAGCAGATATCATTTAGTCTGTTTGTTCTAGCTGCTATCAGATGGAAAATGAGCTGAATGGCAAAGCTGATCTATATTTTAAAGAACTTTTCAATGACTTGGAGTAAAATATGGGGGTTTAGATGTTTTGACTGATGACCAAGGATGAATTATTTTCTGTGGAAGACATAATTATTTTCCATTTCATTTTTAAAATTTCTTGTGAATGGAGAACTACATGTCTGTATAACCCAGGTGATTGTGCATATAAACTCACAACTATTGTATAATAGTAAGTCATTAAAATGTTCATTGTTAGGTGATAAAATAGGCATGTGTCAATTTTGCAAAAACAAATAAAAAACGTTATTATACAAAGCAGGGACCTGAGGTGAAAAAAATGAGGATGGAATTAGAGAGTGTTTAAATTAATATGGCCCTGCTCTTGCTTATTTCTGAAGGCTCGTCTTACCCCTGTATAAGATTTTATAGTAAAGGAAAAACAGATTATGAGAGACAAACTTTTAAAATATGCATATTTAATTCATTTGTAATTCCAAAGAGACAAAGAAAAAATTACAATCTTAGTTTCAGTATGTTACCGACATCCTTCTCCCAGCCATTGCAAGCTTCTTTGTCTACGGTCTTCTTCACAAACCCATCTTTTATCAGACTGACCAACCCCTCCCGATCAGTTTGGGGGTTGTGGGGGCAGACATTGTGGCTCCAAGTTATTTCTACTCCTAAAACACGGAGACTGTTCTTTGGAGGGTGTTCACGAAGTAAAGCTGATTTTGCACCCAGATTGTCCTATCAGGGGTCAACCTAGATGACCTCAAGAACCATAAAATAGCTTTCAGACCTTATAGCAAACACCCTGTGAGCTGTGTGTTTTCTGTCTCAGAGGGGAGACACAGTTTAGAGACAAGAAGTACCTCTTATTATTTCCCATAAAAATGCCTGATTATTATAACAACTAATGATATTTTCCATAACAAGAGCCAAAAAGATCACATTAATAAGGATAAATGAACTTAACACGGAAAACATGCACAACAAGATGGAAGCAATAGGTCACTTACCATTTCAGTGTCAATTCCATTAACTGGACAAATTACAAGCCAATCATCCTCAAAATAATTGAAAGAGCAGCTTCCATAGGACAAAGGTGGTGAAGAAAGCAAAGTCAGTTATAGTCAGCAGCTATAGTATTGCAGAAGTGCCTCCTGTCAAGGTGGACATCCGCAACAAGAAGTCAGAGCAGGAACCATCAGCTACAATATAAGAGCGCAAACTCACCTGCAGATTATTATGTTAAACTGGTGGTGGCCTGGAATGGTATGAAATACCAGGCCTGGATTTTTGTCCCAGTCTGCCTCTTCTTTAAAGGAACAATGAGTAATTATGACACATAGTGGTTAAAATTGGAACAACACATACACAATGCCTTTAATGGAGACCCACCAATTTACTCAACGGTCCTGCGGCTGTAAAAAACTCCATTGAATATTTACTTAAACAGGACGGGTACCATATTTTTTGGACCATAAGGCGCACTGTGAATTAACGCGTCTAAGTGTGTCTTTGTCCAAACATAAACCACATCGGATTATAAGGCTCATTAAATATTCTTCCCAAGTGAATACGATTTTTGCAATTAAAATAAGAACAATTCATCTGCATCATATTATTTCAAGTACAGGATATCTAATTATAATATTAAATGGGTAAAAATACTAATTCCATTGGCAAATAGTCTTATTTAGCTGTTGAAATCAAGGAAAACATACTAATTTCAAGAAAAATTTCCCTTTTTGCAGTGCGCCTCTCCGTGTACACAGCACTCTCCTGACAGGGAGAGCTATCCGTCTCTGCTGGGAGGACAGAGTAGTTGGACGACACCGCCCTGTTTTTAACATAAGGCCAAAATAAATGTAACTTTTATATTGAGTTAACTTACTAGGTTTATTGTTGCTAGCACATACCCCAGGCTCGGACATTAGAGTCAGGCAGTCTTGTAGACAGCTCAGGGGTCCGATCAGGTAGTGACACAGAGCACCGCTCCGAATGTCCATTGAGCGGAGCGGCTTCATTGCTAAGAAAGTCATACTTACACATTTTAACAGATTTTTCAGTGCATTGTACTGCATGAAATCACTCAGTAAGCACAACGGTAATCATATATAAGGTGCACCGGATTATAAGGCGCAACATCAATTTGTGAGAAAATGTAAGGATTTTAAGTACGCCTTATAGTCCCAAAAATGTGGTATATAATGTTGTATTTTGTTCTATTTCTGGTCTGCCTCTCTTACTGGCTTCCATGTTTGCAGGCTGCTGCTCTTTTGCCAAAATACACCAAATGCTGTGCTCTGCTTTGAGAAGCCTGGGAATTCCCATATGTTTGGTTCAGGAACCAGGAAGTAAACACGGGCTACACACTGAACGGAAGTAGTTCAGGACCATACCTCTAGGTTTGAAAGGAGGAAAACCTGACTAAGACATTGTTGATGGAGAAGACCGATTGTTTATAGGGAATGTTACCTCCATCCTGGGTGACAAATGAGAATGATTTATATTGATTTTACAGTAAATATCTTACTTATTGCTCCTTTAGGGTACATGCTGTATATATACTGTACATTGAGTTATAACTATCAGCACGGGTGGACTGGCAATCGGGAGCACCGGGAGTTTTCCTTGTGGCCCGGTCAGTGGCCTAACTGATGGCCTGGCTTGCTGATCTGGCCCGGCCCGCTCAGCAATTGCAAAGGTTTTCTTCAAGTTGCTCTTAATAAAAAACAACCCAATCCATACCATTCATGCAGCTCCCTCAGCTGTGTGTCTGACTGAAGGAAAATACAGACACCTTCCCTCAACCCCCTCATTTCAATTTCCGAGGCTGTCTCTGTCATAGCAGGTTTGTTGCCAATTTAACAACTTTGTCATGATATTTGGTGACATTTCAGACTCTCTGGAAAAAAAGTAAAAAAATTTTTCTTATTGATGACTTTATGTGAAAGCAGCAAGCGTTCTGCAGTAGTCTTGAGGGAGCAGCGAGCACTGCGATGAGTCCCTTCCCACGTCTCCAAGCGCTGTAGTCAGTCTCAGACAGCTGCAGCTGCCTCGTTCTGCAAATCCTGCCTGCAGTCAGACCAAAGAGAGCAGAGAGACCATCTCCACTCATTTCCCACTTTGCAAATGTATCACGCGTGCACTAACCTGTTGGTGATCCTGCCCTGGATTAAAAAGCGGGATAGATATAATGTAGATATAGTTTTTAATGTTATCTTTTTTTCTGAAACTGTTGCACTAAAATAATTCCATAAATTTGATTCACACGCAGCTTCAGTCATTAAGGCCCCATTCCCACTGCAGGCAAATGTGGCCCAAATCAGATTTTTTTGCAGGTCAAGTGACTAGGCCACACATTTTAGGACAAGTGGGAACTCTCAAATCTGGCCCAAGTCTGATCTTTTCAAGTCACATTTGAACCACTTGCATATGTGGTTCTGAATCTGATTCTTATCTGATCTTTTTCAATGTGACTCCAGTGGACACAAACAAGGCGAATTTGATGCCTCTTTGACGTCACTTTCAATCGACATTAGCATAGCTCTGTTATGCTAATGTAGCGTAACAGTGCTACTCTTTAGCATAATGTATGCTAAAGAGTAGCAGCTAGCATTAGCACAATAAATGGCAGCTGCCTGCCACAGCACTGCTCGGTGCAGGGACAGCCAAATGTTAGACCTCATTAATATATGCAGCGAAACCTCTACTCAAGCTAATCTGGATGGCTCCTATATGAACCGTTTGAATGAAAGATGTAGCTCACGGGCCTGCAAAATTTGTGTACAGTCCTGTATATGGAGGACTTTGCAATGCTGAAGAGATTTTTCCTCGTTAGAATCTGTTGTATTGCAACAAGGACAGCGTGTCAATCAGCCTGGATCACAATCATATGACCAAATATGCAAATTAGACAATAATGTCCTCTAGTGACCCCTAGACTTTTAAAAGTCCATATTCATCACTTTCAACCATGGAAAGGCACATGAAATAGTTTTTAGCTATTTCCATTTTCAAAGAATAAGTCAAGCTTTTAATTAATGCAAACATGTCAGATTACAGTAACATTTGAACATGCTGCTGCATAACAGCATCTCTGGTGTTCATTCTGGGTCGTATCTTTGTCTAGTATTATACTCAGAAATGTGGCAGATCAGTGTTAGAGAAAGTTAGACCTGACTGTGGAGAACAATCTCCTCTAACCAAGCTGAAATATTTTTGTCTTCTCTTAATAGCTTAGCATTTACTTGAACCACTAGAATTTTTTTAAACACATTATAATCTTTAAACTGAGTTTGTTTTTCTTTTCAAGAATCCCCCTTTGTATTGATCAAGGAGAACAAGAGCTGGGAAGAAGCCCTGTACTACTGCAGAGATCACCACAGAGATCTGGCCTCAATCCTGGACCAGGAGACTCAGGCCTTTGCTGAGCTGGAGGCTGAGAAGGCCAACAGTCCCTTCGTGTGGCTCGGCCTTCGCTACATCTGCACCCTGCAGGCCTGGTTCTGGGTTGATAACTCTGCAGAGTGTAAACATCGCTATCAGGATGGCACAGAAGAAAACTGCAACACGAGTGGAGCCATGAAGACACAGGGAAACCATTCCTGGTTCAACAAGTCTGATTATGAAGAGTTTAATTTCATCTGTTCATTGCAGTAAGATTTCTGACTGCCAGATTCTTTTAATTTTAGGATTACTTTGTTGTCATAACAACCAGCTAATAAACAATAAAAAGCTCCTTTTTTGTTTTTAATACTATCCAACTTTAAGATGTTTTATATATTGTTGAATTAACCACATAAAATTGTTACTTTAGCCTCCACCTACTCCTCAAAAAATCAAGGGGACATTTTTTTAATCAGATTATAATATCAAGTCAGGTAAACTTGTGCAATATTGTTCTGGTAAGATCAGTAGAGGGGGTGTTGATCAGTGTCACCTTCACCACTAGGTTACATCTCAGACTGTACAGGAGCTCAATGATGCCCCGGTAGGGATCTGGGAAGAGATACTCCAGGATAAAACCCATCATCTCATAAGGAGTGCGTACTGACGCTCTCAAGCACATGGGGGCAGTAAAATCAATGAGTACCATTTGTAATTGCTGCAATGACATTTCAGCAGATTAGACTAGCCTGCTACTTAAATTTCCCAGTTTCACTTCATGTGACTTCAGATTAGGCCCCCAGTAGGTTGATAATTATCTTTTTAAATCAAACTATGAGGCATCCTATTGTCCCTCACACATTACCTATTCCATATCTGTATCGATAATCAGCATATTCATTTACTTATTTGTTGCAGTTGAATCTGGATCTGATGTGCTTTAAATTTTTTGAGCAGTCTTTTTCCCTGTTGTAGCCTACCTTGATTTTGGTTTCTGAAATATTTACATAATTGGAAGGAAAAGGCTTTGTAATCTTTCTTTTTGTCATAGAAGTTGAATAAATAATGCAATATCGTGTCACATTTATCTCAAAACTCCCGCAAGCAAAATAAACATATTCGCATGTATGTTAATCTACTCCTGTGCATGGTTCTCACTCTTGAAAGCGTCTCTGCGCTCGGACTGATTTTCTCCTTGCGCGAAGGAAAATGTGTTTTGATAGGTTGGGCGGAGACAAACCTCTTCTGTAAGCCTCCTCCTGATTGGGCCTTACAGTGTCAGGAAGCTTTTGACTGACAGCTCGTCATCCGTAATTGTTAATACTTTGTTTTTACTTTATATTACATATATCACATATACAGAAAGATAAACAGTTAACTAATTAATGGTACATTTGTGATTGCTTGTGATATTTTTTCTTATTTACGGTGCATATTTAAAAACTCAGAGCTGCATGTTAAATATAAAAAAGGGGTCTGACTTTTACACTCACTAGTACTTTATATTATTAGCATCAGTTTGATATATTTTGACTTTCTGTCAACATGTAGAATTGAACCAGCTGCAGGAATTTGAAACAATGTTTTGATCTGAATGACCTTTTAATTTGTTCACCTAAATTTATTTTAATAAATTGATCAAACTTTATAACCCTATCTTATTTCTATAATGTGGAGTTAAGGAAAATATTATTCGGACATAACGCTAGTCCGCTCTGCTCTTCTTTCTTCTCTTTGTCTCTTCTCTGGGTACTGTTTTTCATATGTTTTGCTGTCTTCTGGGTCCTGCTCATTTGCGCAGTAAGATGGATGATATGGTTATGATAAATAAAACCCTTATTATCCTGGAAAGAAAACCAACACAAACACAAGTTTAGACTCTTCCCGCAGAAAGAGGGCAGGGGAGCCAGAAACGTGAGGCCTGTTCCATCACAGTCTTGGGTCCGTCTGCGCTGGGCTACCTCTGTCTTTCTGCCTTTATTGTCAGACATCAAAGAAGGGACAGGAGGATTCAGGAGTTCACAACATGGGTTTTAAGAAACAAAAGAAGGGACAAGGGGCGTTTTACAACATGGGGTTGGCACACAAAGAGGTGTAGGATTAACATATACAGCAAGACATTCCTTGTCTGGGAGAAATATCTGCTTTAGACAAAATGCCTGTAACTTAATAAAAAGAAAATGATTACATTCACATTTCTTTAACAATGGACTGATCCAATGTGGTGGAGACTTAAGGGTGGGTCCCAAGACACATATTACAATAACCAATTTTTAAGGGATTTTAGCAAAAGGAATCTAGTCAAAAACATAATATGTGCTAAAAATAATATCTATAATAAACACATTTTTATAAAAGGAATTTTATGCAGTCCCCAGGAACTTGGGGCCCTAGGCAACCCCCTAGTGGTAAGTCTATCTCTGAAATGAGCACCCAGTTCGTTATGTTAACAATTAAATAGTCGATAAGACTATAAGGGTTCACTACAAGTCCCCACTCCTTCGGCAATAAGCACAATTCAAATAGGAGTCACTTTGGATGCCCTTTATCTTGGATTCAACTGAAAAGTGCATCCAAACTTTGACTGATTACAGTTTGAATAAGCCAGTGTATGAATTGGGCTTTATAAATAATTTTGCTTGCCTGTCTACTGTAAAAAAAACATTAGAGCCCACCTTATGTCAAAAGTTAATTTATGACCCCTATGATTTATGACAGCCATACGATTTATGACACCCCGAACCCCTCCCCCCCAGTTTCGGACCCACCCTCCTTCCTGACCCCCACCCCATACACACACACATTCCCGCAGCCCAGGCGCCCCAACACACATACATCCATACATACATTACTTTTAAGTATTTATTTAATTATTTATTTAATTATTCTTTTATGTATTTAATTATTCTTTTATGCATATCGTGACGGTCAGGAAATATGTTTTTTTGTAGGGTTAAATAAAGGAAATAAAGTAAGGTCAAAGCTTATTCAATCAGACAAGTTTAGACGCTTCCTCCCGTTTCTAGAATCAAAAGGGAGGCTTGGGGAATCTGCAAATAAAAAAAACAAATACCATCATCAGTTTTTTCTCGCCTCAAAGCAAACGGTACTTAAACGCATTAACTGACGCGCTCAGTAATTCTGCCGAGAATGTAATATGTCCCGTCATATAGTCAACTGAATGTAAGGCTGAGCCGGTCATTTTCAGGAGGAGTTTGTTAAAAGAATGCCCCCCGATACGTTTGTTCGAGGCACCGACGCATCGTCTCAACCTTGCATACTGCACCCAGGAAATAAAAGTAAGATCAAAGCTTATTCAATCAGACAAGTTTAGATGCTGCATGACGCTTCCTCCCGTTTCTAGAATCAAAAGGGAGGCTTTCATCCCCTGCAGGGCTAGGTGTGGCCGATGAGACGAGCCCCAGCATGAGGCGTCGGCGTCTCAAACCGGCATAATGTGCCCAGGAACTAAAAGTCTGATCAAAGATTATTCAATCAGACTTTAGAGAGGGCATAGTTGGTTTAAACCCAGCAGGACACTTCACCATGTTCATAGAATCATAAGGTTTGCATCCACCCCCCTGCTCGGCCAGATGTCTGTTAAAACACCGGTTCGAACAATGAGGCGGCTCGGACAATGATGTGGCGCCGACGCGCTCTGGTTGTTTGCTTGTTAAGTTGTCTGTAGACTGTTCTCCTGTGACGTGATAGCCTTACTCAGCTCACGTGATAGTCTAGTCACATGATGCAGGGAGTTTTAGCATGAAGTCAACGGTGATACATTCAGGGGCTGTGTTAGTCTGCATGGCCTGGTTGCAGGGGTATATATCTTCGTCGCTATCATTACAATATATTTTAATTATTTGTTTCAGCGCCCACTCCTGCCGAATTAGAAGACATCGATTTTACACGAACGGATTTTAGTAAGATATGATTAAATAATAATAATTGGTACTTTATTCATCTCACAATGGAGAAAATCACCTCTGCATTTATCCCATCCCCTTGAGGAGCAGTGGGCTGCCACTGTGGGGCGCCCGGGGAGCAATCGGGGGTTAAGGATCTTGCTCAGGGAGCCAGAGTGGTAGTCAGTGGGAGTTAAACTCAGAACCTCTGGGACCCAAGCTCAACACTCTAACCACTAGGCCACCACTCCCACAATTTCAACCTTATATTAAATTTTATTTTATTTTTTTCGTTTTATTTTTCTGTATTCCAGATTATAACGGCAACGGATACATCAACGAATATTTCGGGACTTCGAACCCGTTAAACCCGAATGTTTATCAAGGAAAATTACCGGGGATCTGCTGTGCCAAAGTTGGAAGTGTTGCCACCCGTACAGAGAGCAGTTTGTGGCTGGAGACGCTGTAGACAACGATGCCCACTGTGAGGTATAAATCCTGAAATCGTAAAAAGACGGAACGTTCTTCATTGGTGGCGGATCTAAGTGTGGATCCCAGATGGATTCAGAGAGAACCAAACGATCATGAACAAAATCACTGACACAAGATGTGTAAATCATTGTGCTGTGAGAGAAACAGGTTTAACAGTATTTCAAATTAAAATCTGAATCTATTTTGCAATGAAAAAACACCCCCTAAAGCACTTAAACTCATCTTCAAAAGTTTGCACTTTTTCCACCTGATTAGGCACCTTAAGTCTCATATTGTACAATGAAATGGCTCTGAGAGACCAAACTT
This sequence comes from Fundulus diaphanus, assembly GCA_037039145.1. Lineage (NCBI taxonomy): Eukaryota > Metazoa > Chordata > Actinopteri > Cyprinodontiformes > Fundulidae > Fundulus > Fundulus diaphanus. Next base: position 19,605,137 of record CM073130.1, on the reverse strand, counting down.
GTTTTTTTTATGACTAACCAGTATTTGGCCTTTTATATTCCTGTGGTTTTGACAAGAAGGAATATAATCAGTGTATTGATCTTTCTATTTATATACAATGTGTTTTACAGAGCTGGACATTTATAACAGCTCAAAAAAAAAAAGAACAATCATGCACCATTTTTATTTGCACTAAAGTATGTCGCATAAACCACCGATTTGATAATACGTCAATCTGACAAAGCCTAAAAGTTGTTGTTTTTGTTGATTGTCGTGCTTTAAATGATGGGAGCTGTCTCACATCTTTTGTTATTGCTCCATTCACCCCTTAATGACTCCTTATGCCTTTTTATTGAGTCCTTTTTGTCAAACGAGTGACTAGACTCATGACTTGCACCTCCCAGCAGGGGGCACTGTTCTGTTGGGTTCCCTTTCATCACAGACTGACACACGGGAACCGGGAACCAAAGTACTGAAAACTGCTGAAACAACTTTTGTGGACAGTCTCAGTTGTGATAAAGAAGTGAGATGGCATCTCCTTTTTTGTAGAAAATTTACCAAACAATGCCCTTCTTTATGTTTTTGTTTTCTTCTTCTTACTACTTAAGAAAAAGTTCGGATGATTTGAATACCCAGCTACTGTTCTTCGCTGATCGGAGAAAGACTCTGATGATGCTTTATTGGTAAACCTTCGTGCCTACATGGCTCCTACACTTGTTTGAACTCAAGTTCATGAACTCTTTAATGTGAAAATCCAAAACCTTAACGAAGTTTTGTTTAAACTAAATAATGATGAAACTCTGCTTTCCTCTGACGTTAGAATATGACCAGAAACTGAAACTTTATTCAGAAAGTCAGTTTTTAAGCCTTTTAATGAAGCTAGTTGGATTTTGTCAACAGGCACTTGTCACAACCAGACAGGGACACGTTCAATTGCCCTGACAGCATTTATATGATTATCCTTTGAACAGACTTTGACTGTTTGCTGTAACTTATCTTAGTTTTAGGAATTGACAAAGAGCTGAAAAATCTTTATGCATTTTGTTGAATGAAAAGGATAACCTGTAATGTTAATGTGTTCTTTTGTCATATGTTGCATGCGATAACCAGAACAAACATCTCATGTTGTACATATTAAATGTGAGGTTGGTGTACTTGGGACAGTCTGAATAGGGCTAAACAGGAAGCAGAGCCATAGTGTAACACACCTCTCTGCAGCTTCTGTACTGTTACCCACCCATTACCGCACTGAGATGGTGTCTTTCCCACGTCATAAACCAAGCAAATTTATAACTGATCTAAATTGAGCAAATCATAAAAAATATAATAAAAACCATCAGGCCACAACTTGAACCAAAAAATTAAACAATATGTGGTTTATTAAATATAAGGTCTCTCCCTCCAAAGACCCTGTTACTTAATGAATTAATTTTGTCTCACAGAAACCTGGCTACAAGAGGACTACGTTAGTATAAATGACTCAACTCCCTCCAGTTATTTAAATTTCCACATTCCCTGAACTACAAGATTAGGAGGAGGAGCAGCTACCATCTTTCAGTCTATTTATTAATTAGTCCCAGGCCAATTAATAACTAAAATTCTTTTGAACATTTAACCCTCAGTTTTCCTCATCCAAACTGCAAAGCAATAAAACGTGTTCTCTTTGTTGTATGTTTCGTCCACCAGGCCCTTTCAGTTTTTAGATCAGTTCTCAGACTTATGTTATTATAGTGGGGGATTTTAACATTCCTGTTGACACTAAATGTCATAACCTTAATGTAGCCTTTGAAACTATCCAAGAGTCAATTGGTTTTGCTTATAATGCGCATAAATTGACGCACTCTTGCCTTCATACTTTGGATCTTTGGAAACCAAGAATATGGGACCTGGTGTCTCTAGTGCCACCTTGTGCTGGCATTGATTCCGAAGAATTTACAGTATTTCCTCACAAACCTGCCCTATCTGACCATTTTTTGATAACCTTTGAGTTTGATTTAAAAAATTCTCCACCCCAAAAATGTTTCATTGCAGTAGATCTTTATCAGATAATGCTGTATCAAACTTTAAAGAGTATGTCCCCCCTTTTAATTTCCTCAGTATCACAGAAATGCCCCACAGATGGTAGCAATGTTATTTCTTCCCATTCACAAATTTATACATTTTGTTTGCATTTTGCATTACACAACGTAGCTCCTTTGAAAAATAAGATGATTATTCATAGGAAGTTGACTCCCTGGTTTAATTTAGAGCTGGGTTTTTTGAAGCACAACATTAGGAAATTGGAGGGAAAATGGTGCTCTATACATCAAGAGGAATCCTCCCTAATCTGCTTTTGTGTAAAAAGAGCCTTTGCAGAGTTAGAGCAGCATATTTTTCATCAGTAATAGAGAAGAATAAAAATAATCTCAGGTTTCTCTTTAGTACAGTTTCCAAACTTACCCCATAGAGTCACAGCTCCGTTGATTCATCCATTCCATCAACTCTCAGCAGTAATGATTTTATGGGATTCTTCATGAATAAAACTGATTCTATTTGAAAGAAAATTATTTGCATTCTCCCAAACATGATTACCTGGTCCTCAGTAAGTGAGGCAGCATTGGAGGAATCTTTAGAACCTGATCGGTGTTTGAACTGTCTAGACCAGTGGTTTTCAATAGGTGAGGCGCGCCTCCCTTGGGGGGCGCCTAAGAGTGACAGGGGAGGCGCGAGAAGACAGCGCTGCCGCTCAGTCGTAGTGGTATTTTGCCTTCTGTCTGAGTGCGCAGGAACCAATCAAGCGCGCAGTGAGACAACTCTCAACGCTCAAAACTGGTCTGGCGCACACTCAACTCTGAAAAACTCTTCTCATCCTTCTTTCCTCGCGCTCAGTTCCATCTCTGCTCGCGCGCAACTTTGCTCGGGCGCACCTGCTCATTCCACGCTCAACAACAGCTGTGCATTCGCTCGGCTGTTTCTGCGCTGCGACTTCAAAAACTGTCCACCTCACCAGCCAATCACAGACATGTTTTTTTCCATCCAATCAGAGTATGGCTTGCAAATACTGCATTCAAATGGATTAAATCAAAATGCTGTAATATTAGAGTTACTAAGAGTTACTAAGTGAGGTGTGAAAAATATTTGTGTCTCTTTTCTTTCCAGCTTCTGGGAGGTGATGCAAAAGTTTATTCTGATCATAATCATAATCATTGTTATCATTATTTAAAAAGTGCCAAACATCAAAAATACATCAGATAAGAGATAATAATAAAATGCTTGATTGTTAAAATAGCAATAGGTTTAAATTGTGTATAATTAGCCTAAAAAGTAAATCGGAATATGGATGTGTTGACTCTGTTGAATTTAGGTTTTCTTTTTTATTATTATTTCAGCTGACGTCTCCTGTTGACGTGAGTTCAGTTTGACATTGGTGTCTGTTTACTTCAGTTTGTCAGTTTATGAATTTGCTCTAATGACAGTTCAACTTTAAAAATAGGCCCTCTGTCCGTGATGTAAAAGTAGCATGTAAAATGGAAATATTTGGATGGATGGATTTTATGAATAGGCCTTTTTTATGGATGTACTTTGTTAAAATAAATACAATAAAAACATTTATTGGGCTATCAGATGTTTGTGAAACACAGGACTTCAGGAACACAAAAGAAAGATGCATTTGCTGCAGGGACCTGTGTGGGGTAGGTTTGTGGTTTGGGGGGGGGGGGGGGTTGTGGTTATCTTTACCTATTCCAAGGGGAGGCTCACATTCAATGAATTTGAAAACCCCTGGTCTAGATGCAGTAGAGCTTCCTGAGCTATCTAAAATTTTACCTTCATCTTAACCTTCAATTTGTATGTAAGACCCAATCCCAAAAAAGTTATTTAAGGAAGTTGGTAAAATGAAAAAAACACATTACTTTAAAACCAAAGTAAGAGACTCGTTTTTATATTTGAACATTGGTTAGAGGGAAAGCCTTAGAAATCTTTCCATAGAAAATGTTTCTAATTTCTAAAGGTTTGTACTGATATGTGCCAACTTTTTAGCCACAGAAATCATCAGCAGATAGTTTTACTGTGTCATTAGTTCAAAATATATTGAAGATATTGGCACAAAATCTACTGATAGCCTTAACAGAAGCAGGAAGAACAGAGTCGTTGATGAAAAATATTTCATCAATATTTCAGCTTTTCCTGGATCAATGAAGATTATTACAGCCTGGAGATTATCCTTAAAGAACATTCATGTGATCCACACTGTTGGATATATGTCGACCTGCTGTGGTCACCCCAGGTTCTTTTGCTGAATAATGTGGTGTTTCTATCTTAGACTTCTGTAGTAATAAAAAGACTCTTGAAACTGAAACTATATTTTACAACATTTAACCTAAAAGGCAGAGGGATGTTTACAGCTTCAGTACTGGACTCACACAACAACGCAACGGCCAGATTTCCAGACGTCAGAGAGAGCCCCGTTCATTCCCCACGCAGACATTAAGTAGGACCCAGTGTGTACACCCATTCAGGGCCGTGCTCAGTATGATATCAGTGTTCTGTTCATCATATTGGTGGAGAAGATCATACTATAATGTAGACGTGTCCTAGCTGACACATCTTCCCCTAATCAGCCATTCTGTCCAATCTAAGTATGTCAGACTCTGTGCCTGCAGAGTCCGTTGTCTATCTGTTATTTCCATAGTAACTGACTTTGCAGTCCTGTCTCTGTAATCTCATAATCCCTAACACACACCTTTCTTTCTTTACTGGTGCAAATTAGGTGGAAAATTTCAATTTAACTGCTGTAAATTTGCGGCAGAGTATGACACTGGTTTCTTTTCGTAAAGACAGCAATCAGGGGTGTTAGCAACTGAATGGTGAGGTGTGGCTGAGAGAGGATCATGTGTGCATTTGCTTAGAAAGAGAAACATCCTGCCAAGGTGAATGAAACTGATACAAAATAAACTGATGGGTTTCTTATAGAGAACAGTGCATCAATGTGAAGTTATATTTCTGGCAGGTTGTGATGCTGTGGAGTCTAGCATTGATCTTACTTAACAGTTTGTGGCTGAATTCATCTATGATTAAACATTATACTAGCAATAAATATAACTTTACTGATCGCAGTGTTTTTGTCAACAATCCTGAGTAGTCTGATGTTCTTCAGTTTGTGTGGTAAGTGGATTTTTCTGTTCATGTAAAAGTTATATTCTCCTGGCACAGTGATGAGTCAAAGAATTTTACAAATATCTATCATTACAAAGGTAAACTACAAATATGTGATTGTGATTTGTAAAGAGGATTCACTAAGGGTGACAATTGAGGGCAGTGTGTGATGATTAATAATAACACCCTAGCCTAGTGGACTATGAGTCCCAACAATTTTTGCAATAAACTATATTTATAAATAAAACTATAAATATTTCTTTGCAACAAGTCATTTGAAGTTAACGTATAAATCTTGACTTTTCATCTACAGTCATCTGTGAAACAAGTTGGGAACCTGACAATGCGTCATTTTGGCATTTAGCACAATGCTGACAGAGCCTTTGATGGGGAACCATTAACATTTTCTCATGCCTGACAGCAGAATAATAACTCCTGGTTGAGAAAAGACCTGCAGAGGGTTTCTTGGGGGCATGCCCTAAAACTAACAGGAAGTCTGCCATTTTGGGTCAAAGGGTGATTTTTGGCCATTTTACATTTATACCTCTCATTAATGAACTCCTCCAAGGGATTTCAAGCTATCGTCTTCAGATTCGCTCAGTATGCAGCTAAGTCATGGGGGATTAAAAGTTATTAAAACAGTGGGGTACGACAATGTCTAAGGGGCGTGGCCGCGGAGTAAACGTTACCTACGCGCCAAACCATTCGAAATGCTGTAACCATCACATAGAAAGGTGGAATTGAACAAACTTGGTATGATCGATCTCTCTCAGATACCTGACGAACTTTTGTGGTCCTAGTCTAACATCATCAAAGCCACGCACCCTCAGAACCAGACCCGGTTCTAGGCACACAGATATGAGGGGGCAGGCAGAGATGTTAAGGGGGGCATCATAAGGCCCGTTTACACTACACTTTTTTAACCGAGCCGAGCCGAGACCAGTCCGAGCTTGGATCAGTTAACCAAGCCAAGACGACCGTTTACACACCACACTATCCCGGTTCCTTGGTTGCTCCTTGCCTCCTAGTGACGATCTGCGGTACTGCTGCTCTCTGGGATTGAAGGCGGGACCGAGCAAATCAAAATGGCGGCACCCGTAACATTCAGGATGTTATGGTTAGACAGAGTCGGCTTTTGGGACGTGGATAAGACAAACGAACGTCTAATAAGGATTTACAGACGCAGGAAACAACAACAGACGCTGAGGTTCATTGCGCTGCTAAGCAGAATCATCACTGGAAACCGTGTGGCACGGTAAGGAAGCTAGTATTATTATGAATGTCTGAAATGTGTCTGAATGGAGTGTGAATTGGGACGTGCAGCCAGACACGGCGGAAAAACCCAGTCAGCTGACTGTAAGGGGATGACGCGGTCTGCTCATGCGCTCTTCGTTATCAGATAACCGGGATTAAAAAAAACAGTCCGAGACCTGCTCAGGAACTGGTCTGCAGTTAGCGTGGTCCGGTTATGTTTAGCGCGGTTCAGTTCAGTCTGCTGACCATTTACACACAAGAGTTATCTCGGTTACTGAGCTCGGACTGGTCTCGGCTCGGTTAAAAAAATGTAGTGTAAACAGGCCTATAATGTGATCATATTATGCTGCAGCAAATTTATGTAGTTGGTGATTAATGTTTTCTTTGTAAAAAATAGAGTAAGTTGTCTCCAAACAAAGTGGAAACTTAAAAACATTTAAAACTGTTGTGTGTTTATCTTTGAAACAGTATCCAGAACTAGAGCCTGGCTGGGGTGTATTACAGGGCTATTTCACTTGCAGGTCCCATGTGCAAAAGTCTGTGTTAAGCACTGCGGGGACGGGGGACCTGATTCTTGATTCTCATTCACTCCAGACTTTAGGAATTATGCTCTGCTGCAACAAGACCCTTCAGCTGAAGAACCACAGGGGGACCCGTTCGACTCTGTAGCAGGGGTGAGCCGTGTTGAGTTTCCCTCACCTGACGTGAATCAGGAATGATTAGCTGACTGCCAAAGCGCTGTTTACTCCTCTGGCTCCATGGATAAAGTGAGTAGCAAGGTTCACGTTATAAGCATCCCACTTACTGACTGATTTTAGTACAATGTGCTCAAAACTTTGTTAAAATGTGTAAGTACAACTTTGATAAACAACAAAGCCACTCTGCTAAATGGATATTCAGAGCATTACGGTACACTGTGTCACTACCTGATCAGACCCCTGAGCTACAAAACTGCCTGACTGTAATGTCGAAACTATGTCACTCCGCGGAGGTGGTCTCAAGGACTCTGTGCATACAGGTACTACGTGCAGAGCTACATTTTTACGACCACGTATGAGGTTTTACACTATAAACTGCTCGGCGGCAAGAAGTCTGTACATCAAACTGTTTTATATGTGACACTGAGCTTGATACAGTGAGCTGCTCCAAGCCGGTGGTGGCAAGGACGCGCAGCATCACAGTCCCTCTCTGTTCTCACTGACAGGTGGGAGCCTGCTGGAAAAGAAACGGCTCTAGGTGCTCAGCTAACTAATCACACATTTTACCATCCGTTCCACCACTTCGTCCCACTGGCAGAAAGTGTGGGATTGTAGGAATGTAGGCGACAGTACGCTTGACTATGACGGGTAAACCGTCCCCGGAGAGTCAGCGTGGAGTCCGCCAAGCAAACAGTATGTGCACCGTACGCCTGAGTATGTGGGAACCTTTAAGCAGCCTGCGCCCGGTGTATGCGCTAGCCACAATAAACCTAGTAAGTTAATTAAATATAAAAGTTAAGCTTATTTTGGCCTTGTTTTAGAAACAGGGCAGTAGTCCAATTACTCTGTCCTCCCGACAGAGACGGATAGCTCTCCCTCTCAGGAGAGAGCTGTGTACATAAAGGGGCAGAGTGATATTATACCCTTGGGAAGAATATTTAGTGCTCCTTATAATCGCGGCTTATATGTGGACAAAGACACACATAGACATGTTAATTCACTGTGTGTTTTATAATCCAGTGAGCCTTATGGTCCGAAAAATTGCTAGACAGTCCTGCAGCTGCTGAGTGGCGCCCTCAGGCCAGAATTTCATAATCCATATTTTGGGGGATGCTCTCTTGACTTTCCACTGAAGAGCTCCAATATAAGCAAGAGGTTTTCTGTAGTTAGAGCAGAACACTCACAGAGGCAGAGCAGAAGGCTTTTGTTTCCTTCTGTTCTCATGCTTGCAATAATTAATAAAGTGGTGGTTGAGCGGAAATGACTGATCTCCGTTCTTGAATTGAGAGCTGAGGTTTTTTTTTATTAACACCTTCACAGAATCTAGGAGGGGGCTTTGCTCCTGATCAGATCTTCCTAAGGCATATTTTGAATTCAGAAGCTGACAGTCATGGGAGAGATGACGGCGCTATGAACAGGCGTAAAGCCAAAAAATGCATGCCTGCCGAGATTTGCATGTCCTGTCATGGTAGTCTAGCATCGCTCTGTACAATTGCACATCAAAAGAGATTTAAAAATAAATGATGGTGCTAATTGTTCTTATATTCCTAATATTGACACGTTTCTTATCCGTATAGGTCTACCTCTTGAAAGACTGTGGCTATTTTGCAGATTAATTAACGAAATTACGGTTTTGTTATGAACATGATTAAGTCCAAAGTTTTAAATGTGTTCTCTGATCTGTGGTTAGCAATTTAAGATCACAGCTCCCACTTTTCTATCACCAGAACAATAAAGCACCGTGTCACATATAGACCCGTTTAATTATCGATCATAAGCTTGGGTACATATAGGACACAATGAAAGTGACATAGTTACAGCCGAGGTTAATATAAGTGCAGCTTTTGGTTTTCTGTATAAGTCCTGCAATGCTGTGATGTGTCATATGAAAAATGTTGCATTTACACAGGTAGACTTTGACAGAGGGAGAGGAGTATAAAGAGAAAATAAAAAAAAGTAATGAATCAATCAATTAAGCAAAACACACCGAATGTCCCAGAAGTGTCCATTCTGGAAGTGTTATTATTTTGCAGGACAAAATCTGGGGCTGCTGACATTTCCGTCCCTTGTCCTTTGACTCCAAATTGGATTTTACATGTATGAAACCCACACTAATAGATCAGAGTATATGTATGACTGTCAAAAATGTGAAATTAACTACAAGTTCTATTCCTCATATAGCTGCTGCTCCAACAATCCACCAGGTGATGCCACCAGGAAGTGGAAGAAGGTCTTCAGGAGCTCCCCTTGCAGTCCAAAAGACCTCAGTCTCCTCAGCAGGTAGAATCTGCTCTGGCCCTTCCTATAAAGAGCATCAGTGTTATGAGTCCAGTCCGGTTTATTTTAAGGGGAACACCCAGGGGCTTATAAGAGTCCCGTATCTCAACATCAGTTTCCTGGATGTTATCCGGTATCAACAGGGTGGGTCTGCGTCTGTGAAAGTCCACCACCAGCTCCTTTGTTTTTCATATAATAAAAAATATGGTAATTGCACGGTGCAGACGTTGGCCAGAGGTTCTCTAATCAGAACAGAGCTGAGCTATATATCAATTATCAGCTTTCCCACAGGCTTTCACAAAGCTATAAATGCAACTCAGATGTCCACTGTGCAGCTCGATTATATGTTGACTACTGAACACATATTATTGTAAATGATTTAAAAAGGGAGCTCATTTTGGGTTTCTGAGCTGATAAGAAACGTATCTAAACACTTATTAATGTAACAAGTAACACTGCAAGTCAGTGAAGAAAATCTACATTTGCTGTTATGTTATTGTGCAATGCCCGTTATCAACATTTCTGTATTTTGGTAAAGATTGCAAAAGAACAGGTGTTTAGTGGTACAAGCATTATTCTAATGAACTCAGGTGATGTGAGAAGACAACCGAGTATTTAAATTTATTCTAAAAGATAATGTGCAATTTTTGTAATCTGTTGATCATGGGCCAAATTAAAAGTATTTCTACAACAAGAATGGAATGAATAGTTTTTTTTGTGGAAAACTTAAAATGCTTCTAAAGTATTTGGCTAAAATAGTGAAGTTGGCAAATGCATGAGTACACAAAAAGCAGCCTTCACCTGCTTTTTGTGTACTCATGCATTTCCTTGTATGTCTTACATTTAAATAGTACACTGGGTTCTCGGTATTCGAGCCAAACACGGTGTAGGATATTCTTAAAAGTTTATTGAAAAGTTTGGAGGTGATGGTTGACAAGAAGGGCAGCTGATCAGTTTGGTTGTAGTTAACGTATGTCTTACGTTTGTTACGTCACAAGTATTTTCTGTGTTTCTCACAGTAGTTTAGTTTCACTGATGTTTGGCCAGTCATATAAGTTTAATATTACATCTTTCTACTGAGGATATTCTATGTGAAATTACTGTCATATATTGTTCTGATAAGTACCCAAATCATATAAGCTTCATTTTGTACCATTTTATCAAGATCCCTGTATCTGGTTTGACTGTCAGATGCATTACATACAAATTTCAACTAAAATAGATACAAACTTTATAATATTTAAATAAGAATTTGTGGGGAACTACTATAGCAACACTAACTAATGGAATCTTTTAGAACTGTATGTAAATGTTTTAACAAGATTAAAATCATAAGAAGTGTTAATATTCTCTCTCTCTCTCTCTCTCTCTCTCTCTCTCTCTCTCTCTCTCTCTCTCTCTCTCTCTCTCTCTCTCTCTCTCTCTCTCTCTCTCTCTCTCTCTCTCTCTCTCTCTCTCTCTCTCTCTCTCTCTCTCTCTCTCTATATATATATATATATATATATATATATATATATATAAATATAATATAATCTGTTATATATATAATAATATATATATAACAGATAAACTCTGAGCCAGCGTTTAAGTCTTGAAGATAAAAGACAGCACAATGTCAGTCACAGTAAAAGCTCAGCCAGTAGCTACTGTATGTCTATGAGCAAGACAGGTGCATCATTCACATGAGAACATGAGGTAACCAGCAGTGTTGTGAAATAAAATATTACAAATGATCAGATCTAAAACCAAACTGTCTCACTCTCCTGTTGGTTTTCACCTGCTGTGTTCCTCTTCTCCTGTGCTCCTTCATCTTTTACCGACTTTGTAGCTCACTCTGATAATTGAAAAAGTACCCTTAAGGGAGCTTTGAACTTTTTACTTTACTTGTCTCACACAAACATGCTGTGTGTAACAACAACCATTATCCAAATAAGATGCAAAAACCCTCATATACATTTGTTGAACCTTCATCAAAGCTTCTGCTGTGAAGGAAGGGAAGAATATTCAAATTCAGGCATCAGGATGAAAAAGGTGATGCTAAACATCCAAACAGACTCTTGTTTTTCTCATTTTGCAGTGGAGGAAGTAGAGTCTCTCTTCTGAACAGAGTTCGGACGTCTCTGAATTGTTTTAAAAAAAATAATTTCAGTGTACATATTTCATTCTTTGTCCAAAAATGCTGTTGAGGCTGTTTCTCATCTGTTTGATTGGTAAGTCACTAATTTCATTTGTTGTTAAATGTTTTTATGTTTTAAAATACTAAGTTACTAAAATTAGCAATACCAAACCAAGCTATTGTGTCCAATTTTACTGCCAGTGAAGCTGCTACTGTACAGCAGAATAAAATGGGGTTAAATCGTAGAGTTGGAGGCTGAAGTTCAGAGAGAGTTACACTTATATTTAATTGTGTAAATTAAATACAAGTGGGGGGAGTGCTGGCCGAGTGGTTAGAGCAGCGCGCTTGCGCTCTGAGAAGGATGCAAGTACCCGGTTCAATCCCCACTGCCTGCACTCTGGGTCCCTGAGCAAGACCCTCAACCCCCAACTGCTCCCCGGGCGCCCTACAGTGGCAGCCCACTGCTCCCCAATGGGGATGGGTTAAATGCAGAGAAAGGGTGAGTGGTGGCCTAGTAGTTACAGCAAAGAGCTTTGGTCCCAGAGGTTCTGAGTTCAACTCCCACAAGCTGCCATTCTGGGTCCCTGAGTGAGACCCTTAACCCCCAATTGTTCCCCAGGCACCACACAGTGGCAGCCCGCTGCTCCCCAAGGGGATGGGTTAAGATGCAGAAGTGAATTTCTCCATTGTGAGATCAATAAGGTTTAATTATTATTAATTGCATGTTATTCAGTTTCAAAATAACAAGCAGGATTTTTTTCCATGCAATTTGTTAGGGGGGCTGTGTTTAATCCAGCAAACTGCAGGTGAAACTGAATGTCTTTTTTGCTCTAATTCAATGAATATTTAATTTTTCATTCCTATTGTCTTTATTGATGGCAGCCTGGCTCACTGGTCTGGCTTAGCCTGCTCAGCGATAGCAAAAGCATGACTGTTGCCAACTTTGTCACAATATTTAGTAAATAAGTGACTTAGGATTTTTTGGGGCTTATTGGCGACTTCATGTGAAAGCAGGGACTGTTCTGACATTTAATCTGGTAAAGCAATTTATTCAATCACACAGCTGCATCCACTATCGGCTGAATAACCTGCGAGGTCGAATGGGGTAAATTAGCATAACGAGCCATCAACTCCAACCGGGAAAGTTCTTTAAAGTACTTCTTGATTCTGAGATCATACAAGTTGCTATATGTTAGAAAGTTCACATATTATTATGACCCGAGGAAAAATAAATAAAAAAATTTGATGAAAAAGTGGATTTTTAAGGCTTTTCAGCTCAAGGCTCATAAAAAAATGTTGCGTGACCGATGATGTAATTCGTAGGCAAGCGTTGATCTGTTGACATGGTAACAAGATACTTCCTGGTTGCAAACTCGCTTTCTCAAACACAAATAGACGGATAAAACATGGCTAAAAAGTGTGTGGCTTATGGTTGGTCAAATACCAACAAGGATAATGTCTCCTTACACACATTTCCGAACCTGAAACAGGGGCGGATTCAGGATTTTTCAAAGGGGGGTGCGCACCTAAGAGTCATGTCATCATCAATCATTTTAATGGATGAACAGAAGTGGAATTAGCATGATTACATTATTGTAATTGTAAAAGGATTTTTAAGACAAAATTTCTTGGTTTTTACAGCATGCACAAGGTTAAAAAGTAGTTTGAAGAAAAAATTATCCTTATCAACAATTAATCAAACAGAGATTCTTTATTTCCAGAAATTATATTTATTTAGTAAAATGAAATAAAAAGTCCCAAGGACTTAAGAATAGTTTGGTATGGTTCAAGTGATAAAGAATTTTTTAATATACATGTATTTTAACAATATATTTCATCCAGATTGTTTTATGAAATTTTATTCAGGATCGGGAGAGATCGGCAAACACAAATAAGGACTCAAACACTGTTTCTGTTAGAATATAAGGCACACATTTATTATTATTCCCCACAGAATACAGCACATCAAAACAACTAGCTCTTCACACAGGCAAAGTAGCAAGCATTAAAGCAACAAGCTTTCAAACAGACATGACGCTCAACAGATTCTCAGAATCAGCTCTTACCATTGACACGAACTGGGAGCCCTCAGTCCTAGGTTAAGATCAGCGTTCACGATGCCGGTGTCCACACACGAACTCACGGCAGACTCTCCGGGCTAAGGGCAGTCTCCTCTCTATATACTTGTAAATAAAAAGTCAGGTGTGGAGTGAGAGTGGCCATCTCTCCCTCCACAGCCGCCCTCCTTTCCAAAACATGTTCCCAAACAGAACCCGTTCCCAGCGTCTCAGCAGTGTGCGAAGCAAAACAATAGATAATAAAGCAAAATAAGGAATACAGAATCAGTCTTTCCCACCACAAGTTAAAACAAGTTATCTTAGTTTCATGTGAACCCAGGTGCGAACACCACAACAGCCATAATCAATGTGTGAACTGGCCAGTACCAGTCTTCCCATAATATCAAAAGTTAAAACAAGTTATAAAACCAAGCAGGTTTTCCCATAATACATTGTTAAAGAGCAAAAATAATTCTTTCATATATCACAGATAAACAATATTAAGAAAAAAATGACTTAAAAAGACCCAAGGACTTAGAGCAGTTTGTTATGGTTCAAGTGATAAAGGAGTTTTGAATATATTTTAACGAGATAAACTATGTTGAGAGAAAAAAAAACTTTAAAGTAAATTAAACCAATGAACATGTATGGTGAAGTTAAGCCATAAGCCTATAATAGAACAGTAAGACTTGACAAAGAATATTGTTCTCTTCTACAACACCTTTAACTTTATGATGACGATGATAATGGGTTTACAAATGTCAACCCTCTAGGAAGCTTCTGGGCAAATATGTCAATGATTTTGTTGATGTCTAAATGTCCTTGTGGATATACATAAGTAGCAAAGCCACAAACCTTTCTTGTCCCATAGTCGACCTTAGCAAAGTTCTTACTGCTTTAAGGCCCGAGTTAGCACGTTCCACAGAAGCACTCATAACAGGTATAACTGAAATGTTTGGGTAGCACTTCATATTTGTTTTCCTTAGAATTTCAGGGAGAGAGCTGGGTTTTTCCACTGATGATGACCACTTTGTGTGCCACAACTTTATTTCCTGGTTGAATGTTGATCCTGATGGTAGATCATCTTTATATGATGTAAAGATCTCTTTCTCACTCTCATCGTTCATCATATGCAAGTTGCTTGGAAATAGTTTTAATCGCGTCACGTTGTAATAACGCGAGATCTGAGCTGTGAGCAATTCAAATTCATGCTTGGACAGACCCGGCTGCAGAAACAAATTACAGGGGAGCATTACATTTTTCAGGGGGGCACACTTTAAAAAAGAAAAGAAAAAAAAAGCATTTTATATGCTTTAGGCTGAACAGTGGCTCTGTGACAACTCCTACAGTGCTAAGAAACAAACTCTCAATAAAATCCCAAAATCTAAATAAATCTAACAAAAATAAATAGTGTATTCAGTGTTACCAAATTAGGCAGGTTTCCACCCAATTAGGCTTCTTTTGAACACAATGAGCTGGAACTAAAATAGCTTATTGGCAGGTTGTAAAAATTTGGGAAGCTTCTCACATTTGTTGGGCTTTTAGAAAGAATTATTAACAAAATATATATCAAAATAGTTGTCTATTTCTGGAAGAAAACTAAAACCCTTTTAATAAAATGCCATCTCATTGAACTCATTTTACTGGTCAATTTATTTTTGAAATGAGTCGAATCTGACATCATCAATGAGTAATAGTTATAATGAATAATATTGATTGTTATAATAAGACAAGAAAATAATAATGGTTAATCAAGTGTAACTATGAAATTGTATTGGTCAATGTAAATGCCCCAAGAGGGGTTGAGTTCTACTGATCAACTTAAAAACATTTCATGGCTGTGTGAAAATGTTTGATTGAGCTATATTCTGTAAGAGAAATTACATTTATATTAAGGTAGATTTATTACTCATGTTGGGAATAAAGTTTTTTTTTTTTTTTTGTTTTTCCGGTTGATATATCATGATTGTTAAAGTGATCTTGTGTGTTATTTGGTTGACTGATTGTACATTTTGTGTACATTGTGGCATGTTCTCATGTGTTTCATACTACTGCGCTTTTAACATACGAGAGCTTGAGATTTGGGCTTGTTTTTTCTTTTTAGTTGGGCAGGTTTTATGCTGCTTTGGGCTGGAAACTAACAGTGAGATACAGCAACCTGTAGAGCTGTGTCTTGACTCAAAAGTCAAGCATTAGCATACATAAACATGAGCAATGGTGTCAGGCTGAACACTGAAATAAAAATTCATACTAGAAGAGGTTCTGTAATTATAGCAGTTAGGAGAACAAGTATCAGAACAAAGCAGAGTTCCCTTCTGCCTGAAGTAACCCAAGTTTCTTCAGTTCAGCAGTTTTCCTGCTTGCCTCTGCTCTTTGTGCTCCTAGCTGTCCTAGCTAACCCTCCTAGCTGTCTAGCTAACCCTCCTAGCTGTCTAGCTAACTCTCCTAGCGTCCATGTTTACTCCAGTGTTGACTTCAATGCTGACGTTTCAAACAGAAATTAATAGCGCTGCTTCCAGCTCGCTCTCGCTTGCTTCTTTGTCTCTTCTTGTAATTATTTGGTAATCAGACCGAATATCCATCCCGCACTACCGACACCGACGGCAGGGGCGTGCATACATAGACACTAGGTGGTGCTAAAGCACTAGGAAGTTTGCCCTTTATCAACGAAAATGCCCTTTTGAAACTCGTTTTTTTTTTTTTTTTTTTTTTTTTTATTAATATTCAGGGCAGTCAAAAGTAGCCGGTCAACATTTCCCTGATTATATAATGGAGCGATATTTGTGCCTTCTGGGTGAGCGCGGAGCAGACCCTGGACTGGAAGCCGTCTTTTTCTTTTTTTTTCTTTTTTTTTACCTCGGAGTGGCCATCCTCCTTTTAGTACTATCTTTGATGTGTCAATCATACAATTTAACCAATCAAATCAACGACTGAAGGCAACATGCTAGCCAATCACAGCTGGGGAGGGGCGGGACACTGAGTCATAGCCTTCAGTCTCCGCTGCAGTTCGGCTGTGGTCACCGTTGGTGTCGGTAGAGCGGGATGGAAATTTGGTCTGATTACCAAACAATTAAAAGAAGTGACAACAAAGCAGAGAGCGAGCTGGAATGAGCGCTATTAATTTATGTTTGAAATGTCAGCGCTGAAGTCTAAACTGGAGTAAACATTCACGCTAGGAGGGTTAGCTAGGGGACAGCTAGCAGGGTGAGCTAGGACAGCTAGCAGGGTTAGCTAGGGGACAGCTAGCAGCACAAGGAGCAGAACCAAGCACTAAAACTGCCAAACTGAAGAGATTTGAGTTACTTGCAGGTAGAAGGGAACTCTGCTTTGTTCTGATCCTTGTTCTCATAGCTGCTGTAATTACAGAACCTGTTCTAGTCAGAATTGTTACTTCAGTCAGTGTTCAGCCTTACACCAGCGCTCATGTTTATTAGCGTGTAGCTTATGCTGGACTTTTGAGTTAAGACACAGCACTACAGGTTACCCTAAGTCAGTCTGTTAGTTTCCAGTAACCCAAACCAGCAAAAAACCTGCCCAACTTAAAAGAAAAAACAAGGCCAAATCTCAAACTCTCTCATGTTAAAAGCAAAGAACTATTAAACACATAAGAACATGCCATTAGCACACAACTGAGCTGAAGCAAAGAAAAAAAAAACTGCGCATATGGGCTCCAAACAAAATGTACAATCAGACAACCAAATAACACACAAGATCTCTTTAACAATCAGGATATTTCACCCAGAAAAAATAAATTATAAATAGCTTCCCAACTTGAGTTCTAAATCTACCTTTAATATGAACTTAATTTCTCTCAGTATAGCTCAATTAAACATTTCTCTTACACGCAGTTATGAAATATTTTTAAGTTGAGAAGTAGAACTCAACCCCTCTTGGGCGTTTACATTGACCAAACACTTGATTAACCATTAGTCTTTTCTTGTTTTATTATAACAATCAATATTATTCATTATAACTAATTTTCATTGACGATGTCAGATCGACAGATTCAACATATTTAAAAAATAAATAATGACTATTTTGATATATTTTGTTAGTCATTCTTTCTAAAAGCCCAACAAATGTTATGAAAAGCTTACGAAATTTTTTACAATCTGCCCATAAGCTATTTTTTTTTCCAGCTCAATGTGTTCAAAAGCCTTATTGGTTGGAAACCTGCCTAAGTTGGCAAGACCGACTACACTATTGCTATTTGTTTGTTATAGTAGTCACAGAGCCACTGTTCAGTATATATATATATATATATATATATATATATATATATATATATATATATATATATATATAAAGTGCACCCTCCTACCTGGTAGTGTAGTGTGTAGCCTGCCACTGTAAAAAAAAGTTTGACTGCCCTGAATATTATTAAGATCTTACTGAGGTCGGTTTTGAAATTATCTTTTGAAAACCTGAGCCATTAAAAACGACTGAAACAATGCCCCGAAATGAGCCACCTCCTTGCGCACACCCGACCAGCCTATCTCTCTTCCTTTGTCACGTGAACTCGCGCGGTCGCCTGCATCTTCTATGGAGAAGATGAGGAGCAGCTTAAGACAGAACTAAAGGTCTTCCACTCCAGCTTTACTTCAAAGAACCTATGAGAAATATGTTCAATACTGAGGGAAAACAATGGCCTGCTGATTTTTCCTGCCTTTGTCAAAATGATCCAAATATATGCAACATTACCAGTGACGACAGCTTCAGTTGAAAGATCATTTTCCAAGCTGAAAATCATCAAAACTAAACTAAGAAGCCTGTGTGGAGAAGAAAGGCTCTCTGACCTTCTTCTGCTTGCCATTGAAAAAGACATTGAGGTAAACCACAGCGAGGTCATCAACATCTTTAAAGACATGGCACCAAGGAGGATGCTGCTTTAAAGTAGTACGCTTTAGTCTGTTCTGTTGGTGGTGTGACTTTTTTCCATTGAAAACTCACGTTTAGAGAACGTTACAAATAAAAGTCAAATTTCATTCAACATGCGTGTGTATTTTATTATTATTTTTTTTATAATTAAGTGTTCCACATGCGCTAAAAAGTGCCCTTCCCCCCCCCCCTCCTGAGCACCTGCCCCCCAAAATGTCTGTGCACGCCACTGACCGACGGTAACCACAGCCGAGCCGCGCCGGCTTCTATCTGAAGGCTATAGACCAGTTCATGCGTATGACCAAGTGACCCGCCCCTCTCCAGCTGTAATTGGCTAGCATGTTGTCTTCAGTCATTGATTTGATTGGTTGAATTGTTTGATTGATACATCAAAGATAGTACTAATAGAACGATGGCCACTCCGAGGTTAAAAAAGAAAAAAAAAAAAAGTACAGCTTCCGCCCAATGCCCGCCCGCTCTAAAAAAATTATTTCGGTCTCCAAAAGGGGGTGCGCGCGCCCCCCCGCGCACCCGCCTGTATCCGCCACTGCGAAAAGTCCCGGTGTTGTGCGAAATTCAGCTCCCCTGTGAAAACCTGTTCCCCTCTGTGTTGGGAGCGCTGCAGCCAGAGATGCGGGGTTTCACGGCGCTTCTGATCGGTTTCTCGGTAAAACAACTCATATAATCATGTCAAGATTGTAACATTCAGTTTAATCGGCAGCTGCTGTTTACAAAATTGTAAAATAAAAATAAATAAACGCTGTCTTCAGGCAGCTGAAATATCCATTCTCTCCTCTCCTCCTCCCATAACTTTGGGAAATAAAGAGCAACTGTTTCCAAATTCTCAAAAAAATGTTATGCATGTAGTATACTAGAAATTTCCTTAATCCAGTAATCTGTCATATTTTACATTACAACGGGATTTACCAGGAAGTCTACACTCTCGTCTTTTCAGGAAGTCTTAATTTTTGTGCCCTGCTATCAACCAGTTTCCATCCTCTTATTTCAGCAATGGAAAATCATAAATACACACTACGTGTTGGAATACTACGGAAGCGTATTGCATTCACCAAAGAAAAAAAAATCAGACAGCTTATCTCATAATTACAAGATCCTGATCTCGTAATTATGACATCTTATCTTGTAATTATGAGATCTTTTCTCATAATTACGAGATAAGATGTCATAATTATGAGATAATATGTCATAATTACGATATCAGGATCTCATGTCAAAAGGACAGTCATTGCTGCGGAAGCGTTATGACTCGGCATCCGCTCGCGGGATATTTCAGTGTCATCAGAGAACATGTAGAGACAGAGGGAGTCCCTTTATTTCTTTTTAAGAAGTCGTCATTTATCGGAGGAATTTATTTCTGCACTAAGGAGTGACAAGGTAAGTCATGCATATAAAGCAAATAGCCTAATTGTAAGCTGATCGGTTCGATAGTTATTATTTATAGTTAGCAACTCCATACTGATTACACCTGCAGCACTGTAGTACTGTCTGTGGCTCTGTTTACACGACGAAAATAGGTTTGCATTACGTTTGTACTGTCCATTTATTATGGAGTGAATATTGTCTTAAAAAGATTTGAATAAATATAAAAAAGATTTGAATAAATATAAAAGGATATATATACATATACATACATTTATAAATATCCAAGTACAAAATACAAATGTAAAAATGTGACATACAAATAAATAAACAAAATACAAATATAAAAATGTGACATACAAATAAATAAACAAATTTATATAAATAAACGTGTCTTTCTAAATATATTTTCGAGATTTGAAAATAAATATGCTTGACTTTGTATGTGGAATCTGCATTTGTGAATCTCCTTTTTGCATTTGTGAATCTCCTTTTTGCATTTGTGAATCTCTGTTTCGTAAGTTTCGCTTTCATGTCGATGACGTAATTTTGAGACATTCCTTTTTTTTTTTTTTTTATTGAAAGAATTATACAAACCACAAGGCAGCAAATCAGAAGGTGTTTCAATACAAAACAGAAATGCGAGGCATGGATGCAGAACAGCCACAAAAGGACAGACAAAAAAAAAAAATACATTGAAACCATTGAAAACAAGGCAGTTACGAACTACAAGACTGATAACTTATTTTCTACAATAATGTTGAGAAGTTTTTTAGCAATAGGAGTCACCATTATTTTAAGGGCTTTTACATAGAGTAGAAACTCATTGAAAAAAGTACAAAATTTAGGAGGCATTTTCTTACATTTGGACTTATGTATGTATGACTTTCCAAGAATTATGATAGTATTTATCAGAAGCGATGTTTTTTTACAGTCCAATATTAGACCAAAAATAATGTCTTTCTGACAAAAAAATCTCCAGCTGAGGAAAACTAGGTTGTAACCATATGAAAACATTTTGCCAAAAAGCATCAGAGAAATTACAGAGAAAAAATACATGGTCAGTAGATTCAATATCAGTATTGCAGAAGGAACAGCAATTGGTTTCAAATCCAAAACGCTTATGTAAAAAGTCATTGGAGGGATATATATTATTGAACGTACGATAATGAATTTCTTTCGCTTTGAGGGGAATAGGACATTTCAAAAACTGTGTTCTCAAACAGGGCACAATATCTTTAGGAAAGAATTCTAAGATAGAATTTTTGTAAGATTGAAATGGAAACAAGATACGAGTGAATAAGTAACGAATAGTTTTATTTTGAATTGGAGTCTCTCTGAAATCACAATCACCTATTAAGATTAGAGGAAGTTGAGGAAGGATAAGGTTAGTGGATGTTGATAAAACACTTCTAATCAAGATCAAAATAGAGTGTGGAATAGCTTTGGTAATAAGCTTGAATGTTTTTAGATTAGTAAAATTACCATATTTAGTACAGAAGTCATTAAATGCTAAAAGATGGCCACTATTATCTACAAGGTGAATTGGAGACCAAATACCATTATCTAACCAATCCTTATAAAATACAGACTTGTTTCTAATAGTAACATATCTATTATTCCAAATCGGGGTATTGTGTGGAGTAAAATTATGATTGTATAGAAGTTTCCGATATAGAAGGACTTGTTGGTGGAAGAGAGATAATTTGATGGGCAATTTTTGAATTAAGTAATCACATTTAAGTAAGAAATCAATGCCTCCCAGCATCTTAAAGATTTGCCTGGGGATATGAAACCAGATGTTATTTGTGTTTAAAAGTGATTTTAACCAGTTAATTTTCAAAGTTCCATTCATGAACTCAAAATCAATGGCCTCCATCCTCATATTTCTTAGATAATAAAGTCTTTTTAATATAATGTGTTTTTTTCCTCCAAATGTAGTTGAAATTAATTTGATTTATTCTTTTAATAGCTCTATTGGAGATCGCTAAAGAATATGCTGGAAAGATACATCTTGAAATACTTTCCATCTTAGTCAAAAAGACTCTACCTAGTAAACTAATATCACGCAGCAGCCACAAGTTGAGCTTAGATTGGCAATTATCTACTACTTTCCAAATATTTTCATTTTCTCTGTCAGCATAGTTTTTGGTTATAGTAATACCTAAATATTTCACAGTACATTTTATGGGTATGCCATAAGCTTCTGTTAGGTGAAGTTGTGTTTGATGAATAGGCATCAATTCACATTTATTTAAATTAAGTTTCAATCCTGAAGCTTTAGAAAATATGTGAGTTTTTTCCAGTATCTTTGGGACTTCTGATAACTGCTTCATAAAGATGGTAGTATCGTCAGCTAGCTGGCTAATAAGTAAAGGCATACCAAGAGCATCTAAAGGAGCAATATTAGAATTTTTAATAAAAATTGAAAGCATTTCCACAGCAATTAAAAAAAGAAATGGGGAGATGGGGCAACCTTGTTTCACTCCGCGTTCTATAGTAAAACGAGGCGAGGTACCGCCTGGTAAGGAGACAGAGCTGTTTGTGTCCTTATAAAGAGATTCAATAATATGTCGAAATTTGGGACCAAATCCTAAAAATTTTAAGCAGCTAAAGATAAACGGATGTTCAATGGAATCAAAAGCTTTATAGAAGTCGAGAAACAAAATAAAGCCATCATCTTTTATCAAATAGTTATAATCTAGGAGATCAAGTACTAAGCGAATATTATTGTGAATGGACCTTTTCTGGATAAAACCAGATTGGGATTCACTAATAATTTTATGCAAATTTGATTTCAGCCTGTTGGCATAAATTAGGGTAAGAATCTTGTAGTCAGTGTTTAGTAAAGTGATTGGTCTGAGATTATCAAGAATTCTATGGTCTTTACCAGGTTTGGGGATTAATATAATTACTCCTTGTTTCATAGTTGGTGGGAAAGCCAAATTTCACTTCATTAACCATATTAAAAAAGGGTTCTCTTAAATGGTTCCAGAAATGTTTGTAAAAATTGGATGTAAGACCATCACACCCAGGAGATTTGTTTAAAGATAAACTGTTTACAGCTACATCCAACTCATTGATAGAGATATCAGCATCACACAAAACTGCAAACTCTTCATCAATGCGAGGTACAAGATTCAGGATGTGACTGAAAAAGAAAGAAGCATTATCAGAAGAATATGAAGAGGAGTAAAGATGGTTGTAGAAGGAGAAAACTTCTCTGCAAATCAAAATAGGATCAGTTATAATTTGGTCATGCACCTTCAAGGCTTTAATAGAGTTTTTTTCCTGCCTTCTTTTCTCAAGCTGACAGAAATAAGAGGTACTTTTTTCACCTTCTTCGATCCATTTAGCACGAGATCCAATGTAGGTGCCTTTCGCCTTATGAGTATAAATTTCATCCAGCTTAGTCTGCAGATTTTGTAATATTTGTTTATCTTCTTCAGTAGGAGAAGTCTTACTGCAATAAGTATTTATATCTTTAATTAAACTCATTTCAGAAAGTCTACCATTTTTACTTAACTTTTTCGCAAAGAAAATGCAAAATTTGCGTATTCTAAATTTTAAGAATTCCCATCTGGCGGAATGAGAAGATAAAGACAAATCTGACATTACCTCAGAGATCAGAGAAAGAATTTCACTTTCAAAATCTTTGTTTTTAAGTAAGCTTGAATTAAATTTCCAATATCCTACTATACCTTTACGAATACCAGGATTCAAAGTCAATTTAATTACTGCGTGATCTGTTAGAGGAGCTGCTGACATGGAACATTCTGAAACAAAATTTCTCATGGAGGCGGAAATTAACCAAAAGTCTATTCTGGATTTGATTGTATCATTTGGCTTAAACCAAGAATATTGTCTCGTGTTTGGATATTTGAAGCGCCAGGGGTCTAGTAAGTCAAGAGATCCACAGAATTCAGTAAGTGTGGAGTTGGAACTGCGTTGGAAACGAGAAGGATGTCTATCAAGCACTTCATCGTAAACCATGTTGTAATCTCCTCCTACAATAACGTCTGCAGATGGATAGGAGAGCTTAAGAGCTTCAACATTCTCGGAGATTTCAGAGAGTAACAGTTTGTTTTGCCCAGGGGAGTTAAAACCATAGATATTCACTAAAAAAGTATGATGCCCGTTAAGATCTAAAACACATATAAGCCAGTGACCGGTCTTACTAAATTTAGAAGTAAGTAATTTCCCAGGTGAGTTATAGAAAAGAATTGCTAAACCTGCAGATTTAGTGGTGCCGTGATCAAAGATAATTTTATCCCCCCACTGATTAATCCAAAATTTTTCATCTTCTGGACAAGAATGAGTTTCTTGCAGAAAAAAAAAGTTGGCTCTTTCGCCCTTACAAAACAAGAAAAAAGCCTTTCTTTTGGTGATATCTCTTATGCCCCTAACATTAAGTGAAAAGCAAGAAAAGGAAACATTCATAACTGAGAAAACAAGAATTAACAACAGTCAAAGAGAAATACAAAACTTGACCAATCGCACAAACGAAGCAATTGAAAACTATTTATGATAGAAGAAATATTGACCCGTTTAAGTCAAAAACTATAACTTTGACTTTCCAACCTAACCAACATGGTCAAATTATTGTGAATTTGTAACTTTCACATTCAAGACAAAATATAATGAAAAAGTCAACTAGGTAATCTTTTGTCCGTTTATATATCCAATTCCACCTCTGTAGTAAGCCCGCTTTCCTTCTGCTCTCGCTAGCTGGATCTTTGGCCACACTGCAGCGGCGCGACTCCCGGTCAGCCTTGCAAAGATCTTCTATGAAGGCGATGCGCATCTCTTTGCAAACAGCCGAATCTTTGGTCATTCTCCACAGTACATCATAATGCATTCTTTGGGTAAACTGGACGATGACTTGCCTGGTTTGATTCTCCATGTGTCTGCCAAGACGATGCACTGAATCCACAATGTGATTGATGTTTGAGGCCCAATAGGGGGAAATCTTCACCAGAAGGTTCGTCACCACTTCACGGATATTTTCACCATCTTTCTCTTTCAAACCTCGAATTTTTAAATTCCATCGACGCTTGTATCGCTTAAGCTCCAGGACACGTTCCAAAAGCTCTGTGTTATCTTTTTTAAAAGTAGCCACTTCTTTTTCCGTGGACAGGAGCCGCATTTGGCAACCTTTAATCTCAGCAGCGTTGAATAGCGTACCGCGCACGTGACGTCGCCATCTCAAGAGCAACGCTCCTTTTGCCGCTTAGGTAGGACAAACCGATAGAGAACGCACGTAGCAACCAGCAACAGAGCCAGCGATATGACCGACTTTGCAGCCATTAAACTTTCCCAAGACGATGTCCCAGGCGCACGGTTTACTGGTCGAACTGTGGAAGAACACACCAACCTTCAGCTCAAACGATGGCTTGAGTGTCGAGGGCTTAAAAAGACCGGAAAACGGCCGAGTTGATCGAACGGTAAGCTTTGTTTTTTTTTTCCTGCGCGGCGTTCATGGCTTCGTCTGCCGTTTTTTTGTTTGTAATCACCGTCCAGGAATCGGTATATGTTTAATGTTTGTCTTATTTGAAATGTTTTTGAGTAGGCTATCCAGGTAGCAGGGTATCATGTTAGCGCCTGCTACTATGATAGCCTATATGCTATGCTATAGCAGGCGCTTCATTATTAACATGTCGGCCACCAAAATACTCTTACCTGTTCACTACTTGATGTCGCTGGAATTGGGTCAGGATGTTCTTCGGTTGGGCCCTTTCCTCCGACAAAATGCTTGCTACATATGTAGGCCAACTGCACCGGTGTACCCAGCGCACACATTTCTCCTTGGCACTCTTGAATTTCGGGAAAGTAATGAAGACAACATCCTTCCTATGCGGCCGATCAGCGTAGCTCGAATCGCGTTTGCACGTTCCATAGCAACAATGTTTAATAACCATGGTCTTAGATTTTGGAAAAAGCAGTTGTTTAAACGAGTAAAACCTAGGCTAACGCACGTCTCTTTTACAGCGAAACAGCGGCGGACTATGCAAGTTTGTCCTACCGCGTACCACGTGATGTAACGTCATCGTGACGTTACGTTTCTAAAAATAGCTCGCTCGCGGTACGCTATTCAACAGCTTTAGCGATGTTAGCCAGCATACCGGAGTTTTGTTGAAGCTGAGAGCCGAGTGTGTCAATTTTATCAGTCAGCTGTTTTATCGCATTAAGAACAGCACACATGTCATTTGAATCATCTGCTCTTGAGTCTTTCTTCTTAACAACTGGTGGGGTTTTAGCGGGAGAAAATGGGTCTTTCCTTTTAGAAGTTCCGGCGGTGGCATCAGTTTTAGCAGCATAGTCGTGGTTAGCTAAAGCTAACTCCTCAGCACGAGAGGAGGAGAGAGGAGATTTTTTGGACGCCATAAGTCTTCTAACAGTTATTCTTACCGTCTTGCGATTAACGATTAAAGAAGTTCGGGTGTTGAGTTGGCATTGGTTGGAAAGCAAAGAAGTGATGTAAATTGGGGCAAAAAAAACGGAGCTTACAGCTCTGGCTGCATCCGGTACACCATTTTGCCGGAGAACCCTTTTGAGACAGTCCTACTGCACACAAGATCCACAAATATATACCACTAGATTTGAATGCGAAGACACCCTCCACTGAACAACCAGCAGATGGCAGTGTTGTGCAGCCACAGCTAGTCTGGCAGAGCGGTCTCGTGTGCTCGTGACAGCCTCAGCTGAAGGTCCCCTTCATTAAAAAATATTTGGAGGGTTGGCACAGAGGTGTTTATCCTCACATAGTTTGTTTCTGTTTCTTCCTGTAAATAAAAAATGCCAAATGTTACCAGAATAGTTTTTTTCAATTCTCACCTTTTCACAGCATAAAACGATACCTGCTTAACATGCAGATTATTATAGTTCTCAAGAAAGAAAAGGTAAAATGTATAGTGTTGTATAGTGCAAAAAGGAGATTCACAAATGCAAAAAGGAGATTCACAAATGCAGATTCCACATACAAAGTCAAGCATATTTATTTTCAAATCTCGAAAATATATTTACAAAGACACGTTGTTTATTTATTTGTATGTCAAATTTTTATATTTGTATTTTGTTTATTTATTTGTATGTCACATTTTTACATTTGTATTTTGTACTTATAAATGTATGTATATGTATATATATATCCTTTTATATTTTTTCAAATCTTTTTTATATTTATTCAAATCTTTTTAAGACAATATTCACTCCATAATTTATACACTACACGGTTTAACTGTTGCTTAAGGGGACTTTCAGCTATAGCTGTGGGTTTATTTAGAAGAGTTTGCAGCCGAAACAGTACTCTAGCCGATGTTTTCTTCTTCTGTGCAATTTGACGTGGAGTTTCAAAGATCACAGCACTACTAGTGGTGCGGCATGGGAATTACACCATTTAAGTACTGTGTCCGTGTAAACAGGGCCTGTGACTGCACATGTACTTTATAAATGTTGATGAAATTGGCTGACAAAAAGATATAGCGATAAGGATAAGTACCTTAATTTTTTTTAAAAATGTCATGTATTTAATCATAAATTCTGTTGTAAACACTAATAAACATTCATTTAAAACAGTCTATTTTGGTTTTTGTTCTTCTATTTGATATAAATATAAGTTCATTGTTCTTACAGACTGACATATCAGCTATATCAAGCATGGATGATGAGAGCTTAGCCACCTACATTCCCACCTATGGTGACAGAATTGCCACCCGGAGATTTTGCTCCGAGTACCAAGGAAAAGGTGAAAGAGATGTGCATCGACAGACATTGCTTCAAAATTCAAAAGAAAGATGGGAATTGACAAAGAGCCAGAGGAACATGACCAAGAAACTCGGATGCAACTCATAAAAACCCAAAATCTTATTTAAGGAACAAACTGGCTCTGAGAAAAACAAGACGGGTTTAGTTAGGATGGATACATGAAGGAAAGCAGCTATGCAAGAAAAATGGAGGAACAAGGAGAGTGGGTTTGCCAAAGGAAGCAAAAAATTTGACATTTTAAGTGTAGAAAAATAACTATTCTTTCCTAACAGAAGATCTAAAAAGGGAAAACTGTTAGAATTCTTTCATAGAAAAAGTGCAAATTGTTATGGAAATTGTAAAATGTTTTGGTGCAGGTAATACCACTATGTAATATATTTCAGAAGAAAGCTTACCATTTGACTCAGAAACATAAAGTTTAATAAAGATTTTGTGAGGAACATATGGCAGTGAGCCACAATAGAATCAGGTAGCTTTTGTTTTTGCTGACAAAAAAAGATATAGAGCAAAAAAAATGGTTAAAAAGATTACTCCGACAACATTGTGAAATACAAGTTTCTGAAGTCAAATTATTGCTGTTGATATGAAGTTTCTTTAATTCTTTAATTTAAAAATGTTGAAGGGTCAGTGACGGATAAGGATTGGTAAGATGAGCAAATCAAAAAATATGTTTAAACTTTTAAAACAAAACATGCCTGAGGTTTGTTAAAGTGTATACTTTGTATTTCTGTTGTATTCATATTATTTAATATGACGTTTATACTATTTTTTAACAAAAAATAGAACTAACAGCCTGTTAAATTGTCAAATGGTGTAACCACAATAAATGACAAATATCTAATATTTCACACCTCCTAGAGGTCATGCAATTGTTCTGATGAAATTATTAGTTTATTTTGTAATATACTATGAGAATATGTTTTATTATATTTATTTCTAAATTTAAATTATATGGGTTTTTCATTGTACTGAGCAAGACCATATGCTGATAAATATCTTGTTTTTTGTCTATTCTTTGACCATTTGAGTAAAAATGGTTTAAACACCCATTAATGCAGTGTAGTAGAGTATTAAATCATTATCCATATAAACCTTTTAATATTAGTCTTTTAGACAAAATACTGGTTACACCAATTGACATAAATCGGTTACACCAACTGACCATATAACGTCTACAGCAATAGGACAAGAAATTGACACACAAAATAGGCATCAAGGTAAACTGAACTGGATATTTTAATATATATTCATGTAATTCATCATATTCCAAATCAATAAACATTTTATAACATCAATGAAGAAACAGGATTACAGTAACTTGTGTTCCATTTTGATTTCAGCTCATTGTTTTCAAAGAGAGTGCGATATAGTGTGTGTCTGAGAGAATAAGAGGGAGTGAAGAGTGGGTATAATCATTTCTTAACAACCATGAACAAACAGGATTGACTTGTGTTGTGATTTCAGTTAAGTTTTCATACAATTTCCTTTTGTAAAATAACAGCCATTGTTTTGAAAGAGAGAGAGTGAGTGAGTGTGATTGAAAGAGAGAGTGTGTGTGAGAGAGAGAGAGAGTGAGTGTGAGAGTGAGTGAGAGTGTGTGTGTGTGAGTGTGTGTGTGAGAGAGAGAGAGAGAGAGAGAGAGAGAGTGTGTGAGAGAGAGAGAGAGAGAGAGAGATTGTGAGTGAGAGAGTATCATTTTTTCATTTCTTTCATCACTAAACTGTTTTGATTACATTTTTAATAACCGAAAACCATCAGTGTGAGTTCATGCCATCTGATGGGAACTGAACAAATTATTTCACATGAACATAACAATATAAATGAAACAGCGTCTCAGAAACCTAAGACTTGAAATATTCCTGACCAGATAAATTGAGACTGTGGAAAAAAATCATTAACCTTTCAGGCTGTGTGCTTGGAATTGTTTCCAGGCATCTTCTGGGAGTTTGGAATGACGCGAGTTCACACGTTCTGGCTCAAAAATGATGTGAAGAACATCAGACTCAAAATAGAACAGGATGTCAGGTGGATGAGGCCAGGTAAAGGCATTCTTCTTGGCTAGCTGTTGCATGCAGCTTACCTCTACTTCATCCCCAACCACCTGAATGATCTGCCCCACAAATGGTTTGTCTTCATATCTGACAAGAGCAAACTTTCCCTGCTTACTTTCCTGATCTTCCACGCTGTCAGTTGTTGAGGTGGTGGCTGGTGGGTCCCGGAAATCGACTACAGATGGCCCATGACAGTTGCAGATAGGGTTAGGGTTAAGAAGTTTATGGAAGTTTAAATTAAAAATAAAAAACTTTGACATTTCAAAAAAATCACTTAAATTACAATCTAATTAAACCCTATAAAGCTACTGTTCATGCTAAACAGTTTTTAATCTATTTAAATTATAAAACTAATATAACTGGCACCAAATATGACATACTCTTGGCCCTGAATCTGATCAAATTGGTCTCAAACAGAAATGAGTCAAATGGTGTAACCGGTTACACCATTTGACCTTTCTATCTAAAATCAAAATTTGCAGACATTGTTATGGACAACTATGTACACACTTGACCTTTATGTGAATATTCAAACACAGATTTTACATTAAATTAAATATTTTATGATCATTATGATTTATCAATGTTTTAATCAGGTCATACCATTTGACATGCAACCTTAGCTTGCCTGACCATAGCCTAAAAACACTTAATTATGTTACATTTTTAAGAGAGCTACTAACCTTGACACACGGCAGACAGGGGCCGTTTCTCAATTCACGAGAACGCGAGTACGGACTCGCGTTCTCGTCAAGTCCGGTCTTGGCGAGAACACAGGAAGATCGGACTTGACAAGAACGTGAGCACGCAGCACGTATGGTGTATTGGAACAGAAGCGTACTTGTGACGTCATGAGACGCACAGTTCTTTAGCATTTCTTTAACATTCAAAACTATTTATATACTACACCACAATAAATCTTATTGAAAAATTTATTAAAACAACATTTTTAATTTCTAAAAAGCCTCAAAATTATCTTGCCGCGGTGCATTCTGGGCAAGCGGTCAGTCTGAGGAACGCACAAATCTGCTCTGATGCATGCTCGATAAAGAGGGCGGGCGAGAACAACATCCGGGGAATTCGGCGCGTTCTCGGTTTGGCGTTCTCGGCAATTGGAACAGTGCTCGGGCTGAGGCTGATGACGTGTCACGAGCACACGAGACCGCTCAAGAACGCAGGGCCGAGAAACGGCCAGGGTCTTCAAGGGTCCTTCTCTGTGACATCATTTCCTGTCACATGATCCTCTGACATAATACTGACAAAATGACTCCTTAAATGGTGGTTACACCAGTTGACATTTCAAGTGGTTGATGTGACAGACTTGATTCCCCATATTAATTAAATAATTCAGAATAATGGGGTTTCGTTACTTTTATTAAATATAGACAAGTTCTAGTGCAAGATTATTTTGGAAGTGATTTTGGAGAGAAATACAAATTTTTTTCAGCAAGTGAAATTATTTGGTTCATGTTTTTGTGGTTACACCGCATTGACATTTTTACCCAAATTCTCTTAATACGCTCTCAAAATTGAATAAATCCAAACTTTAAGATTAGGGTTTGATGAAAATTATGTTTGAAAATAATGTATCAAATTATTTTCAAATTTTAATCTAACCCATATGTACACAAAAAAATGAGCGTCACGTCATTGACCCTGAAACATGTGTTGAACTATACTTATTTTCCTTTTCTTTCCACAGGGCATAATTTTTCTTTTATATTCTTCAAAGTTGATTGTAAAATATATAAATGCACTGAGTGCAATAGTGCCCTGATTTATAATAAAGATTTTCTCATGTTCAATTTTGAGATTCATGTAGCCACCTTTTAAATACACATAAATAATTTTCTAGTTAGGTCATCTTCTGGAGGTAGAAAACTTCCTTTCAAAAGGATAGTTCACAGCACTTGTACTTTTAATGTATGTTCTTCTGTGAGTTGATGTAACATTTCTAACAAAAGAATAAATTGGTTTGATCACAAAACATAACACTTTATTTTGTAATGGATTTTTACCAAAGATTCAATAAAAGTTTTCATGCTCAACATAAGCATAGGCACTTTATTTTTCAACAAATTTGACCATATCATCACTGTCAAAGTACATAACTTGGGTCTCAGTGTTCAGTAACAGAGAAGTACAAGAGTCTTGCTGTTATAAATATGAAAAGTATGTCTTGAATATATGTTGCCCTGCGACAGACTGGCGACCTGTCCAGGGTGTACCCCGCCTCTCGCCCATTGACAGCTGGAGTTAGGCACCAGCACCCCTCGCAACCCCATGAGGGATAAGCATGCATAGATAATGGCTGGATGGATAGATGTCTTGAATATGAGGAGCAGTGGTGTGGTTTATAGAACATCCATCCATCCATTTTCTGCCCACTTAATCCCTCATGGGGTCGTGGGGGTTGCTGGTGTCTATCTCCAGCATTCACTGGGCGAGAGGCGGGGTACACCCTGGACAGGTCGCCAGTCTGTCGCAGGGCGTTTATAGAACATATATAATTTAAATAGTTTCTGTCCTCTATGATAGATTACAAGGCAAATGTGAAGTTAAATTTCTTGCTATTGTCCTAATAGATGTAGCAGCATATATTTGCTGTCATACACAACCAGAAGCACACAAAATATAACACCTAACAACAAAATTCAAAAAGTTATGTACATCGTGATGAAACGTATAGGTACATAGGAGTAAATGAAAACAGGTCTGTTTCTTTTTTGTCCCTCCATATGAATTTCTTTCACTGCTTGGCCTTCAGTGGTTGTGGGGTCTCCAGCTGGTTATTTCTGACTGTGTGGGAAAGTGACAGGGTCATTCTGGACAAGTCAAAATCATTTGCTGCACAAACTTTTCCATATTTTTACAAGCAAATATCACAACTCTCACAGGTTTGTATGTATTCAAGCTCTTAAAAATAAGTATAACTCAATTGTTTCATCTGGTGTGGACGGTGCATGAAGAAAGTTTTCTGTCATCAGAAGGTATGATAGTTTGAACACTGTCTCATCACGTGAATGGTCCGCTCTGAAGACATTGGGCTTTGCAAGTTTCCACTGCTTGCTCAGAAACCTGTTTGAAATGATCTTGTTCAAGAAAAAGCTGTGGAAGGGTATACAGCGTGTAGGGCCGGCCACCTGAAGCAATTGCATCTCTACTCTTACGAATGATGTGGGTGTTCCATAAGTGAACCACTTTTTGGAGTTCTTTCCGAAAGACAAGAAAATAAACAAGTTATTAAAGTACATACTACATATTTAAAAGCATCTTGTATAAAAGGCTCGGATATTCTTTGTTTGTGATGTTGGTTTGGCTGCTATCAGGAAGTGACGTAGGTGTAAGTTCAGGGCGTTATCTGCTACTTCCGGTTCACTTCATAGTATGTCAGCTGTTTGCAGTTATAACTATCGATGCTCCGAGTGTTAAGTTAATGAATGAACACTGTTGGCAACACTGAGTATCAAAGTGGAATAAACCTGCTGACAGCAACAGTTAAAGGAGTGCGAGCCTCATTATACTACTACCTGTATCCTGACCGATACACCATCTTGTTGGCTGTTAAGACCTTAAAAGAACCAGCCTCTATCCTATTACCCCTTAACACATCTATCATATAGTATTTATCTTTTACATTCAATTAGGGAATGTAAATGTCCCTATCTGCATCCATGAATGAGGGCAGTCTGTGCTTCTTATTCCTTGCCAAAATCTTTAGAAAGGAATCTTTTCACTGTACATGAGCTGGACAGCTACCATCCAAGCATTCAGCCTCAGAGATGCAGCTGTCATTCACTTGCTCGTGAATGCTAGTCACATTAGAAAGCTTTGTATTCATCACTTTGATTTTACACAGTAAAATGCGAATAAATGTAGCATTATCTAGCTTAACCTTTCATTGTGTAGAGTACAGATATACTTCATTAGCTTTACAACTGTCGAATTAAAATGTAATTTCATTTCATTTCATTAAAATTCATAAAGGTGCAGTCACAGGCCCTGTTTACACGGACACAGTACTTAAATGGTGTAATTCCCATGCCGCGCCACTAGTAGTGCTGTGATCTTTGAAACTCCACGTCAAATTGCCCAGTAGAAGAAAACATCGGCTAGAGCGGCGGTTTTCAGTGTGAGGCGCGCCTCCCCTAGGGGGCACCAGAGCACTTTAGGGGAGGCGCGGTGCGAGGGGAAAAAATAAACCGGAGAAGAAGGTATCTGCTTGCGGTCTACTGGTGTGAGAGAAAGAATGGACAAATTTTTAGTAAAGAAAAAGGCAGGGGAGACAAGCTCTGGCATAAGTAGAAAAAAGAGGAAGTATGACCATGACTACTAAAGTTTGGATTTTCCTGGACTGCTCCCGATGATGCTCCAAGGCCGCAATGTGTAATCTGCAAGGAGGTTCTGGCTAATGATAGCATGAGACCCTGTAAGCTCCGGCGTCACATTCAAACAAAGCACCCAAGTTTAGTGACCAAGCCGCAGGAGTTTTTTGAGAGGAAGCTGAAGGAGCTGTGCACAGAGAAAAAAACAATAGAGACGTTCAGTTCTGTTAACACTAAGGCAACAGAAGCATCTTATCGGGTGGCCTTACGCATTGCAAAGACGGGGAAACCCCACAACATCGGTGAAACTTTACTCCTTCCTGCTGCTAAGGACATGTGTTCAGTAATGATGGGAGAAGCTGCTGCTGCCAAACTGAATGTCATCCAGTTGTCTGACAACACCATCCAACGCCGAATCTCAGATATGGGCGCAGATGTGCGGCAACAGGTAGTGGACAGTGTTCGTGAAAGCCCCTCCTTCTCCCTTCAGCTGGACGAAACGACTGATGTCGCCAACTGTGCTCAATTAATGGTGTACGTGCGTTATGTTAAAGAGCTAAATGTGCACGAGGAGTTTTTGTTTTGTCACCCTCTGCCCTCGCGCACTAGCCTCGTGAGACCATCCTGATCTCGCGAGCTTTCAAGGTTTCACTCGCAGATCAGTCTGGCTACTCTCCGTTAAAGAAAATTTGGAGCCGTTCACCAAACGAACGTCCAATCAGCGTTGGCTTTGAGGCGGGTTGAGGTGTGACGCAACGGGAAGCGCGACAGTTCAGTCTAAAGAACATGGCGGCTTCAGCCGATGAAACTAGCGTTAGCGTGGCTATCGAGCAAGTTTTATCGGGATTACAGAGTATTTCTTTGCTGAGCTAACGAGCCTTTACCTGCAGCAGCAAGAGTAGCTTGGCTTGTGGTTGTGTTTTCGTCGTCGCGACGAAGCATGTTGACGAGTACGTCATATGCTTCGTTGATCTGATTGGTTTATTTGGCCCGTCTATCACCGACATAGGCCAATCAGCTAACCAGTATTTTCGCCCCTTCCCAAAATTACTTCAACGGAAGGTTTCCAGATGGATATGCGGAGCAAATCCATCTGGCGGAGTCAGGTAACTCGCGCACTACAGCAGAAGAAATCTTCAAGGTTTTGAATGATTTCATGCGGGACAATAATGTGGATTGGGGCCGCTGCTGTGGAGTATGCACTGATGGGGCAAGGGCAATGACAGGTCGGCACAGTGGTCTGGTAAAAAAGGTGCAAGAGGTCGCCCCGGCTGCTATTTGGACGCACTGCATAATCCACCGCCAGGCCTTGGCAACTAAGAGGATGCCCCAAGAGCTGCGCACTGTGCTGGACGAGGCAGTAAAAATTGTTAACCTTATAAAGTCGCGCGCCATGAATGCCCGTCTCTTCTCCATCCTCTGCAACGAGATGGGCGCGCACTTTAAACAGCTGCTTCTGCACTCGGAGGTCCGGTGGCTTTCCCGAGGAAAGGTTCTCACGCGCCTTTGTGATCTCCGTGAGGAAGTCCTTCTTTTCCTCGCTGAAATCAACTCTCCACTGGTAAAACACACGGAGGACATAAAGTGGGTTGCAAAGCTTGCCTATCTTTCGGATGTCTTCGAAAAGATAAACACACTGAACATCTGTCTGCAGGGGAAAGAGTGCAACGTCTTTTACGCACACGATCAACTCTGTGGATTTAGGAAAAAGTTGGAACTGTGGGGTGCGCGTGTGGAGCGGGGATCAGTGGAAATGTTTCCCACCTTAGAGGATGTTTTGGCCAGAGCGGGGCTGAAGGTGGAGTTTTTACAGCAGGTGGTCTGCGCGCATTTGGAGGGGATGCGCGAGCAGTTTGGAGAGTATTTTGGAGAGGAGACAATGGCAAACCAGTGGGTGAGAAACCCATTTTCCTTCCCAGTGACACTCAAAGATGGACTTTCAGCAGGAGAGGAAGAGGCTCTGGCTGAGCTGAGCTGTGACATGGACTTGAAACAGAGGATGAGTGACATGTCACTTGCGCACTTTTGGCTGTCAGTAGGGACTGAATTTCCACAG
This sequence comes from Fundulus diaphanus, assembly GCA_037039145.1. Taxonomy (NCBI): domain Eukaryota; kingdom Metazoa; phylum Chordata; class Actinopteri; order Cyprinodontiformes; family Fundulidae; genus Fundulus; species Fundulus diaphanus. Next base: position 19,569,169 of record CM073130.1, on the reverse strand, counting down.
CTCTCCATGAAGGCAGTGAACGTGCTGCTCATCCCCTTCACTTCAACCTATCTCTGCGAATGTGGGTTTTCCGCATTCGCAATGATAAAAAGCAAATACCGGTCAAGGCTGCTGGTTGAAGATGATCTGCGGTTATACCTCTCCACAGTGCAACCGCGCATTAACCGGATTTGCGCATCAAAAGCACAAGCACATTGTTCCCACTAAAACTAAGATGAGCTGTACAGTAATGTTACCAATGTGTTGCCATGTTGCCAATTTAGTTAAAATCATAAATAAAATGAGTTACACATGATTCAGGACCGTGATAGAAAAAGAAAGGGTGCGCATAGCGTTAATTGTTTTTTCCTTTGTATGCCTCCGCTCTTTCATACAGCACACTCTTTTAGCTCGAGATAAATTGTTTAGATGAGCCACAAAAAGAGCTCCACGATTTTGCAACTGTTTAGGTTTTTGATTTATTTTTTAATTTCAAGGAAATGTGCAACATTTACAGATGTGTTCCAAAGATCTGTTAAAAATGTTTTTGTTAAGATGTGAAAACACTGTTGGTATCTCAAACATTAAACTCAGAATCTCAGATGTAACGTTTGTTTGAGAAAACGGTTGAAAAATGAGTTTGGGGTTGTTCTTATCATTAGAAAAATGAAAAAAAGGGCTTATTTGCCATACAAAGGCCCTGATAAAATAATTACAATGGGAGGAAATGTTTTAAAATGTTCATGTGTTAAATTTCATTCAGATAAAGTGTCATTTTAAAAGATGAGATGGTTCTAAAATAAAAGCAATTAGAAGGTGTTTTGTGGTGGCATTTGTTTGTGTGTGGGTTGATAATTGGGGGGGGGGGGGGGTGGGGGGGCGCAGCAGGCATTGTGCTCCTTCGAGGCTGGCTCACTCTTTCATACTTTGAAAACCCCTGGGCTAGAGCATAGACATAATATAAGAGTAGACGCGTCATTGGGCGGGTTCTGCCTATGCTGCCATGCGTCAGAGCGTCCGCCATCTTAAATGTGGCAAATCTGCAGTTACTCAGTCACTTAAACAGAATCAGAGGGACTTTAATCTCTGAATATACTTTGTATTCGTAGTATTTTTTTTTGTAATATTACAAGTTTATTTTCGTATCCCTTTAGCTTCATTCTCCTGAATTTATTCTCCTAAAGAATAAAAATATTTAAAATTATCTAACCTGGCCCTATTACTCCAGGAGTGAAATAATTCTGCAAACTGTGATTATTCTGGAAATGTTCCCCCTTAATTCTAATATGATGTTTTTATCAAAACATTATCACTTTTGTGTTTGTTTGTTTATTTTTACTTTATTGGCCTAGGACTTTTTTTCCTCATATTATTAATTTTACCTCTTTAATACTCACCCAAAAAGTCTATTCCTAAAGGTTCACATGTGACATGGTTTTATGAAATAATGAAGACCACAATGTTTAGATTTAACAAATTGATCCTTGTATTCATAACACATATACACACAAATATATATATATATATATATATATATATATATATATATATATATATATATATATATATATGTGTGTGTGTGTGTGTGTGTGTATTTATTGCAGCACAGGAATGAGGCATCTTCTCTGATCCACGTTCACAATAACAGAACTCAACTTTTTTCTGCCACATACAATATGGCGGTGACGTTGACGTGCGAACCTGCGCCCTATGACGCGTCTACGTATATATGTCTGTGGGCTAGAGTACTGTTTCGGCTGCAAACTCTTCTGTAGTAAATTCTGTAAATTTCTCTCGACAAAAGTTACTATATTGCAGTTATTATTATCCATCATGCACTTACCAAATATGACTTCAAACAGCTTTAAAGTCCTGAATTCCCGCTTTCCATTCCGGCCCACAAAGTTATACTGCCTTGACAGGTCATGGTCCACGATAAAGACCATCATGCGTCGTGTGGCCTCATCCACAGTGCTCCCTCTAATGTCTGCCACTGCTGTGACCTAAGGGGGAACAAAGTCAGTACAAAGTTAAATCATTTTTAATTTTTTTGCAGCTTTTAATGCCTCGCTTTTATTGACAGTAGACTGACAGGAAAGGGGTGGAGGAAGGGGAGAGACATGCCGCAAAGGACCCCGGGTCAGACCAAAGGCCTCCAAACATGGGCCGCGCTACCTGCTACGCCACGAGCGCACCCCCAGCTAAATCATTTTTATAGCCACTGGAGTAAACCTGACAAAAAGACAAACTCTGGATAAAGATTATTTTCATTGTTGTGGAGAGGTCTGAAGAACATCTCCGGCTTTGGGCAGAGGACCAGCAGGGCTGCAGACGGTGACACCAAGTTTGCAGAGGAGTTGAACACATTCTTCACCCGGTTTGACTCCCCCCACACTGGCCCCCTCCTTCCCGTCAACTCTCCACAAGTCTCCAACCACCAGCCCTCCAGAGATCTACCATCCCCCCCACCGCCACTCTTATCAACGACCGACGTCCCATCCACACCTTCGGTCCTACCTTCCTCCCCCCTCACAATCACACCTATGCAGGTGAGAGGTCAGCTGATGAGGCTTAAAGTACTTCTTGATTTTGAGATCATACAAGTTGCTAAATGTTAGAAAGTTCACATATGACCTGAGGGGAAAAAAAATCAAAATTCGATGAAAAAGTGGATTTTTAAGGCTTTTTAGCTCAAGGCTCATAAAAAATGTTGCATGACCGATGACGTAATATGTGGATAGGCGTTGATCTGTTGACATGGTAACAAGATACTTCCTGGTTGCAAACTCGCTTTCTCAAAGACAAATAGACGGATTAAACATGGCTAAAAAAATGTGTGGCTTATGGTTGGTCAAATACCAACAAGGATAATGTCTCTTTACACACATTTCCGAACCCAAAAAGTCCCGGTGTTGTGCGAAATTCAGCTCCCCTTTGAAAATCTGTTCCCCTCTGAGTTGGGAGCGCTGCAGCCAGAGAGGCGGGGTTTCACGGCGCTTCTGATCGGTTTCTCGGTAAAACAACTCATATAATCATGTCAAGATGGTAACATTCAGTTTAATCGGCAGCTGTTGTTTACAAAATTGTAAAATAAAAATAAATAAACGCTGTCTTCAGGCAGCTCATCGTGCAGTGAAGCGGAGAAATCTCGCCGTCATCACAGCAGCCTGCTGAGAAGCAACATGCTCACTAGTGAGCGGCATGGGGGTTCCGAACCGAAAGGCTATGGGTCTATCCCCACAGCCCTTTCGGTTCGACGCCCCCCCCCCCGGAGAATATGAGCGTCACAGCGCAGCAGATAAGCGCGTCCGCTCTCAGAGCGCTCACGTCTAGATTATTTAGTAAAATTCCGGGAACACATAATGCTGAAATTAATGCTATGGTTTGTGCTAAATGTACATTTTTATATGTGCTGTTTTGGCGGATTTCAGCCGTCATAAACGATGCCAGACAATCGAGCTTCAACGAGTTGTTTCGGTGTTTACATCCACACGGTCAGCCATGACTGTGATTATGAGCACCAGTTCCAATTATACATTAGCAAACCATTTCGTTTATTCTCCTAAAATGTTTTTCTCAGACTTACCCGAGTCGTAACAGACTCGGGTAAGTCTTTCATGTTAAAATCATCACTTTGTGAATCGCCATCTGAACTTCTGGTGGTGTACTTCATTGAACTCTCTGTAGCGTAGCCTGGGCAACGCCCACAAACTACGTCATCGACCCAAAGTGTGGATTTTCAGCCTAGCGGTCGCCGAGGGACTATTTTAAGTCCTTAAAAAAACCTTTAACGGCGCAATCACGATCTTAATGCTACATTTTTTGAAAATATGGTCACTAATGCATGTATTTCCGAGCTGGTCGATCTCAGAATCAAGAAGTACTTTAAACAGAGGAAAGCCTCTGGACCGGACGGCATCCCCCCCAGGCTGCTGAGGACTTGTCCAGATGAGCTCTGTGAGGTCCTCAGCTACATCTACAACCTGAGCCTCAGCCTCGGGGTGGTGCCCACCCTGTGGAAGACCTCCTGTGTGGTACCGGTTCCCAAAACACCGCACGCCAGGGAACCGGCCCACTTCAGACCAGTCACCATGACCTCCCACCTGATGAAGACCATGGAGCACCTCATCCTAGCTCACCTGCACACCGTGGTCAGCCCCACCCTGGACCCGCTGCAGTTTGCCTACCGGCCCAACATCGGTGTAGAGGATGCCATCATCTACCTGCTGCAGCGGGCGCTCACCCACCTAGAGACCACCGGAAGCGCTGTGAGAGTCATGTTCTTTGACTTCTCCAGCGCTTTCAACACCATCAGACCGGTGCTGCTGAGGGGGAAGCTGGAGGACGCTGGGGTGGACAAACATCTGGCTGACTGGACCATCGACTACCTCACTGACCATCGACTACCTTACTGACCGCCCTCAGCACGTGCGGCTGCACGGCTGTCAGTCAGAGGTGGCACTCTGCAGCACCGGGGCCCCCCAGGGCACCGTCCTGTCTCCATTTCTATTCACCCTCTACACCTCGGACTTCACCTACAACACGGACAGCTGCCACCTTCAGAAGTTCTCTGATGACTCGGCCATCGTGGGCTGTGTGTCTGAGAGGAACGAGCTGGAGTACCGGTCGGTTATCATGGACTTTGTGGACTGGTGTGAGACGAACCATCTGTGTCTAAACACCAGTAAGACCAAGGAGATGGTGATCGACTTCAGGAGAAGACCCCCACCTCACTCACCTGTGAACATCCAGGGGCAGGACATAGAAACTGTAGAGAGTTTCAAATACCTGGGTGTTCACGTCAACAATAAACTGGACTGGACTCATAACACAGACGCTCTGTACAAGAAGGGCCAGAGCCGCCTCCACCTCCTGAGGTGGCTGAGGTCCTTTGGAGTGAGCCGGCTTAAGACCTTCTATGACTCTGTGGTGGCCTCAGCCCTCCTCTATGCTGTCGTCTGCTGGGCCCCTGGCAGCGCAGAGCGGGACAGAACGAGGCTGAATAAGCTGGTGAGGAAGGCCACTTCTGTCCTGCGCTGCACTCTGGACTCGGTGGAGGAAGTGGCTGAGAGGAGGGTGTTGTCCAAGCTCACATCCATCATGGACAACACCTTTCACCCCCTGCACCAGACTGTAGAGGACCTGAGCAGCTCCTTTAGTGCCAGACTTAGACATGCTGTCTGTAAATAGAACCGTTACCGCAGGTCATTCATCCCTGCTGCTACCAGACTATAGACCAGTTCACGTGTGACGTCAGCGCTACGTCCGGGTCACGGTGGTTGGCAAAAACAGCACTGTTCTCGTCTACTACATGACAAAACGGGTGATTTAGAGCGTATTTTTAGTTAGTTTACTTTTGGAATCTAAACAATGTCTACCACTTGTTGTGCTCCCGGTTGCACACAGAGGCATTCCAAATCGTTGGATCTACGTTTCTGTCGTTTCCCGAAGGACAAAGAAAGAAGAAAGAAATGGATAATTTCAATGAAAAGAGCGCAGGCAGACACTCCCAATGTACTGGGGGATCCATCATACTACGACAGAATATGCTGTCTACACTTCATCTCCGGTAAATACAACTTAATTCTGCTCTAGTCATTGTTCTATTTGAATAGCGGCGGAGGGGAGATGGCGATCGCTAGACGGAGCCAGGAGAAGCGGAGTTAATGCGCTGCAGCAGCAGCAGCAGCAGCTGCATTACGCCCCCGTTCACGGGCGCTAGTACTTCTGTGTTTACGCGGCAATGTCGCCGACACCCCCACCCATTTTAACAAGACAAAAACACCAAAATAATCCGTTGTGAACTATGTTTTTTTTTAACCTACCGGGCGGGTCTTCCTGTCCGACTCCGCGTTCGTATGTTACACATGTCTGAACATCCATCCATCCATCCATGTTCTGACCCGCTTAATCCCTCATGGCGTCGCGGGCGTTGCTGGAGCCTATGTCCAGATATAATATAATTGCAGCCGTCCAGTGGTTTCATGCTTCCATGCTCTCTCGTGTGTACTGGCCTGCGTGTTTATAAGGTAGCTGTATATGTCGCGGTACTGAACGCTTGGCAGCATTTCACAGACTCGCTCCGTCCCTTCAGGCTTTTGCTGTGTGGATCTGGCAATCTGATACCATCAACCATCAACTTAGTCTTAAAACGATCTTGTGATACGTTATCTAAAGAAGAAAAATACGTGGAGAACTCGTCAGTTTCTCTGTTTGCGTCCGCCATTGTGTTCGTCTTTTGCCAACCAGTCCGGCGCGCATTTGGTCGGAATCACTGCCAATTGGTCGGAATCACTGCCAATCCTCCACCATTTTCAAAATCAACAATTGCAAAAGGCAACATGCTTAAAGAAAAAAAATACACATCAATAGAAATTCATACATGCATAACAACAAATAAAAAAAACAAAAAAAACAAATAGGTAGCACACTAGTGCAGGAGTGACAATGCCACATATCCACTCTTGTGTGGTAACAGAACCATTTTTGTTTTTAAGTCCTCCAGGTAGGAGCTGCAAGTGTTCAGATAAATTGAAGACAAAAAGAATTCCAATAAGTGAGGAGTCCATTGGATAGGTTAAAAACGGTTGGGTGTTTTCAAAGGAACTACACAGTACTTTAACGGTTCCGGAATGTGACAATATGTTTTGCACAATAACAACATTTCCCCCAACAGAAAAACAGTTATTGCCACAAGAAGAGGAGATCAGCGTCTGTCCATCATTGTAAGATCTATACTATCACTATCTGGCATATCATATGAATCCCAATTTTCATTGATATGATCAAATGATGGAATGTTACAGTCATAAAAAACATCAGTGGAATTTTCTTCTTCATGATTACTTGATAAATTCTCATCGCAAGCATCGTAGAAAGTGTCCATGGAATCTATGTTCTCAGAATTAACTGCCAACAAATCAGTCAACTCCTTTTCGAGCATAAGCAAATGTTCCTCCACTTTTGCCAATATTTTCCTCCTTTTTGTTCTTTCTGAAATCTCCATTATTTCAAAAAAAAAAAAAAAGAAAAGAAATGTTTTAGCTTTCAGCTATGATAACAAACACAGGATATAACAAACTCCAACCAACAATTGCAAATGGTTTGGTTAGAAAATTTGTTTCTGTGGTTAATCACAGATCAAAGTCGATGTAAAATGAAGCTAGATTTGTTTTGAGTTTATCCCATCACAGAGGTGACTATAGGCTAATGTGTGCATTATAAGGCGGAGGGATTTCCGCTGGTTATATGCACTGCATCGTCACTTATTTAAGAGTCAAAAAGCGACTTCACTTTCAGAAACAAATCCAAAGAACAGCAACCCGCAAATAGGAAAAAAAAAAACCTTAAAGTAGGCACTTGGATTTTTTTTTCAACTACTTTAAGTGTTAAATATTTTTGGTTTAAATAACAGAGCTCTTTAAATGATAAAAAATGATATATTATTTGTTGAAATCGGGCGACTTTTGACAGAGTTATGACTGATAATAAATCAAGAAAATCACAATTATCGACAATAGAAAATTAATTCGAAATAACTGAAAATTCTTTACAAATTAAAGGACACATTAAAAAGAATATTGAAAGGATGATAACTTTTTTATTGAAATAGATATCAAAATGAAACTTTGAATGTATTTAGGTGAATAATAGATGATAAATATTCCAGTCTCACAAATGCAATACAGTTTTACCTTGACCTTTTTGTGAAGGTCAGGTGAAACAGTTTTCTTTTCAAAATTATTACAGAGGACAACTGTAGATTACAATAAACCTGAACAATTTCATGCAAAAACAAGCAAATGTATCTATAGTAAATGAAATTTAATCAATATTAAATCAAACTAGAATGTTTAAGTGCCACTTAATCTAGTTTATCGTGGCCATATTGGAAAATGGCCGGTGTTACTCAAGTTTTTTTCAGCAATAAAAAACATGTCGTGTCACATATCAAATTATAGGTTGTGATCTCCCGAACACAATACAAACACCCAATGTATAACTCAAAACAGACAATAGTAAAACATGCTAAACAAGAATAAGATCGTCAAAAGCAAAATCAGATAAGAACTTATCAACCTCGATTCTTTCATCTTCCCCATCTACTTCTTCCTCACCCTCTTTCCATTATGTAATGGTGTAGTAGGCCCCTGATTTTAAAGTTTTTGATTTAATTATCCTACCATGGTAAAGGACTGTTTCCCCATCTTCATACCAGTACTGGTCAATGTAGGAATTTAGAAGGCTGCTTCTGTCTTCCAGCACCGTCTTCAGAACTCTTGACTTCTGCTGACACATGCCAAACTCTGTCAGTCTCTCCTCGTCATACCTGTTGTTTTTAATCATTTCTTTCAGGATCTTCTCCAGTTTTCTTTTCAGAGCTTCATGTCGTTTTTGTTTTTTCATATCCTGTCTTTTCAGACGAATCTTCTCTCTGAGTTCCTCCCTTTTTTTCCGAAGAGTGCGGATCTCGCGTGCCCGTGCTATTGCAAAGTTGATGAGATTTTCCTGCTCGTCCAATGCTTTTCCCTTTAACCAACTCAGAGTTCTGTTTTGAGCACCCTTAACCTTTCCATCAATGAAGCCAAATGTTGCATTTGGAGCACGTTTGGCCTTGGAATCTGTCATTCCCAGTATCCTTTCGCTAAACATGTTGTCTACTGGAGCCGACCTGGTCCTTTCCAGCATCTCAAAGGTAGGTGCTGACAAGTCACCAGTCAGATATCTTGACAGCTGGTGTTCCAGGACTGTGACAGCACTAGGAAAGACTTTTCCAGTCACTTCCACAAATTCATGAAGGAGCTGGGGATCCACAGGAGTGCAGAGACTTAAAAAGGTTTCGTCCTCTCTGGTGGTTACAGTTCCAAAGATGTCAGTTTCACTTCTGAGAATTTCCACTGGATTATCACAGATGTTTTTCAGATTTTTGACTGCATCTTTGATTTCTGGAATCACTTCAAGGTTTGTTTTATTTTCTGCGTTCCCATAAAAGCGAGTCATCCAGGGTCCTGTAACGAGTTTGCCCATCAGCCCGAGAACTTTGAGGTGAAGGAGGATAGAGGGATTGCGCAAATCTTTTAAAATTGCTGCCCTCAAGTTGTTTTTTGTATTGCAGAATTCTTGCAGATATTCAATTAATTTGTCTTTCAGTGTGAAAAAGACTCCTGCCAAATGAAAGAGAACGTGAAGCCGATTGCCTACATAACGCATAATTTTTTTTGTTTCTATTCCTTGTTTTTTCAGAAACAATTTGAAGCCTTTTGGATCGCCTGTACCTTGTTTGAATCTCATTTTAGACAATGAACAGATCAAATTATCAGCATTGCATGTTTTTCCGTAACATTCACCTTTTATGTTTCTTTCTGAATCAATCTTTTTTAGGGCTTTTCTGGCTGCTACAGCGATTCCATCTATAGGATGAACATTGCAGTTGAGGCCTAGCAGATCTATCTCAAGGTCCTCCTCCAACTTTTGCCTTACACAGTTATTTACTGGAACACGATCAGAAACTGTATTTTTGATTTTTGAAATGACAGTTTTTCTCACTTCCAGAGGGTCCTTCTTGTGGAACAATGCATATGAGTCACTGACATCCTGAAGAGCTTCTGTAATATGAACAACATAATCCTCTGTCATTCCACCAGGCAGAGAATTAATTTGGAGTTCTAACCCCTTTGGTCCTTCACTAGGACTCCCAGGAAACATTATGTGAACTTCATTCACATATTCGGCTGCCAATGAAGTTGCATCCCATCCAAGGGTGAGGTTTTCTTCATTCACAACTGCTTCACCAATTTGAATATCATTTAGAACTCCAATTTCATAGGCAAATTGAGCGACAGTTGTCGCATTTGCCTTTGACTCCACCCGCATTCCAGTAATTTCTTTGACTACCTCCTCAATCACAGATGCTGTTTCTTCTACTGGAACCTGGTGGAGAAGACATGAATATGCTGCTTTTCTGTAGCCACTGCTGTAGGATTTCCTGTCTTTTTTTACAGAAATCTCAATTACAGGTTGCTTGCCTTCTTCCAAAAGAGTGGCCTTCAGGGCTTCATTTTCGCATTCCAGTTTGTTGTATTTTCTTTTTAGTTTAGTTAATTCTTTCTGAACAATGGACAACTTTGTAAAATGTTTGCAATTGCATTTTTTCTTTTTTGGATGTCCCTGAACAAAGCTGTGAGCACCTTTCAACTTCTGGATTTCCTTGTCTTTCTTTACTACCATTTCACGTAGTCGTTTTCGCTCAGAGCGCAGATTTTTTAATGTTCGGCCTCTTTTAAAATGACAATATTTTATGGTCCTAGCCTCTGAAGCAGAGATGTAAACCTCATCATACTCTCTCTTCCGTTTGTGACAAAGGCTGGCCATATTTACTAATGCAGCTCGTTTATGTGCACATTTTTGACAGTCAGTTTTGAGTTTCTTTGGAGAAGGCAAGCAGGTTGTCTTGGTATTCCTACAGTTTCCACTTCAATCTGTATCTGGAGGAGGATGAATCTGCTCATCACAGTTAGGAACAGTCCCAGTTTGTTTTTTAAATATTAGAAGATTAAATTCTTCGAAGAGAAAAGGAACAAGTGTACCCACATCACGTTTTATGTTTTGCCGTTTTGAATAAATGACATTAATGTCACGATTTACAGCACTTTTTACAGCATCAAAGCTGAATTCTTCAGTGTTTGAAATTAGACCTTTTTGCTTTGTGATTGACAGCAAGTGTCTAGCTGTACTAATATAATCCTTCCTGTGCTTTGCTTTAGTGTGATGAATAAAATACACAAATCCCTTTCTTATTGTCCCTGGCACAAGTTTTCCCTCCGAGTCCAAGTCCTCTGCAAATGTTGCAGAAACGTATTCATTAAATTCAAGAGCGGTCTTTGGCAACAGGCTGATCTCAACAGGCCGATCTGCAATGACACAGAGGGTATCATTCATTTCTAAGATGCTTTTCTACTGAGAAGAACTAGAAGATTCTGAGGGCCAAATAAATTTGTTGTTGAACACATTTTTATCCAGTTTAATGGAGTGTCTGGACTTTCCATCACAGCATGATTAACCTCAAAGAATCTCAACACCAACCTGCCTTGCCTTTACTAACCTGTCTTTTCATTGTCCATCATGTCTCTGGAAATTTCGAATAATTAGTTTGCTCACACTTTCTTGTAATGAAAACTCGACTGAAATAGAAGACAAAAACTAATGAAGTACACTAATATCTATTTGACTTTTATTTCCATATTTATTCATGTATTTAAATATTCATTTATTTCATTGACATATCAATGAAAAGAAACATATTTTTAATACTTATTTTAATTTCGGGCAAAGGAGCCAATCAGCACCGATATGACCGAAACAGAATTCATATTTCCAGCTATTTAAAAAGCCATTAAATTAACAATTACAGAAAATATCAAATAAACAGCTAGTGTATGAGACAATATTCAGATAAATATTTTTACCATTTTCACTCTGTCGTGGTCAGACATGATGATGGAGGAAGTGCAAACAATTTGTCTGAATGATGCTGTGTTACGGCTTGCTTTACTAACTATGTGTAATTTCTATAACAGTGAAATGCCACCAAATCCAGCACCAAACAGACTTATGCGGCTGGCAGCGTATAGACAATTCACTCTATGGCTGTACGACAAGCTTGGCAAGAAAAATAGACGGGTCATACCATCGTGTGTAGTTCTTGCCATTAGGAATAAATATCCTAGTGATGATGGAGTTTATCTCGGGTTTAAAGAAGCTGACAATGATAGCTAGTTGTTTTTTGTATGTTGAACTAATAAAAAATACATGTGAAATGTATATAAAGTGTAAGTTTTTAATCCTAGCATGGTGAACAATTTTCAAATGGTAACCCTAAAGTCAAAAGTGTCCAATGTCATATTTTGAATTAGCCCTTAAGTCTATATTCAGTTTAAATTTTCACCCAAGCATGTATTATTTACCACGCTGATACAAATTTTAACTATAACTAGAAAACTGCCTGGAAGGCACTGACTGCTCTGTATTATTTATGTAACCACAAATTACATACCTTACTATGTACTTAGCTTACAAAACAAACAGAAATGTACAATACAATGGAAAAAAACTAGGAATATCTTCAGAAATTTATTCTCCACTTATCAATTTTTTTTGACCAGATGGATCTATAAATCAACACAAAAATAAGGCCTATAAAAAGTTTTGGCCGTTTTTACTTATCTGAACAATGTATCTGAACCTTTTTATTTAGTCAGATCTACTTAGTTTTTTTTTCATTCCCTTTTAATGATTGACTGTCAAACAAAGGACAAATACTCAAATGTATAGGTACATTTCTAAGACAAAAAAGCAACAGGAAGAAAAGGTCATCAATGCAAAATATGATTTATTTTGTTCATATGCATTCACTGTCTTAATGGTCCTTGATAAATCTAGTGTGCTGGCTCTTCAAGAGTTCATTTGTTGGGGGCCTTGCAACTGGTGCTATGTTGGCAGGCAAATCAGGACAGTCTATACTAACTAGGTCATGCTCCTCTGACTCAGCTAAGGATTTCATCATCCTGTGAGCATGGTCCAGAGTTTTGGCCTCGAGGATTGGTTGCACATGCCACCTTTTGTCCTGTTTCCGACAGATGGACTTAAACCTTAATTTTCCAGTTTTTTTGTGCACTGCCTGTGCACGACCAACATTTTCATTGAATAGTCTGGAGATTCAATCATCTGACGCTTTCTTGGGGTGGACGTGAGAGGCATAATCTCTGGTGTTTCTCGGTTGCAACAGTGGTCACGTTCGATTGCCTGTCGACTGACTGTTCCTGTCCAGACTGGTGTTCCATCATAAGGGGACAGTAGCTCACACTGTACACCTTTGTCACATGTCTCTTTTATAACACACTGTGTTGCTGAATCACAGAAACTCCGTCTTTTTGTTTCTGGTCTTCTTTGGGTGGACACTGGGCTGCTCCTTTCTTGAACAGTAACACTTTTCCTGTCGCTGTCCAGTAGCACCTGTCCAGTAGCACCTGTACTTCCAAGAACTTCAGAAACCTTAAACAAATAGACACATGTACGTATTAAAATCATGTGACTTGAAGTAGGCATTAACAAAAAAGAAGACCGTGTGATTGCCTAGAATAGCTTGAATAATAAAACTAAATCATTACCATTTCCTGTTGTTGGCGTAAGAGGCTCCGATTCGTTGACAACGTTCTTTTTCTTTTTTCTTTTCTATAACAAAATACTGTGGGGACGGCAGTGGGTGTGAATCTCCTTCGTAGAATTGACTGTTGGTTTTCCTCTCCATGGACTTCAGCTACAACATGAAATTAAAAAAAGTTAGGTGTACTGCTCATATTCATGTACAAAATCAATTCACACACATTTGATTAAAATAATACTACAATTGCTTCTAAGCAGGGGCGCAACTACCCAGTATAAGAGGGGTATGCAGCATAAGTTTTGGCGCCCCCCACCTGGATTAAAATAAATAAATAAGTGCCAGACATCATCATGTATGGTCTTTAAATAATAAAGGTTTATTTTAAAGTATATCAGCCACTGTAGGCCTGCCATAATAATAATTAGATGGTATATTATTAACAATGTTAACACATAATAAACAGTTGCAAATTGACAAACATTAACATTATCATTATAACCAATCCAACTTAATGTAGCCTTTCTAAATCAGCCTAGTGATGGCATCAGATAAGACAACTATTATGCAGTAAGGTTTTGCTGCTGTTGAAATTACATTCACATTTTGGATTTTAAAAAGTAGAAATATGGATAGCCTTAGCACAGACCTTTAGAGAGAGAGATGTGACTCTGTAATTACAGCTTCCATGTCACCCAACAAATGTAAAGCAGCCTACATGTCTGACAGCACAGCTAACATGAACAGCTAATGGTAAAACAACATCTTTATTGCATATTATTTATGCATGAGTTACTGCATAAGTTATGTTTTCTGGATTCTGGTCATTTATTGTACATGCTACCTTATATTTTCCACTATGTCAGCGCAGCAACATTGGTTTTGCATTAAGCTAGAAGCTAGCTGTAAACCCCCATTTGGTTGCTACATTCCCACTGTTAGCAAACACAAGCTAGTCTGTTCATATATATTCATATTGTATGAATATACAAGCCTAAGTAACGGGAGCAAATCTATGCATGATTCCATGGTAAACCAAAGTCATTGCATTAGTTATATACATCAACAGCTAATGGTAAAACAAAATATATTAATGATTCCATGATAAACCAGTTTATGTATTTGTTTTCCAGATCCTTGTCCTGTATTGTACCTGCTACCTTACAGGGTTTCCTGCAGCGCTATACTCACGCTACCGCCCCCCCCCCCCCCCCCCCAGTCGATCCGCGCAAAACTTGTCGCCCCGCTTAAGCAAATTCCTGCCTTATATTTTCCAGTTTTCAACTCAGCAACCTCGGTTTTGCACATTCTAAGCAAGCTGTGAACCCCCCATTTGGCTGCTATGTTAGTAATCGCTAGCTAGTCTCTTAACGTGAATAACGTTATTTGCAAGCCTCCAAGCACAGCCGTCAAACTTTAATTCTTACCTGTTGCCTTTCACCATCCACTTGTTTAACTGCTGTTGCATCCCTTGACGTATTAGTTTTAGTTATAGCTAATGATACCCTGATTTTTCCTTGTTGACCGGACTTCCCCATTAATGATTTCAGACAGAAATATTTGATGATTACCGAGAATGGACTACGGAGCGGAGCGGAGCGGAGCGCTGCGCTTTGTCTGCATCCTCCCCCTCCTGGCAGTCACCGTCACGGCGGGGTCTAGTTAAGGTGCTGCGGGGTATCAGATTACCATCAAACTTCGTAATTAGTTACGTTAATATTCAAAAAACATGATTGAAGGATTCGTTTGAATGACTGGGATGCTGCACTACGTGTTTTTTGCAGTTTAAACCTACCTTACATGTACAGTCGGTGAAAAATGATCAGTACGTCATTACTTTTCATCAAGTTAAAACAAAAGTCTCCTACACTGTTCTTAGATTAGAAATAGCTGGTCTTTCAATCAGTAAATAACACAAACTGCACATAAATTGCGTTTAAATTCAAGCAGAAAAATAACCGATGAAAAAGTGATGACGTCATTGAGGCGACTCGTTGGCTCGCGAGGGTTAACTGTTTTTCCAAGTGCCTACTTAAAGTCGTATGAAATAATCAGGCTTGGAAACAGTGAGCGCGGGTCACTGGAACTACCGCGTCGAGGGAAAAAAACATCAGCGCCATAGACCCTTTTCACATGACGTCACTCAACTTCCGTTTTGAAGCGGAGCAGGGTATCTTTACTTCCGGCTACATGCTTTTACATAGAAAATTCGGGAGGTGAAGAGGTGTTTCACTGATAATCAGCGCGATTTCATAAGGTAAGACTGAGACCACAATGTGTCGCATTGACTATCTTTATTTTCCTTAGTATTGGTAGCAATCATTCCTGTTATATAGATGCTTTGATCGGGACAGTAACATGTAGATCAAAGCTAACATGCAGCAGCTTGTTAGCTTACCTTACCAAACTTTTACCTATCAGTAATCAGCGTGATTTCATTAAGTAAGACTGAGAGCACAATATTAAACGTGTCTTATTGACTATCTTTATTTTCCTTAGTATTTGTAGCGATCATTGCTGTTATATAGATGCTTTGATTGGGACTGTAACATGAAGATCAGAGCTAACATGCAGCAGCTTGTTAGCTTACTTTACCTGTCATTAATCTGATGTAGATGTTATAAAATGATTACTGTAGCTTTGCTATTATAGAAGTCACTGAATTAAAAAGATGTTATTCCATTTGAATCTTTTTGTTCATTCCTAAAAAAAATTACCGTGGGTCTATTGGACAGTACTTCTGTTTCTGAATTTTCTGTGTATTATAATGAATTTTCTTCATAATATTATTTGCACTTATATTAATGCACTTTTTTTTTTAGTTTTTGCGCAAAATACTGTATATTTTAAGTAGAAGCCTGAAATTGTTTTATTATACTGTATTAGTAATGACATGTGCTGCTGACCTCTTAGTCAGATCAACCTTTAAAAAAGAGATCTTAATCTCAATGGGAGTTTATCTGGTTAAATAAAGGTTTTAAAAAGTATTATAATTAATCTATTTTTTTCTCCCCTTGTGTCCATCTCTCAGCAGCATCATATCCACCAAGCATGGCACAATCACAGAGAAACTGCTACTGCAGTGTCCCACAGTGTTCGAACAACAAAAAAAACTTTCAATATCTCAGTTTTCACGACTTCCCGGCTGATGCTGAGACTGGAGCCTATTGGGTGACAGCAATAAGAAGAGACGAGGGGCCAAATTTTAAAATCCTTCGCAGCAGCACTTACGCCTGCAGTCAGCACTTCTCTTCCGAGGACACCTATGTTTCTGCAAGTGGTCTTTAACAAATTAAACATCTTTCTTTCTTAAAGATAATTGAGTTATAAGTTTATTTAGCTATTCCCAAGATAATTTCAGTGGCTCACCACGTAAATTTTTATTAGAGCTGTCAAAATCAATTTGTTAATGAAAGGAAATTAATCTGAGAAATTAATTAATTTCTGCATATACAAATGTTTTTTAAAAATACTCACCTGTACACTGTGATCGCACACCGTCTCTTTCTCCTGCATTGTTTACATTTCAATTGTTTACTGTTTCCTGTAATTTCCTGTAATTTCCTGTAATTCTCAAGCTGTATGCAAACGGAATTTCGTTCTGTACGCACTCTGTGCATACATAATGACAAATAAAGTTGTCTAAGTCTAATTTGTCTATGGATGAACCCAGAACCACACACACGGGACTTAAAATGAAAGTCTTTATTGAAGGTTTGATGGGATGGAGGGTGATGTAACCAGCGAGGTAGAACTGCACGGGAACAGGGTGATGGTGTTGGCAGGAGCTGACGGCCCGGAGAGAGACTTCTTGGAACCAGGAACAGGCAGCAGGGTCCACAGCTCGGCAGAGAATTGACAGTTCAGGGGAGAACCCACCAGAGCTCGGCAGCAGGCTCTTCTGTAAGGCAGAGGGGAACCGGAGCAAGGCAGCAGGATAAACAGGACAGGTAAAAGGTAAAATGGACAGAGCTGCTATGAAGTATCTATGTAATAAATAACTAAAATATATGAAGTGTGATGTCTGAAGTTTTTTAAAATCCATGTTTTTTTGGTCAGTTCCTGAAAAATAACAGTATAGGACACAAGGGGTTTGCCCCGACAGCAGCATAATCCATAAATACTATAGTGAACTGATTATTAGTGTGCATGCAGTGTGCATTCAACATTATTGACAGCGTCTTTCTCAGTCTATGATGTCCTAAACTATCACAGTTTTAACAGGAATGGGCAGAATTATTTTATTAATTGAGGCTCCAAATGTACTGACGAGACTGAGAAACACACTGAACCCACAGAGGAATTTTGAGGGATACTGCAAAGTCTGCAACCTCAGTAAAATACTACACACAAAAAAAAAAAAAAAAACGGGAGGGAATGAGGCTCCTCGTTTTTATTCATAGAGGTGTGACAGCGTGATCTAACTGTGACCAAGTGGCCAAAAGCATTGACACTGTTCCAAAACAAAGTATGAAAAGGCTCAACATTATACATCAACTATATCCCTGGTGAGACTCATTGGCTAAAAGCTGTGACACAGATAAGCTGATATAGCAATAAAGCTAGCGTAGCAATATAATGGAGAAATAGAAAACTAATAAATGACAAAAGTCCTGTTAGTAGCATTGCTATCATTATCCTAGCATCTATGCTAACAACAGAGCTAAGAAGACAAAGCTCTTACCTTCATAATCGAAAAGGTATTGTTCCACAAAGAACTTGTCATCTTTGTCGAGTTTGGAGGCTGGTGTGGTCGAAAGTTTTTGTGCCAGTCTGTGCACGTCTCCCAAACGAAATTTGGGTAGATTGGTGAGGGACTGTGTGAATTCCCTATGTAAAAACACTGCTCACGGAGAAAGCGGAAGTAAAGATACCCTACTTCACCGCAGAACGGAAGTTGCATGACGTCACTGTGAAAAGGGTCTATTAACGCGCGTTAAAAACCGTCGGCGTTGTGGTCTACTCGCGGCCCTTTTAACTTTCAGTCAAATACCGACTGCCAAAAAAAAATAAAAAAATAAATACACTAAACAGCCCAAGGAGCTAAGGTCTAATAGTGTAAGTCCAGCTCTGATTCCCTTAAGACGGTAGAATGTGCCGCAGAGCCGAAGCTCCGAGCCGACGGCGGTCGCAGTTGCGGTCGTGGTCACCTAAAACTGTGGCTTTTTTTGTTGCTGCTGTTATTACTCTCAAACCCGTAGCATTCTCTAAACTATGTCTGCAGCAGACACTTTAAACCTAGCTCCTGCACTCTTTATAGTTACTTTCAGAAAAACAGTATTTATTAGATGTAGAGGCATATTCTTACCTGTATGTCGTCCGAAAGATACCGTCTCCTCTCCAAGGATAAAAACAACGTCCTTCCAACAAGATGGCGTCTGTTAACTTCCGGCTAAGCGTGGTGTCGGAATCCACTTCCGGTAGAAATTGCACTGTTTTGTTAGCGAGACTACTGGATGATCCTGGACGATCCAAGGTTTAGTTCTGTTTCAGACAATTTTCGTATTTGTTTATTTAGCTTGGGTGATTTTCAAGATACTAATTTAGTTGTGAAATTATTAAAATGTGAACATTATAAACATTCCCCTGTCTCGTGTTTACTGCCCCCCAGTGACTGAATTGAGATTTGTGGTAATTTATTTTTCCCCTTCTAAAGTTTGTTAATAATGGCCACAATTAATGAAATACTAAATTCTTAGCATCCTTCGTTTGCAAGACATCTTAGCAAAACATGTTTTTTAAAAAAAGCTCTTAAAAGCTACTTAATCCACAGCGTGGTGATGTTAGAACAGAATTAACTAAATGAAAAGTGTACAAAATCATTACGCTATACATAAAATGATAAAACAACAAAGCACATACTTTTTGGTTTGACATTAATTCCAGTGTATCAATGTGAAAGTAGAATTCACCTGTGTGAAAACAATAAAGGAAGAGACATTAAAAACTTTAAAAATATGAAATACTGATCAGGGCCGGTTTATTATGAAACATATTGATCTGTCATCTCAGTAAAATTTTGAGATCTAAATGTTCAGCCGCTTCACTGAAAGGGGGGTTGTGAAGTGATTTAAATTTAAATGATTTAAATAATTTATAAATGTATCATCTGAATAGGCTGGATTAGTGTGCGATTAAAGACTTTTACTTATTAAAAATAAATAAATAAAATAGCATAAAAAAGGAGACCTTTCAGTGTCTGTTGTTATTATAACATTGTCCATTTTGAATTTGTAAACCGTGCCCAACTGGAGCCCACCTATTGCCCATGCTTGGTCTAGCCCATCTACTGCCCACATGACTCATGTGGGCAGTAGATGGGCTGCCCACATGGGTCCCATCAACAGAGCCCACCCTGAGCCCAGCTGAAGCCCAGCTGAAGCCCTTCTAGCCCAAGTGAGGCCCTTATGGGCCCCACCTGGACGTATTTGCTGGGATCCCCGTGGCAGTATTTGTATTTATTTGTAACTGAAGATAAATCAATGAAATCAATAAAAAAATCTTAATTTCTCTGTTAGCTTCAAAAATATGTACTGTTCACTAACATCAAGACACATATAGACAGTAATCCTATAGTGAAGGTGGGTTTTGCTTGAGGGGGTTTGCTTGATGAGAAAAATAAACTTTGCTTCTATATTTTTGGTTTACAGCATGTGATTTGCTTTTATGTTTCATGTTGCAACGTAAAACTGTCCTTTTTTTATTCAAAAGACATCTCTACGCTTCATTATTTTTTTTATTCGGGCTTCCATTATGTTACATTGATGCTTTTATTTTGAAATATTTTCCTGCACTTCCGGGCCAGCCGTGAAACCTTCTTTATCTTTTAATCCGAAGGAGAAAATGGAAAATGAATTGGCGAAATCCAAAAACGGGCCGTTTTGTTTCATTAAATTTTTCTGGTTTTTCGTTTCTAAATTGTAGTGACAGGAAAGAAAAACACGGCTTTGTTTATGACAGTGACAGCTGCGTCCTTCGAAGGCATGTGCGTGCAGGGTACTTAAAAGGCAACAAGGCAGTATGTATTTCCGGTTGGTACAGACTGACGGAGCAGCCAGCACGCCCTGCTGCCCCATCAAGGGTACTACCCACAAGTTACAGATCATTTTTACCGGCGCCACATTTGTGTCAAAAGTGAAAATGAAGGCGTAACTTGTAAAGTTGAATTTGTGACTCACAGCAGCAGATTTGTGCAGTTGTAAATTATTGATTTGTATTTGTGTAGAGGAAAAAAAAATTTTGAACAGGTGTAAAAAAAATTTGTACTTGTAATTTTTTTTTAATTCTACAAATACAAAACTTAGAATTTAACTCCCTCTACAACTTCAAATTCACGCTTACAATGCACAAATCGTATTGGAACAAAATAACCTTCATACCTTATCAGCGCCTCACTCATCGCGCAGTGGCGCGGAGAAATCTCGCTGTCATCACAGCAGCCTGCTGTGAAGCGACACATTATCCACAGTACCTCTCAGCACGGCGCTGCTACCCCGCAGAACCCTGAGGCCTGGTGGGGATAGACCCACAGCTACGGCAAGCCGTTTAAACATAAATCCGGTTTCGTCTGACTATCCGTAATTACATTCCAGATATCTTAAAATGCATTTTGACTAGACAAAACTACATTTTGACTATCCAGAATGGTAATTTAAGATATCTTATATATATATATATATATATATATATATATATATATATATATATATATATATGTATATATATATATATATATTTATATATATATATATTTCGGATTTACTTTCTGCCGACACACACAATGCACTGAAAAACAGCTTAGGGAAACTGAAAGCGCTACTGTCGACTCATGTCCAAGCTGGAAATAAGGAATATTCCGCAGCCCGGGCCAGTTCAGTTAATAACCAGATGCAGTTTTTATACTGTGGTAAAGCTATCTGCCTCTTCGGAATTATGGTAAAGCCAGCTAGCTCTTGATTTTGTCATGCTAGACGGCACAAGGCATTACAGCACCCTCCTTTAGCTCCTCTGAAAACAAAAGCACACGCCTCCGGTTCATGTGTTATGATCTATGGCAAGCCATTTCGTAATTCAAGATATCCGTAACGTCATTTTGACTAGTCAGAATGTCAATTTAAGATATCTTAAATGGAAAAGCTGAATAATTCAAGATATCTCTAATTCATTTAGAGATATCTTAAAAGGAATTTTGACTGGTCAAAATTACAATTCAAGATATCTTGAAAGGAATTTTAACTAGTCAAAATTACAATTCAAGATATCTATAATTTAGTATTCAGTTATGGCAAGCCGTTTTAACATAAATTCGGTTTCGTCTGACTATCCGTAATTACATTCCAGATATCTTAAAATACATTTTGACTAGACAAAACTACATTTTGACTATCCGTAGTGGTAATTTAAGATATCTTTATTTACATTCTGACTAGGAATAATAATAATTCAAGATATCTTCAATTACATTTTGACTAGTCAGAATTCCTTTCAAGATATCTCAAATTACGTCACCGCAGGCGCGGATTCAGGCGGGGGCGCAGGGGGCGCGCGCACCCCCCTTTTGGAGACCAAAAGTATTTTTTTAAAGAGCCCGAAATTTTAAACATCCTTCATAGAATTACGATTAAGAGCCAGTACCTTTCATTTAGAACGCACTGTGACGCCGGCGCGGCATAAATTGTCGTCGCAATCACCGATACTGCGGGCGGCATTTAGTGCCTAAATATGGGCAGTAATGGCGGCCTGACGTCACATCCTGTGTTGTTTCTTAGCAGAGGCATTGCACTCCTACAGCTGCGATAAACAACAATTATTTCGGATTTCCAGAGGACTTCACCATTGAAATTTTCGAGAGCTATTGTTGAAGCAACAATGCCCACATGCATGGCAGTTTGATGTTGCAATACATCGGTTAAGAGAAACAAAACATCACAAAAATAAGGAGATGGCTGCCGCAGCAGACAGATTCAACTCACATCGTTCCTTTTTGGTCTCCTTGCCTCAAACTGGGCGGGATTTCGTCAAAAATCAGGTTGCTGTCAAGAAAGTCTTCTATATATTCCAAATCGCTCTCAGATGATGATGATAAATCCATGAAACTCCATCACTATCACTAATTAATCCATCACTCTCTGCCGCACTGGTCGTGGCCATCTTGAATAACAGCGCGCAGTGACGAGCCTGTTCTTCTTCTACGACTACTTCTTCTTCTTCTCTTTTTTAATAGTGGTTGGCAAACAACTTTTAGGTGCATTACCGCCACCTTCCAGATTGGAGTATGGATCAACCTTAATCTTATATTCTCCCCACAGAAAAAAGGTATGATGATCGTTAAAAAATTTTGATAATGAAAAAACATGGGGTTCTCCCAAGTTGTGTAAAGTTGTAAAGTAGTGCAATTTCAGGAAAACTTTTTCCAGTAACGGGAAAGTTTAAAAATACATTTTTGTTGCACAGTTTTTGAAAAGTAATGAAAAAAAGAGTGTAAAGTAAAAAAAAATAGTGGACATTGACACCCATACAATAGTTATTGTGTAGTGTGTATTGTCTGATTTAAACCTTTTAGTGCCACATGCGTTTTATTGTTAAAACTAAGAATGGTCTCCTTTATGAAAACATACTAGGCTTAAAACTATTGCCAAGCAACTTGCATATGATGAACGATGAGAGTGAGAAAGAGATCTTTACATCATATAAAGATGATCTACCATCAGGATCAACATTCAGGCAGGAAGTGAAGTTGTGGCACACAAAGTGGTCATCATCAGAGGAAAAACCCAGCTCTCTCCCTGAAATTCTAAGGATAACAAATATGAAGTGCAACCCAAACATTTCTATGATTCTTCACCTTCTGTCAGTTATACCTGTTACCAGTGCTTCTGTGGAACGTGCTAACTCAGGCCTTAAAGCAGTGAAAACTTTGTTAAGGTCGACTATGGGACAGAAAAGGTTTGTGGCTTTGCTACTTATGTATGTCCACAAGGACATCCATTTAGACATCAACAAAATCATAGACATATTTGCCCAGAAGCATCCCAGAAGGTTGACATTCATAAACCCATTATCATCGTCATCATAAAGTTAAAGGTGTTGTAAAAGAGAACAATATTCTTTGTTAAGTCTTACTGTTCTATTATAGGCTTATGGCTTAACTTCACCATACATGTTCATTGGTTTAACTTACTTTAAAGATTTTTTTTCCTCAACGTGGTTTGTCTTGTTAAAATATGTTAAAAAATCTTTTATCACTTGAACTATACCACACTGTTCTTAAGTCCTTGGGTCTTTCTAAGTATTTTTTTTTCTTAATATAGTTTATATGGTTAAAATATATTGTTAAAATACATGTATATTTTTAAAACTCTTTTATCTTTTTATTTCATTTTCTGTATAAATATAATTTCTGGAAATAAAGAAAATATTTGTTTGATTAATTGTTGATAAGGATAATTTTTTCTTCAAACTACTTTTTAACCTTGTGCATGCTGTAAAAAGCACGAAATTTTGACTTAAAAACCCATTTTCAATTACAATAAGATAATCATGCTAATTCCACTTATGTTCATCCATTAAAATTATTATCAATTAAAAAACCCATCCATCCATTTTCCAAACCGCTTTATCCCTCATGGGGTTGCTGGTGCCTATATCCAGCGTTCACTGGGCAGGAGGTGGGGTACACCCTGGACAGGTTGCCAGTCTGTCGCAGGGCAAGACAGAGAGACAAACGGGACATACAACCATTCACACACCTAAGGACAATTTGGAGAAGCCAATTAACCTAACAGTCATGTTTTTGGACTGTGGGAGGAAGCTGGAGTACCACAGGGAGAACATGCAAACTCCATGCACAGGGAGAACATGCAAACTCCATGCAGAAAGACCCAGGGGTGTACTCGAACCCAGGACCTTCTTGCTGCAAGGCAACAGCGCTACCCACTGTGCCACTGTGCAGCCCTTTTAAAAAACCCTTAGATGAATAATTAGGCTAGTGTGAAAGAGTAAAGATGGCATTCTTTGGTCATTTAGCTTCACATTGTCTCGACCCCATGACCCTTGACCCTTGACCCCATGACCCTTAGGTGCGCACCCCCCTTTGAAAAATCCTGGATCCGCCCCTGCGTCACCGGATTCGTCATTGAAAGCGTCACACATCCGTAATTGTAATTTAAGATATCTCGAACGTAATTATGACTAGTCAGAATTACAATTTAAGATATCTGAAATAAGACATTGCGTGTAAGCCCCTTATTGGCTGTAAGCTCTCCAAATAAGTACTTGAACATTCAATGGCGCTGGCAGTTTTCGACAAAATTGTAAGAAAATGCCACAATATAGAAAGAGCTGTTTCAGTATGGCATATGCAGAGAGCGCGAAAATAGGATACTTGAAGAATGCTTAAGAAATTTGCAAAGAATTTCGGATTTACTTGCTGCCGACACACACACAATGCACTGAAAAACGGCTAGCTGAAAGCGCTACTATCGACTCATGTCCAAGCTGGAAATAAGGAATATTCCGCAGGCCGGGCCAGTTCAGTTAATAACCAGATGCAGTTTTTATACTGTGGTAAAGCTATCTGCCTCTTCGGAAATTATGGTAAAGCCAGCTAGCTCTTGATTTTGACATGCCAGACGGCACAAGGCATTACAGCACCCTCCTTTAGCTCCTCTGAAAACAAAAGCGCACGCCTCCGGTTCATGTGTGATGATGTATGGCAAGCCGTTTCGTAATTCAAGATATCAGTAACGTCATTTTGACTAGTCGGAATGTCAATTTAAGATATCTTAAATGGAAAAGTTGAATAATTCAAGATATCTCTAATTCATTTAGAGATATCTTAAAAGGAATTTTGACTAGTCAAAATTACAATTCAAGATATCTTAAAAGGAATTTTGACTAGTCAAAATTACAATTCAAGATATCTTAAATTTAGTTTTTACTAGTCAAAACTGCATTTCGCCTATCCAAAAATACATTTAAGATATCTTGAATTATGGTGGCATTTGAGATATCTTTAATTAGAATTATGACTAGTCAAAACTAAATTTAAGATATCTTGAATTGTAATTTTGACTAGTCGTAATTTAATTGTAGATATCTGAAATGGGTATTTCAGATAGTCAGTAATTCATTCGAGATATCTTGAATTGACGTCTCCATACAACTCAATGGAAAATCTGATGTCATTTCGACTAGTCAGAATATAATTAGAGATATCTCGAATAGGTATTTTGACTAGTCAAAATACAATTAGAGATATCTTAAATTGCTAAAACGTCTAGTCATAAAACAATTTGAGATATCTGGAATGTAAGGGCGGTAAAACCGAATTTATGTTAAATCGGCTTGCCATAAATTTATGTTAAAACGGCTTGCCATAATTCACTAGTCAAAACTGCATTTCGCCTATCCAAAAATACATTTAAGATATCTTGAATTGTGGTGGCATTTGAGATATCTTTAATTAGAATTATGACTAGTCAAAACTAAATTTAAGATATCTTGAATTGGAATTTTGACTAGTCGTAATTTAATTGTAGATATCTGAAAAGGGTATTTCAGATAGTCAGTAATTCATTCGAGATATCTTGAATTGACGTCTCCATACAACTCAATGGAAAATCTGATGTCACTTCGACTAGTCAGAATGTAATTAGAGATATCTCGAATAGGTATTTTGACTAGTCAAAATACAATTAGAGATATCTTAAATTGCTAAAACGTCTAGTCATAAAAAAATTTGAGATATCTCGAATGTAAGGGCGGTAAAACCGAATTTATGTTAAAACAGCTTGCCATACTCAGCCCTTTCGGTTCAAAACAATGGATGGATTTCGTGTTAAAATCATCACTTTATGAATCGCCATCTGAACTTGTCGTTGTGCTCCATTGTATTCTATGTAGCGTAGCCTGGGCTACATCTACGAACTACGTCATTGTACCACGTGACCAAAAATTGTGGATTTTCAGCCTAGCATTCGCCGAGGGACAATTTTAAGTCCTTAAAAAAACTTTTAACGGCGCAATCACGATCTTAATGCCACATTTTTTTTAAAAAATATGGTCACTAATGCATGTATTTCCGAGTTGGTCCATCTCAGAATCAAGAAGTACTTTAATGTTTGTTTGATTCCTTTGGTCCAGTTTCCCTTGGGATTGAGGATGGTTAACTGTACCAAATGCATGCTTCAACCCTAACATTGCCACCAGTGTTCTAAGTTTTTCCAAATCTGAGCTGGGCCCACATGGCCCACACCATGAGCCTCCTGAATTGCTGTCTGTCTCATTGTTGGTGGTAAAACAAGACGTCCATCTGGCCCTCTCCACAAACCTCCTACTTCTGTTACACCTCTGGCTAACCACAATGTCTTTACCTGTGGGGACGCCCCTTTTGTAGCTAATTTGTGCAGCCCCTGATGTTGCTGTAGCTTCAACAGCTGGTTCTGCAGCTCCTCGCGTTCCTCCTTCTCCTTTTGCTTTGCATCCTGAACTCTGGTGAGGTGATGAATAAAATCTTTGTCCCATTTAGGATGTTCACAACCAGTCGTTTCAGGATTTTCTGTCATTGTGTCTCTTACTATGTGTGGTACGTCATTTAAGATAGCTGCTCAGAATAATTCTCTAAGAGAAGACTCATTACCTTGGTGATTTCCAGTGTGCCTGATCCATACCTCTATCGCCTTGTCCAAGAAGTGACAAGGCGATAGAGTGACACATCTTCCCAAAATGGCCCTAAAGTCTCCCAGAGCTAATGTCAGCCCCTTAGTCAACACATCCAATTCTTCTAGCCACAGAGTGCCTCCTCCTGTCATAGGTGGAATCTTATTTACTATTGCTTGAACATCTCCAAACTGAAAAGGCTAATATTTATCTCCCCGGGATGTGCGCAACAAAGGAAACTGCTGCATGTTCCTCTCGTGCCTTAGTGTAATTAAGCTGTCAATGTCTCTCCCTTAGTCGTTGAATGTTGTAATGGCTGTAATTCATCCTGACATTTATGAAGTACATTTTCTAAGTGGATCAAACTCTCCTGAGTCCCCCAGGGTTCCTCTCCCTTCTACCTGGTTCAGTTTCTTCCCACAACCATTCTTCCTCCAGACCTCCTCTAATTTACTACTTACTGATCTCACTGAATGGGCATAAGTTTCATCTGGGGGTGTCCTGAATGACTGTGTGACCCCCAGGGCCGGCCTGTCGCTTAGGCATTATAAGCAAATGCTCAGGGCGCAAACCACCAGGGGGCGCCGGCCTGTACTTATACCTTAATAAAAAAAAAAAAAGTCTGACTTCTTTTACCTGCAACTCGGTTTTCGGTCTTTGTTGCATCTAAAATCTCATAATGTCAAAGCGTCCTAAACTGTCTGGTGCCCAGGGGAGGAAAAAAAGAAAAGAAGAGGAGGAAAAACGTGACAAAGACAGAGGTAATGTTACAGTAAAGATGATGATAATGATATTATTTTGCTGTGGCAGAACAATGATCGATAATAGCATTAGCCATTAGCATGACATAGTTGGCTAATCAATAAATAGCGAGCGCTATCTGTTAGTTTTAACATCAGTTAATGTTATGGAAGGACCCAGTTGTTGGAAAATAGTGAGTTAAATGCCCCCCCTATTGCCATCCTCAGACAAATGTGTATATATTAGATTTATTTAGCAGATATAATGTTAATTGCATTGACATGGTTATTTTACCTTTTCCCAGGTGGTAATAGTCATTCAAAATACTATTAATTTTCCATAGTTATGAGCCTAGCTATTAGCTGTGTTATAGCTCATATTATCTAAAGTGTGTTCATCATGTTAAACTATGTTAGTGTTACAGCAAAGTTAGTATTCCCACATGTTATAGTACATTATACTGCAGTTTACAGATCCATTGCATTTTTCTAATTAGCATTTTACTGTAATAACAATAAATTACAGTAATAAATATTACTAAACCAAAAATGATATTGTATATTATAAACGATAGTGTGCATCATGCATGCATCTCTTTTTTGTTTATATTATTTTTTTTAATTTTACTTTATTCTTGAAATCATGTGTTTATTATTAGACAGATGTCATATATTCCTCTTCTGTCTTCAGATGCGCTGCTGAGGTTTCTCAGTCAAACCCCTGCAAATCCTCCTGCCGCTTCCACCTCAGCAGCACAACCCAGCAGTGATGAAGCAGCATCAAGCGGTCCTCCTGTTGCTCCAGTAGACCCGGCTGACTGGCCACATCCTTTAACTGATAAGGTACGAACAGAGTTGGTTCACAGAGGTCCATTTCAAATAGAAAACAGTTTCACATTCCCTAAAACAAAAGACGGACGAAGGTGTCAGCATGACTATTTTAACAGACTCTTAATTAATGGAGAAAAAGTCAGAAGAAGCTGGCTTATGTACTCTAAAAAAGATGATAGCTTGCACTGCTTCTGTTGCAAACTTTTTTCTAAAAGAGAGTACAAACTTAACAGGGAAGGACTAAAGGACTGGAAAAATGCAAGTCACTTGCTCAAGGTCCATGAGGATAGCCAGGAGCATAATGCTCACATGGCAACATGGAAGGACTTGGAGGTCCGGTTTGCAAAGGAGATTACAATAGATAAACAAGAGATGGCACTTGCTGAGGCTGAGAGAAAAAGGTGGCGTGACGTTCTAAACCGATTGGTGGCAATAATTCAGTCCTTAGCTGAAAGAAACATGGGTTTTAGGGGTTCCACAGACACATTAAATAAACCAGACAATGGACATTTTTTGAAAGAGGTGGAGCTCATGGCCAGATTAGATCCAGTGATGAAGCAGCATGTCAGTAGGGTGGAAAGTGGAGCTGGCCGTCATGTACATTATCTTGGCAAAACGATTCAAAATGAACTGATTGACTCCATCAGTTCTAAAATAATACAACACATTGTGACAGACATCAAAATTTCCAAATATTTCTCCATCATTTTAGACTGCACCCCTGATCTGAGTCATAAGGAACAGCTCTCTGTCATAGTCAGGATAGTGTCACAAGAACACATTCCTCAAGTAAGAGAGCATTTCTTAGGCTTTCTGGTGGCAGAGCAGTCAACTGGAGAACATTTGTCATCTCTAATCCTAAAAAGGCTAGAGGAACTTAACATCCCATTTGAGGACTGCAGAGGCCAGTCCTATGACAACGGCGCCAATATGAAAGGAAAAAATAAAGGTGTTTAGGCAAAGTTGCTTCAGCTGAACTCAAGAGCTTTTTATGTCCCATGTGGTGCCCACACTTTAAATCTGGTAGTAGCTGATGCTGCAAAAAAGCTCACCAGATGCCCTTAGCTACTTTGGGCATTTGACAAAATTATTCAAGCTCTTCTCAGCCTCCACCCAAAGGTGGGATGTCCTCTTAAAATATGTGAAAATCACTCTGAAATCATGGACTAAGACCAGATGGGAAAGCAGGATAAAAAGCATTGAGGCAGTAAGGTATCAGGCTGGGCAAATCCGGGAGGCTCTTCTGGAGGTGAGGGGAAAAACTACAGACCCTGTAGTGAGAATTGAAGCCCAGTCTTTAGCTGAGGAGATTGGATCATTTCGCTTTTGCATTTGTACAGCCATATGGTATGACGTTCTCAGCAAATCCAGCATGTCAGTAAACTGATGCAGTCACCCTCCATGCAGCTTGACGTAGCTGTCGACTTGCTGAGGAAAACAAGAGATTCCCTCACCAGTTACAGGAACACTGGATTTTCTGATGCACAGACAATAGAAAAGGAGATGTGTGAAGACATGAATGTGGAGGCTGAACTAGAAATAAAACGATTGAGAACCACAAAAACTCACTTTGGCTATGAGTCTCCAGATGAGCCCATTCAAGATGCACTACAAAAAATGGAAACCACATTTTTTAATGTAGTCATGGATACTGCCATTTCTTCACTTGATGAGAGATTTCAGAATCTTGGAGAAGTGAACATGTTTGGTGTGCTCCTCGATTTCCCCAACTTAGAAGAAAAAGAGCTGCTACAGAAGTGTCAAACCCTAAGTACCGCTCTGACCCAGGACAACCAGCAGGACATTGATGGCGCAGAACTTACAAGGGAAATGCAAAATTTCCCACCATTGCCATCAACAAATATGACAAACTTGGAACTTTTAGCCTTCCTGCATGAGAAGAAGCTAGCAGAAATTTACCCTAACATGTGGGTTGCTTTAAGAATCTCTGCCACTCTTCCTGTTACGGTTGCTGCTGCTGAAAGAAGCTTTTCCAAGCTTAAACTGATTAAAACGTACCTGAGATCCACTATGATGCAAGAACGTCTCAGTTTCCATCATGAGCATTAATCATGTGGTCTCAAATCAGTTGTCATATGATGATGTTGTAGATGACTTTGCTTCAAGAAAGTCCAGGAGAGTAAAGCTGTAGTCATGTGAGAGTAAGGATGTGAGAAAAGTGGTGGCATATAGTTTTTGAAGTAATTCAAGTTAAGGCAGACTAAAATCACCGCAAGAGCTATTTGTAAGATCATATTTTCATGTTATTTTTTTCTTTTATTTAAATCCTTGTATTTTTTGTGCCTTCTCATTTCTTTGATTTCTTACTTTGCACAGTGCCAT
Organism: Fundulus diaphanus; assembly: GCA_037039145.1. Taxonomy (NCBI): domain Eukaryota; kingdom Metazoa; phylum Chordata; class Actinopteri; order Cyprinodontiformes; family Fundulidae; genus Fundulus; species Fundulus diaphanus. The sequence continues at coordinate 19,538,458 of CM073130.1, read as the reverse complement.
ATTTATATTGTTTTTAAGTTAATGTCACTTGTTTACACTTTTTTGGGAGTATTTAAATGTAATACTTTATATAAGCTATTTATATTTTATTTCATATGTTGAGTTCATTTGTTTTGTTTATTTAATTATTTTAAAGTTTTTTGAATGTGAATATTGTTTTACGTAAATAAAAAATGTCCAAGACAAAGCTTTTTAGTTTCTTGTGAGTATATGTACACTAGCAGACATGCAAGTACTGTACAGTAATGCAAGGGGGCGCCACCTAAAATCTTGCCTAGGGCACCAAATTGTTTAGGGCCGGGCCAGGTGACCCCTGGTCAGGGACCCGATTACCCCTCAGGGTTGCTTCTACCTTTACTGAGGTTGTGCTGCCTGCGGGCCTGTCCATGGAGTGGAACTGGGCCATAATAATCCTTCCCTCTATCTATTTCACATCAACTACTTGTTGCATTACAGCAGAACTTGGCCAAACATGTACCAGGGCCGACACAGCAGTGGTGTTATTGTGTTGATACTGCTATTTCTGGGTTAGAGACATGGGTGGATGAGCTCATTAATCTGCTCCATGGTGCCACAATTTCTCCCATTACTTAAGCTAACCCGGTTCCTACCACTAGCTCTCCAGTCACTCCATGAGTTTGGGGATGAAACCCAGAGGACAGGCTCATGGTCACACCCAATAGAGAACAGAACTCCTTCCAGAACTTCAAGATGAACCGGGACCCCTGTCCAAAATTACGTCTGCTGGAATGCCATGTAGGGGGAAAACCTCACCCCAAACGAAATAAAAAGCTTTTCCATGTATCTCTAAAACATTATGATGTATGAAAGAGTCGTAACTCTTATGCAGTATACATGTTTCAACTAGTCACTGAGTCATTTTGAAGATATAGTGGGTTATTAATTATGTTTTTAACCTGAAGAAAAGAACCCAAAGTTAAATAAATCGCTTTGAACAAATAAGTCATTAAATGTGTGGGTGGGAACATGTGAGTAGAGCTCACAGTGAGGTGAACAAACCATATTCTGTTTTCTTGGCTGTGTTAAAGAACCATTAACAATGTTTCATCAGCAGCTGGATTAAGAGAAGCTGCCTTTAACCAATGAACCAACTCAAACACGACAATCACACAAGAGTTGGGAGCTGAAAGTGCTGCTGAGCCTGTTCCACTTTCACTCTCTGTTTTTAACACTAATGAAGCCACGGAGGGTGCAGCTTTCTCCCTCATGTCTTTCTCCAGCGTTCTATGAAAGGATTAAAGGAGAAGTCCGGTCAAAATCAGAATTAAAACTGCTGAAAGTACTTTAAATATAAAATTATTACATACTGTTCAATAAACCATAAGCTTTTTTAATTAAGAGTAATTTTCATTTGAAGGTCCTTTTATGGGGGCAGCCATCTTGGTGAAGAACAGTACTGCCACCTCCCAGTTTGTGACGTAACGGTGCGGTATCGGCTGTAGAGCAAGTCCCGATGCCCTATCTGTCCCCTTGTAAATGAATACCCGTTTTCATGCCGAAATATTTTTTTTAACCTCTTAAACAAAGATAGACGTGGTATTAAGCATTTAAAGTAACACTAATTTTACATTTAGTATTAGAGACATAAAAAGAAAACAAATAACCATTAAAGTATGGTTTATGGGTTGGGTTCTGCAATGTTAGAAGATGAGTATAAAACTAATTTTTAGAACCAATCTCTGCTCAAAATGGTGATCTGCACCGCCTAATCTACTTTCAGCAGTTATCATCAGTTATTGCAACCGTAAACTGCAGAAAATACGGGCAGAGCGGCTCCTTCTGAGTTTACTCTGCTCCTGTCAGGATGAGCTGCAGCGCGTTATGAGGCGGAGGGATATTTCAGTGTCACTTAGTTTAGAGCCCAAACAATCGACTTCACTTTCAGAAACAAGCCCAAAAAAAACTGCAACCCCACAACTCATGAAATATACAAGTGTAAAAAATAAGACCAAAGTTGTATAAAATAAGTGGGCTTCACAACAGTGAGCATGCTTTCTAAGTGTGTCGTATCCCACCGCCGCAACAGTGAGCATACTTATGCTCACTGTTGCGGCGGAGGGATACGACACATAAGTGTGTTGTATCCCTCCGCCGCTCTGGTCGGTACAGAAATGTTCCGGCAAATTCTACATTATGAAAAAGAAAAACATACCGAAAATCCTCGCTCTCATGTCATCTTGAAGACATTGTTCTTCCAAATGTTGGCTGCATATGACGTTTCTCTCTGGCCAGAAGCACGATGGAGAATCCTCTCTCTTCAAGTAGGTAATCCAGCAAAACAGTCCATGGTGGATGATGAATCGGAAAGGTGAAAAAACTAATGTTTTTTCCACTTTTACCCGATGTATTGGAACATCCAACTGCCATCCACGTGAGCATTGTTGCTTCAGCAATAGCTCCCGCGAATTTCAATGGTGAAGTCCTCTGGAAATCCGAAAAAATTGTTGATGATTGCAGCTGTGTACAACAGCTCCTATTGACTTTGCTTGGAAAGTGCAGAGAAATGTCATGATTTTAGGTTCTGTCTTAGTTTTGATTCATGGAATAGTTTGAGTTTTGTTGTGGTTTGATTTTGTTCTTTGTGTTATACTATCTGTTAGGGTTCTGTAAGCTTTTAGCTCAGTTCTGTTCACCTGCCAGCTCACTCCCCTGTCAGCAGTCACCAACCTATCAGTTCAGTTCACTGTCAGTCACTTCCCTGCCTCTGATTAGTTCCAGCTGTTTCCCGGTAATTAGTTTCCACTCCATTTCACCTGTGCACTTCACTATATAGTTCTGCCTCAGTCTTTAGTTCTCCGCCAGATCATTAACGAGCCACGGTGAGTTTTGTTCCAGCGTTCCTTTCTTGTGTAACCTGTTGATGCAAACCCGATTGCCTTTGATTCTGAGCCAGACTGTTCCCTGATCTGTTTTTCCTGCCCTGTCTGACTGGTTTACCGACTTAATTCTGTCCCATGGTTATCCGAGCTTGCTTTTGTCCTGTCTGTACCTCTGCCTATTTTGGACTGCTTTTTGTGTACCGGATTTTGGACTGCCCTTTTGACTATTGAGTCCGCCTGTCCCTGTTTTCATTATTAAAATCCTGTTTTTTGCCTTCACCTCACTTGTTTGGTTTGAATACTGGGTTTGCCTGATTCACGTTCGTAACAGAATGATCTGGCCCCCTAAAACCTATCGCCAAACAAGTTTTTAGAGGTTTTTTTTTTTTTCCCTCCACACGCTATGGCTTGGGAGGGTTCCAGATTGGCGTTCTGTCCCCCTGGTATCGGTCCCAGACGCCATCTCTCCAGCAGCCGCAGCAGCAGTAACCCGCTGCCTGCTCCGAGCTTACGATTGGGAGGGCTCTTTGTCACAAATTCAGATTCTGCTCAGAATAGAAGGGATCACTCACCCAGCGACACCGCTGTCGGCTCTGCCCATGGGTTTTATCCAGACCCAACTTTGTTTATGGAGGTCGAAGCGGAGGTGGTGCGGGATCTTCGCCCGGATCTTTTTCTCTCTCTCCCTCCAGAGGAGGAGATGCAGGGAACGCTGTGGGCTCCGCCGATCCCGGCTCTACCGACAGAATCAAACCTCCAGCAAGTCCTGCCGTCCCGCCGTCGGAGGAGGGGACGGAAACCTGTGGGTCGCTCCCTCACCCGTTCTGTTCGGCCGACAGGCGAGTCAGTACCGCGCCCGTCCGTTGCCACTTCCTGCCCAGTGGATCGGAGTCCGGTGCTCCCCAGAGCTGAGCAGCCCACAGCGCCTCCTGGTGGCGCCCGTGATGCTGAGGATCTGGCTCTGGAGGACCAGTTAAGAGCTTTTGCCCCTATTATTAAAGACCTTAGGGAGGCTCTTTTCAGCCAGTATTCAGAGGAGCTGGAGGCTAAATTAAGGGAGGTCGAGGGGCACTATAGAGCGGCTCTCCAGGGTTTCTATAGTGGACTCAATCCTGTCCCCAAGGGTCCAGCCGACGCCTCAGCACCTGCACCTGTCCCAGAGGACCCGCCCCCTACCTTAGCTCCAGTGCCGACCTCCGGCAGCTATAAAGCAGCACTGTCTGCGCAGCCGGTCCAAGAAGCTGCAACCCCGGAGGGTCCGCAGCCGGCCCAAGACGCTGCAACCCCGGAGGGTCCGCAGCCGGCCCAAGACGCTGCAACCCCGGAGGGTCCGCAGCCGGCCCAAGACGCTGCAACCCCGGAGGCTTCGCAGCCGGCCCAAGACGCTGCGACCCCGGAGGCTCCGCAGCCGGCCCGAGACGCTGCGACCCCGGAGGCTCCGCAGCCGGCCCGAGACGCTGCGACCCCGGAGGCTCCGCAGCCGGCCCGAGACGCTGCGACCCAGGAGGGTCCGCAGCCGGCCCGAGACGCTGCGACCCCGGAGGCTCCGCAGCCGGCCCGAGACGCTGCGACCCAGGAGGGTCCGCAGCCGGCCCGAGACGCTGCGACCCAGGAGGGTCCGCAGCCGGCCCGAGACGCTGCGACCCAGGAGGGTCCGCAGCCGGCCCGAGACGCTGCGACCCAGGAGGGTCCGCAGCCGGCCCGAGACGCTGCGACCCAGGAGGGTCCGCAGCCGGCCCGAGACGCTGCGACCCAGGAGGGTCCGCCGCCAGTCTGCGACGTGGGAACCCAGGAGGGTCCGCCGCCAGTCTGCGACGTGGGAACCCAGGAGGGTCTACCACTGGTCCACGATGAGGGGGTTCAGACGAGCCCTCTTTCAGGCCGCAACTCGGGGGCTCATCGGGACACTGGGCGCCGTGGCCCTCGCCCAGACGACAAGCGGCGCCGTGGCCCTCGCCCAGACGACAAGCGGCGTCGCGGCCCTCATCCAAACGACAAGCTCCGTCGGGGGTCTCGCCGAGAAGACAAGCACCCAGAGCCCCATGGAGACTTAGAGGTCCCTGGACCTCTTCTGAAGCTATTACCCCCTCACCTTTGGCTTGACAGCCAATTTCCCAAGTGGCTGACCAGGCTCTCTTTGTCGGATGTTCTGGAGGGGTTACTGCTGAGGTTCTGGGTGTTAAAGGGTCTGGGAGCATCTGAAGTCTGTAGCCCGGAGCCTCCTGAACCTGAAGTCTGTAGTCCGGGGCCTCCTGAACCGGAAGCCTGTAGCAAGGCCCCGTCTGAACCTGAAGCCTGTAGCAAGGCCCCGTCTGAACCTGAAGCCTGTAGCAAGGCCCCGTCTGAACCTGAAGCCTGTAGCAAGGCCCCGTCTGAACCTGAAGCCTGTAGCAAGGCCCCGTCTGAACCTGAAGTCTGTAGCCAGGCCCCGTCTGAACCTGAAGCTGAAGCCTGTAGCCAGGTCCCGTCTGAACCTGTAGCCTGTAGCCAGGTCCCGTCTGAACCTGTAGCCTGTAGCCAGGTCCCGTCTGAACCTGTAGCCTGTAGCCAGGCCCCGTCTGAACCTGTAGCCTGTAGCCAGGCCCCGTCTGAACCTGTAGCCTGTAGCCAGGCCCCGTCTGAACCTGTAGCCTGTAGCCAGGTCCCGTCTGAACCTGTAGCCTGTAGCCAGGTCCCGTCTGAACCTGTAGCCTGTAGCCAGGTCCCGTCTGAACCTGAAGCCTGTAGCCAGGGGCCGTCTGAACCTGAAGCCTGTAGCCAGGGGCCGTCTGAACCTGAAGCCTGTAGCCAGGGGCCGTCTGAACCTGAAGCCTGTAGCCAGGGGCCGTCTGAACCTGAAGCCAGTAGCCAGGGGCCGTCTGAACCTGAAGCCAGTAGCCAGGGGCCGTCTGAACCTGAAGCCAGTAGCCAGGGGCCGACTGAACCTGAAGCCTGTAGCCAGGCTCCTCCTGAACCTGAAGCCTGTAGCCAGGCTCCTCCTGAACTCTGTAGCCAGGCTCCTCCTGAACTCTGTAGCCAGGCTCCTCCTGAACTCTGTAGCCAGGCTCCTCCTGAACTCTGTAGCCAGGCTCCTCCTGAACTCTGTAGCCAGGCGCCTCCTGAACTCTGTAGCCAGACGCCTCCTGAACTCTTTAGCCAGGCGTCTCTTCTAGCTCTTAGTCCGGCGCTGTCTCCAGCCTTTAGTCCGGCGGCAGGTTCTGTTCTCTCTCTCTCCAGACGTCGGTTCCTGAGGGTCCTGTTCTACCGACGGTCCCCGAGGTTGCTGCTCTGCCGCCGGTCTCCGAGAGACCTGCTCCGCCACCGGCCGCCGGACATCTTTGCTAACCGGGGCCGTCCTACAGGACACCCGCCGGATTACCTGTCTCACAGGGGTCGTCCGCCGGGACGTCCGCCGGAGAACCTGACACGCCTAGGACGTCCGCCGGAGAACCTGACACGCCTAGGACGTCCGCCGGAGAACCTGACACGCCGAGGACGTCCGCCGGAGAACCTGACACGCCGAGGACGTCCGCCGGAGAACCTGACACGCCGAGGACGTCCGCCGGAGAACCTGACACGCCGAGGACGTCCGCCGGAGAACCTGACACGCCGAGGACGTCCGCCGGAGAACCTGACACGCCGAGGACGTCCGCCGGAGAACCTGACACGCCGAGGACGTCCGCCGGAGAACCTGACACGCCGAGGACGTCCGCCGGAGAACCTGACACGCCGAGGACGTCCGCCGGAGAACCTGACACGCCGAGGACGTCCGCCGGAGAACCTGACACGCCGAGGCCATCCTTCGGGACGTCCGCCGGAGAACCTGACACGCCGAGGACGTCCGCCGGAGAACCTGACACGCCGAGGCCGTCCTTCGGGACGTCCGCCGGACAACCTGACACGCCTGGGTCGTCCTCCTGGACGCCCGCCGGAGAACCTGACACGCCTGGGTCGTCCTCCTGGACGCCCGCCGGAGAACCTGACACGCCTGGGTCGTCCTCCTGGACGCCCGCCGGAGAACCTGACACGCCTGGGTCGTCCTCCTGGACGCCCGCCGGAGAACCTGACACGCCTGGGTCGTCCTCCTGGACGCCCGCCGGACAACCTGACACGTCGGGGCCGTCCTCCTGGACGCCCGCCTGAGAACTTGATTCGTCTTGCTTTGTTTTAGTTTGTATTTGGACATTTGTTTGATTCTAGCCCTCCGTCCTGCACCTCCCTCCACCCACCCGATCTAGTCTGTCTTCTTTTGCTTTAGGCCGTCTGGAATCCGGCCTTAAGGAGGGGGTTCTGTCATGATTTTAGGTTCTGTCTTAGTTTTGATTCATGGAATAGTTTGAGTTTTGTTGTGGTTTGATTTTGTTCTTTGTGTTATACTCTGTTAGGGTTCTGTAAGCTTTTAGCTCAGTTCTGTTCACCTGCCAGCTCACTCCCCTGTCAGCAGTCACCAACCTATCAGTTCAGTTCACTGTCAGTCACTTCCCTGCCTCTGATTAGTTCCAGCTGTTTCCCGGTAATTAGTTTTCACTCCATTTCACCTGTGCACTTCACTATATAGTTCTGCCTCAGTCTTTAGTTCTCCGCCAGATCATTAACGAGCCACGGTGAGTTTTGTTCCAGCGTTCCTTTCTTGTGTAACCTGTTGATGCAAACCCGATTGCCTTTGATTCTGAGCCAGACTGTTCCCTGATCTGTTTTTCCTGCCCTGTCTGACTGGTTTACCGACTTAATTCTGTCCCATGGTTATCCGAGCTTGCTTTTGTCCTGTCTGTACCTCTGCCTATTTTGGACTGCTTTTTGTGTACCGGATTTTGGACTGCCCTTTTGACTATTGAGTCCGCCTGTCCCTGTTTTCATTATTAAAATCCTGTTTTTTGCCTTCACCTCACTTGTTTGGTTTGAATACTGGGTTTGCCTGATTCACGTTCGTAACAAGAAATGCTGTCGGCTCTCCGCTTTTCCACGTCAAAGGATGTGATGTCAGGCGGCCCTTACTGCCCATATTTGGGCAGTAATGGCCGCCCCCATACACAGTGATCCAGACGACAATTTATGTTTTTATTTTCTTATTGATTAAAGCTAAATTCATTAAATAACCACAAACGTATTAGTTTTAGTTATAGCTAACGATCCCCTGATTTTTCCTTGTTGACCGGACTTCACCCTTTAATAATGTGATCTGATTCTCTGACAGCTCCTGGAAGCAGCTCCCAGAACAACAAACACATCGTGGCATGTGAAGACTCTGATGCTAAGCTCCAGTGTGGTAAGATCCATGCTTTCATCAAACAGTGGACAGATTTAGATTTCCTCTGCCTCTCTGACACTTCCTCTCCTCTGTCAGACAAAGGTCAGCTTATATCTGTGAGCAGAGCAAAGTATGGACGTAGTAACAACGAGACGTGCCCCCATGATAATATAAAAAATATCTCATGCTGGCGGAGCGCAGACAAAGTTGCTCAGAGGTATGTTCACTCTTTTCTAGAGATCAGCCATGTTTGAACAATTCTTCAGTTTACCGAACCGGATGTGTGGAAAGGAGGGAGTGACAATGTCTAAGAGAGGCCTGATCACATCTTCTAGGAAACTGACATTGATCTGAATCCACAGATACAACGGGAGACAGTGGTGTGCTATTAGAGCAAAAAAATGCTTTTTAAGTTAAACCTCTAATCCTCCATATAAATGTCCCTCCACAGCTGTAACTGGAGGCAGAACTGCTCTGTCCAGGTAACAAACTCCGTGTTTGGAGATCCCTGTCCTGACACCTACAAGTACCTGGAGGTAAATTACACATGTCAAGGTAAGTGGAGGTGGAAACACTTCAAGGTGTTCAAAGTGATCCTTGAGCTCCTTGCAAAGTATTCATGCCCCTTGAACTTTTCTGATTTTGTTACGACCACATATGGCATGTATTTCAATTGATTTTTTTGTGGCAGACCAAAAGAGCTTAGTTCATTATTAGCAACTGGCTTTATGTACAGGTGCATCTAAAAACATTGAAAATAATGAAAACGTATATTTTGTCCATTATTTCAGAAAGCAAATAAATTATATAAATCACACCACACATATAATAAACTATTTTAAACCTTTAGTTCTTGTAATTGTGATGAGTTGGGCTTAAAGAAAATGAAAACCCCAAATTAAGGGTAACAGAAAATAAGGGTCTTGCATAAGATCAATTTAAAAAAAAGCCATTTTCATGTGGAAATGTTGTGGAAATGCCATAATATGGCCCATGCAGCCAAGAGGATGACTTCTGACTTCCTCCACAAGGAGGGGAAGCCACAGGTCACTGCTAAGAAGCTGGTTGTTCAGTGCTGGATCCAAGTATATCCATAGAAAGTTGTGTGGAAGGAAAAACGTGGCAGGAAAAGTTGCACCACCAACAGGGATCACTGCAGCCTTAAGAGAACTGTCAAGAAAAATATGTACAAGGATTATGAGGAACTTCACAAGGAGGGGACTGCTGGAGGTCAGGGTATCAAGAGCTGCTATGCAAAGATGATTCCTACATATTTTACCTGGGCTGAGGAGAAACAGAACCAGACTATTTCTCAGAGATCAAAAGTTCTGATTCAGATTCAGATTTATTTATGGCTCCATGGCAAAAATCACAAAAACAGCCACTTTCTGTCATACATTTCCCATGAGCAAAAGGGAGCAGAAAGAAGATAAAAATCTTATTTTATTCTCTCTTCAGATGAACGTAAAGTTTGGATTTTATTTGGAAATCATGATCATGAGTGAGTGAGGAAAAGCCCAGAATCCATGTAGCCTGAGGTCAAGAATCAAGAAGCTTTAATATTTGTTACCATAATCAAATTTCTGATGAGGCAGACACCTCCTCAGAAGTTACACACAACACGCAAACACCTTTGCAATGTTTTTTCTTTTCGTAAACAGGTGATTGCACTGGCCAACAACAACACTCCCTGAGGAACTTAGGCATGCATATAGTGCTTAGCAGCGCTGTATAGACAGAGTTATGACACACTTTGAACTCGCTAACACCCGGTCACGTGGCTCATGTAGCCCTCAGTAGTTCTAAACATCTTAGCGCTGTCAGATAGTTTGATTTGAACACTACAAATTTCTCTTTCCCCCTCAAAATAATTGATCAGTATTACTGATTACTTCACTGGCTGCATTTTATCAAAGCATTTTTAGGAACAGCAGGAACATTTATCTGTGTTCTAAATAATAGCGTGGAAACAATATTCCCCACACATCGTAGAATACAGAGGGGCTACAGATCACATTTATTGATAAAAATAAGTGTTTATGCAATACACTGATCAATATAAAATGTTTACAATAGTTTATTATAATGTTTTGCACGTAAATCAAACCAAACAGGAGTAATATTACGTTTTAAAGCACATTCAGTTGTTCTCTGCATGCCAACGTGGAAATGCCAGACATGTCCTCCTCCAATACACTTAAAGACGCCCATGATTAAGAACTCTGTTCCAGCTCACCTTCAGATCTACATCCTTCAACAAATCATGAACATCACTGTTTTCAGGACTCACTCCTATATTTCCCAACCTCCCCCACCCCATGTGTAGCAGATATCATTTAGTCTGTTTGTTCTAGCTGCTATCAGATGGAAAATGAGCTGAATGGCAGAGCTGATCTATATTTAAAGAACTTTGAAATGACTTGGAGGAAAATAGGGGGCCGTTGACGTTTTGACTGATGACCAAGCATGAATTGTTTTCTGTGGAAGACGTAATTATTTTCCATTTCATTTTGAAAATTTCTGAATGGAGTACTACATGTATGGTGATTGTGCATATAAACTCACAACTATTGCATAATAGCAATTCATTAAAATGTTAATTATTAGGTAATAGGAACGTGTCAATTTTGCAAACCAAAAATGTTATCATACAAAGCAGGGACCTGAGGTGAAAAAAATGAGGGGGGAATTAGAGAGCCAAAAAGATCACATTAATAAGGATAAAGGAACTTGACACGGAAAACATTTATCCAGTCATAGGAAAGAAAGTTTTCACTATGGAAAATAAATTGGGTCACAATTTTACTAAAGATGGGATGAAGGCCACTGGCATGAAGAACAAAAAAGACATTAGATGGAGCACATGTGCTTAAAAAATTTTTTTTTCAGCGTGCTCAACAGGCTACATGCTTCTTCAGGACAGGAGCATCCCTCTCCGTGACATCAGAACCTAGCAAAGACAATAGCATCACATTAAGCTGAAATCAGGCGTCTTAACTGTGGAATCACACTAAGCATAGAGCTGCATCTAAGAAGAAAGAAGCCGTTTGGATGTGACATTGCCTGATCATAGAGGAGAGCAGCAGCACATGCATTTCTTTTTATGTCGACCGGAAGCACAACAAGATGGAAGCAATTGGTCACTTACCATTTCAGTGTCAATTCCATTAACTGGACAAATTACAAGCCAATCATCCTCAAAATAATTGAAAGAGCAGCTACTATAGAAAAAAGGTGGTGAAGAAAGCAAAGTGAGTTCATGCAGCAGCAGCAGTGTTGCAGAAGCTCCTCCTGCTAAGGTGGACATCAGCAATAAGAAGTCAGAGCAGGAACCACCAGCTACAATATAAGAGCACAAACTTGTGGTGGCCTAGAATGGTATCAAATACCCGGCCTGGATTATTGTCCCAGTCTGCCCCTGCTTTAAAGGAACAATAATTAATAATGACACATAGTGGTTAAAATTGGAACAACATATACACAATGCTTTTCACGGAGACCCGCCATTTACTCAACGGTCCTGCGGCTGTGAAACTCCATTGAATGTTTAATTACACAGGACAGGTACCGTATTTGTTGGACCATAAGGCGCACTGTGAATTAACGTAACTACTTGTGTTTTTGTCCACACGAAGCTGCATCGGATTATAAGGCTCATTAAATATTCTTCCCTGGTGAATATGATTTTTGCACTTAAAATAAGAACAATTCATCCCCATCATCTTATTTCAAGTGCAGGATATCTAATTATATTATTTTAGGAGTAAAAATACTCATTCTATTGGCAAATAGTCTTATTTAGCTGCTCAAATTAAGTAAAAATAGAATAATTTCAAGAAAAAGTTCCCTTTTTACAGAGTGCCCCTTCACGTACACAGCTATCTGTCATGCTAATTCCTGCATACAAGCCCCTGCTGATCAGAGCTAAACCTGTAGTGAAGCAGGTGAGGGTGTGGACTGAGGGAGCAATGTAGGTGCTGCAGGATTGTTTTGAATGCTCTGACTGGGACATGTTTAAAGATGCAGCAACTTATGAAGACAAGATCAACATCGATGAGTATGCCATGACTGTGTCAGCCTACATAAACAAATGCATTAAGGACGTAAGGACCACAAAGACCATCATCACCCGAGCCAACCAACGACCCTGGGTCACTGTGGAGGTCCGTCAGGCGCTAAAAGCACGAAACTCAGCCTTCAAGTCTGGCGACAAGGAGGCTCTGAGGACAGCGAGAGCCAACTTGAACCGTGCCATCAAGCTAGCGAAGCGGAACCACACTGAGAAAATCCAGGAGCTTTTCCACGACGCCAGCAACACCAGGAGCATGTGGAAAGGCATACGGGCGATCACTGAATACAACACGCCCTCACTCCCGGTGGGTGAAGTTGATGCTGACTTCCTAAACGGATTAAATAACTTCTTTGGGAGGTTTGAGGCACTAAACGGCACTCCAGCAGTGAAAGCTGTTCCCCATCAGGAAGAGGAGGTCCTCCGCCTTGACGCTGTCAACCCGCGGAAGGCCCCAGGTCCCGACAACATACCTGGGCGGGTGTGCAGGTCACATGGCTGGTGTCCTCACAGACATTTTTAACACCTCGCTGGACCAAGCCACAGTGCCAGCATGCTTCAAGTCTGCCTCCATCATTCCGGTGCCGAAGAAACCTCAAGTCACCTGTTTTAATGACTACAGGCCTGTTGCACTGACTCCCATCATGATGAAGTGCATTGAAAGGCTGGTAAAGGAACACATCGTCTCCAGCCTTCCCCCAACACTCGACTCGTTCCAGTTTGCCTACCGACGGAACCGCTCCACTGAGGACGCCATCTCCTCTGCTCTTCACCTGAGCCTGGCACACCTGGAGGAGAAGAACACGCACGCGCAGATGCTGTTCCTGGACTTCAGTTCAGCGTTTAACACCATCATCCCACAGCACCTGGTAGGAAAACTAGAACATCTGGGCATCAGCACACCTCTTCGCAACTGGCTGCTAGACTTCCTCACCAACAGACCTCAGTCGGTCCGGGTCAGACAGAACACCTCTGATGTCATCACCCTCAGCACGGGCTCCCCTCAGGGCTGCGTCCTGAGCCCCCTGCTGTTCACTCTGATGACACACGACTGCGTCCCCAGGTTCACCACCAATCACATCGTGAAGTTTGCAGACGACACAACGGTGGTGGGCCTGATCAGAGACGACAACGACCAGGACTACAGAGAGGAGGTGGAGCAGCTGGCGGGCTGGTGCAGAGACAACAGCCTGGTCCTGAACGTGGAGAAGACGAAGGAGATCATCGTTGACTTCAGGAAGAACCGGCCACACCACGCTCCACTGCTCATCAACAGCTCAGCTGTGGAGGTGGTTAGCAGCACCAAGTTCCTGGGGGTGCACATCACGGACAACCTCACCTGGTCTGTGAACACCACGTCACTGGTGAAGAGGGCACAGAAACGACTGTACTTCCTGCGGAGGATGAGGAGAGCCCGCCTGCCCCCGCCCATCCTCAAGACCTTCTATCAGAATCAGAATCAGACATACTTTAATAATCCCAGAGGGAAATTGCTGTTTCAGTGCCATCACCATAACATAACATCACAAACATTCTACAGAAGCACCATAGAGAGCATTCTGACCAGCTGTCTCTCTGTGTGGGGTGGAGGCTGCAGTGCCGCCGACTGGAAGAACGTGAGGAGAGTGGTGAGGACAGCAGAGGGGATCATTGGGGCTTCTCTTCCCTCCATTAAGGACCTCTCATCACAGCGATGTGTGTCCCGAGCCCGTAACATCATCAGAGACCCCACACACCCCCACCATGGACTGTTCTCCCTGCTGCCTTCTGGGAAGAGGTTCCGCAGCATCCGCTGCAGGTCCACCAGGTTCTGCAAACGCTTTTTCCCTGTTGCCATCAGACTGTTGAACTGCTGAAGCTAAACCTGGACTCTGTATCACATGTGTCCTGCATTGTTTACATCTCAATTGCTGTACTGTGAAATCACTGTGCACTTTATCCTGGAATGTCCTGCAAAATTACATTTTTTATCCTGCAAAGTTACTTTATATCCTGCAAAGTTACTGTATTTATCCTGCAAAGTTACTTAATTTATCCTGCAAAGTTATTTTACTATCCTGCAAAGTTACTTTATTTTCCTGCTAAGTTACTTTATTTTCCTGCTAAATTACTTTATTATTCTGCAAAGCTACTTTATTCTGGAATCCACTGCAATTTACTGAAATTCTAAGCTGTATGCAAATGAAATTTGTTCTGTACCCTCTCTGTGCATACAAAATGACAATAAAGTTTGTCTAAGTCTAAGTCTAATCTCCTGAGAGGGACAGAGTAGTTGGAGGACACTGCCCTGTTTCTAACATAAGGCCAAAATAAACGTAACTTATATATTAAATTAACTTACAAGGTTTATTGTTGACAGCACGTACTCCAGGCTCGGACATTACAGTCAGGCAGTCTTGTAGACAGCTCAAGGGTCCGATCAGGTAGTGACACAGTGTGGTGGAGCGGCTTCATTGCTAAGCAAAGTCGTACTTAAATCACTCGTAAGCACAACGGTAATATAAGGTGCACCGGATTATAAAATGCACCATCGATTTGTGAGAAAATTTAAGGATTTTAAGTACGCCTTATAGTCCGAAAAATACGGTATATAATGTTGTCTTCTGTACTATTTGTGGTCAGTTTCTCTTACTGGCTTCCATGTTTGCAGGCTGCTGCTCTTTTGCTAAAATAAAATACCAAATGCTTCGCTCTGTTTTGAGAACCCTGGGAACTCTCATATGATTGGCTCAGGAACCAGGAAGTAAACACGGCTACATTATGAACCAAAGTAGTTCAGGACCGTACCTCTAGATTTGAAAGGAGAAAAACGTGACTAAGACATTGTTGATGGAGAAGACTGATTGTTTATAGGGAATGTTACTTTCATCCTGGGTGACAAAGTAGAATGGTTTAGATTGATTTTACAGTAAATATCTTACTTATAGCTCCTTTAAGTTACATGCTGTATATTTACTGTACACGTTCAAGTAAATGAGTTTTCCTGGTGGCCCGGTCAGTGGCCTAACTGATGGCCTGGCCTGCTGGTCTGGCCCGGCCCGCTCAGCAATTGTAAAGGTTTGCTTCAATTTGCTCTTAATAAAACACAATCCATACCATTCATGCAGCTCCCTCAGCTGTGTGTCTGGCTGAAGGAAAATACAGACACCTCCCCTCAACCCCCTCATTTCAATTTCTGAGGCTGTGTCTGTCACAGCAGGTTTGTTGCCAACTTAGCAACCTAGTCACTATATTTCAGACTCTCTGGAAAAACTAAGGCTGTGTCTCATTCCGAATACTTCCGTCAGTGCACTGCTGATGTGCACTGACCACTTACTGCCGTAGTGCCCACTTTCGACCGTTAGTAGTGTTCCAAAAGGAACACTTATGTTAAAACACTTACCGGAAATGACGGGATGACGTGACGAACGCAACACATGTGACCGCAAATTTTTCAGACCGCCAAAAAATATATGCCGGGGTTTTTTTTTTTATAAAAACAATCGTTTACATTCACAGCATGTTGAAATTACATCACCTCCGACGTCAACGCAGGATCCTCCAAATATTGGCTGAACATGAGGTATGTTCGTGTATTTTACAAACACCTATCGAGTACAATGCCTCGTATTACCACCATTACTTACATTTATATGATTGCGGTGTCGCAGCTCCGGCTGTCTCGGCTGAATTGTCCGCCATTATTTTCAAAATGGGAACATCTTCCCGACGTCCTTAGCCCCTCCCTTTCCCCTTTGTAGTCAAGATGGCGTCCGTTTAGTGCGAGTAGGGTCCATCGTTACACACTGCATTTTGTGCCCGTTTTTAGGGGGTCATCCGGGTACTTTCAGTGCACTGACTTTTTGTGTTATCTACACTACATACTTAAAACTAAGTATTCGAAGTGTAGAAGTAGGCGGAATGAGACACAGCCTGACTCTGTTATGCTAATGTAGCATAATAGTGCTACTCTTTAGCATAATGTATGCTAAAGAGTGCTAAGAGTATTTTGGAGGTCTTAAAAGGTTACCTGTAGCCCAAACTTTAAAACAACACCCTTAGGGACTTTTGAGTCTTTAAAAAAAATACTGATCGTGTAACAAGTGCCGATTTATAGAAGTAGGAGCCACCGTTAACTAGGGCGGTGGTCGGGAAACAGGTGGCTTCAGGCTACTAGGCTGCCTGACCTGTCCACTGCAGAAGGGTGTGGCCCTAGGACGGAGGTGGTTAGTAGATCAGTCGTATCCTACTTATCTAGCTGAAAAGGTCTCACAGGAATTCTTATCAGGGTAATACTCGTTAGATTCAGAGGTCTTTAGAACCCCAGCTAGTCTGAGCTTTAACCCAAAATAGGAAGGATTTGGGAAGTGGGGTTTTAGTTCAAAGCCATAATCGTCACCGTATATGAACCGTTTGAATGAGAGACGGAGCGCACGGCCATGCAAAATTTGTGTACAGTCCTGCATATGGAGGACTTTGAAATGCTGAAGAGATTTCTTTCCTCGTTATAATCTGTTGTATTGCATTTAAACAAGCATAGCGTGTCATAATCATAATCAGTCTGGATCCCAAACATATGACCAAATATGCAATTTAGATGATAATGTCCTCTAGTGACCCCTAGAGACTTTTAAAAGTCCATGTTTATCACTTCCAACCAAGTAAAGGCACATGAAATAGTTTTTAGTTATTTCAATTTTCAAAGAAACAGTCAAGCTTTTAATAAATGCAAACATGTCAGATTACTGTAAAATTTGAACATACTGCTTCATAACAGCACCTTATTGTTTTCCTCAGGTGTTCACTGTCTGGGTCGTATCTCTGTCTAGTGTTATACTCAGAAATGTGGCAGATCAGTGTTAGAGAAAGTTAGACCTAACTGTGGAGAACAATCTCCTCTAACCAAGATTTTATTTTTCATTTCCATAGCCTTTAAGTTGCATATATATTGTATATATTGTACTGCACGTGTTAAGGTAAATAAGTCATAACTATGAGTGTCATGTAAATACAAACAATATGAAGCGAAATAATCTGTAATTTCTATGTTTTTTCTGAAGGTGTCTGTGATTCACCAAAACTAAATTTGACTGGCAAGAAAGCATCTCAGTCTTCAAACTACACTGATGGGATACCATACATCGCTGACAGAGCCTTTGATGGGAATCACTCCACATGTTCTCACACCAAGCAGCAGACTAACTCCTGGTGGAGAATTGACCTGCAGGGTGTTTACAATATTTCCTGTATCTTTATCTACAATAGTGACCGGACTGATAATGTTAATATAAGCGGTGCTAAGATCTACATTGGGAACTCTTTGCAGAACAACGGCACCAACAACGCACTGTGAGAATCTCATGTTTCCTTTAATTGATTGATTTCATATTTTAGATTTATACATGTGTATCATCCAATCATTCTTTTACCAGCCTTCAAAATAAATGTTTAATCATAACAGAGTTAAACGCCCCTCACTCACTGCTTAATTTTGTGATATCTTGGTTAGATATATGTCACAGAATTGTTTATAAACATTTCTGGTGAAAGTCTCACTGATTTGCTCGTGATTAGGTTTCACATTAAATGTTAGGAACAGCTGAGTGCTTGATTTAGTCCTATGGGTCTCTAATGCTGCCTGTAAGTTTTTACAGATTTCTGCTCCATTGTCATCTTCAGGTCAACTGCATTAATTGGACTGAATATGAAGATATTGATTGCTACAAAAAAATTTCTGTTAAATAATTTCATGTTTTTTCCCCATTTTCCAGGGTTAAAAACATCACAGGTTTCACAAAAGGCCAGATCAATGGCTATGAGTTGTCCCCATCAGTGTTGGGGCG
Organism: Fundulus diaphanus; assembly: GCA_037039145.1. Lineage (NCBI taxonomy): Eukaryota > Metazoa > Chordata > Actinopteri > Cyprinodontiformes > Fundulidae > Fundulus > Fundulus diaphanus. Next base: position 19,520,500 of record CM073130.1, on the reverse strand, counting down.
ATACGTCACCGTCATCATACCAGAAAACAAACACATGATTCTCTGTGAAATAAATATCGCTGCCACAGAAGTTGGTATGTGATCCATGTTCATCACCTCCAACTATGGAAAGGCACATAAAATAATTTTGAATGATTTCAGTTTTTGAGGAAAATTTTTATTAATACAAATGTGTTTGATTACTGTAACATTTGAACATGCTGCTGCATAACAGCACCTTATTGTTTTCCTCAGGTGTTCACTGTCTGGGTCGTATCTCTGTCTAGTATTATACTCAGAAATGTGGCAGATCAGTGTTAGAGAAAGTTAGACCTGACTGTGGAGAACAATCTCCTCTAACCAAGCTGAAATATTTTTGTCTTCTCTTGATAGCTCAGCATTTACTTGAACCCCTAGAAAATATAGTTCTAAACATTCTAATCTAAACTGAGTTTGTTTTTCTTTTCAAGAATCCCCCTTTATATTGATCAAGGAGAACAAGAGCTGGGAAGAAGCCCTGTACTACTGCAGAGATCACCACAGAGATCTGGCCTCCATCCTGGACCAGGAGACTCAGGCCTTTGCTGAGCTGGAGGCTGAGAAGGCCAACGGTCCCTTCGTGTGGCTCGGCCTTCACTACACCTGCACCCTGCAGTTCTGGTTCTGGGTTGATGATAACACTGTAGAGTTTGAACTCTGGGATCCGACTGGCTCACAAGAAGACTGCGACATGAGTGGAGCCATGGAGACCCAGGGAAACCATTCCTGGTTCAGCAAGTCTGATTATGAAGAGTTTAATTTCATCTGTTCATTGGAGTAAGATTTCTGACTGCCACATTATTTTAATTTTAGGATTGTTGACAATAAACAGGCCTTTCTTTGTTTTTAATAATTTGAAACTTTTAGATTTTATATATTATGCTTGCTATTCTGTCTTCCACTTACTGTATGTACATTGCATAACAAAATTGAAGGAACACTTAATCAAGTCAAGTAAACCAGTGGAATATTGATCTGGTCAGTTCAGTAGAGGGGGTGTTGATCAGTATCCAGGAGCTCATTGATGCCCTGGTAGGGATCTGGGAAGAGATACTCCAGGACACCACCCATCATCTCGTAAAGTGTCCCAACGTTGTCAGCCATGCATACCAGCACATGGGGGCAATAAAAATCTCTGAGTACCATTTGGAGTTGCTGCAGCAGCATTTCAGCTGATCAGACTAACCTGCTGCATCAGTTTATCTGTTTCTCTGTGATTTCAGATTAGGCCCTCCGTGGGTTAATCATTTTTATTTTCATCAAACAATGTGGCATCCTACTGTCCCTAACACATTACAAATTTCATGTCAGTACTGATATCTCATATCTTCCCCAATTGAGCCTCTAATATGTTTTCACATTGTTCATTTAATTTTTGAAGCAGTGTATATTTCCCTGTAGTACCTGGATTTTGGATTCTGTAATAATTGAAAGGAAAAGGCTCTGTAATCTTTTATTTTGTGTAACATTTTCTTTTTGTCATAGCAGTTGAATAAATGCTGTAATAAGCAAATATTTCAATTCACTATTGAGTTTTTAATAATATTTTACCTCCAAGGTGTCAGGAGAGTCAGTTGATGGATCCAAGGATTTTTAAAACAAACAAAAAAAAATTTATTTATTTTTTTTTTTAGGACAATATAGAGTAAACTCAACTAGGGCTGCCACTGACAATTATTTTAATAATCGATTAATTGGTCGATTATTTTTTGATTAATTGATGAAACAGATGGAAAAAAGTTTTATTTCCATTTCTTATGTCCAAAACTTAACATTCAGACTGACAGAGCTAATAAGCACACAAATAACAAGTTGCTACTTAGATGTTCTGTTACAATAATATTAGGTAATAAATAATCTTGACTACATTGTTAGTCAATCACAGTCAACGTTTTCTATATGAAAGTCAATTTAACACAAAAAAGTGAAGCTGCAAAACTGGGGTGTCAAATGTGGTTGGGTTGAACCTCACCCTTGTACCAATGTATGGTTTCTCAACGGAGGTGGTACCGCCCCCTGGGGGCGTTATAAAGATTTTGGGGGGCGCTGGTGGAGTGAGGGCTGGTATGTAAGCGATCAAGCATGAATGGGGGCACCACAGTTTGGCTTGTACAAAATTCAATTGAACTCTATATTTTAAACTTTCATGCTTTCCCAAATAAAAACAAAGCTGTTGTCTGAGAGCAAGAACCCTAGTCTGCTGCTTCCACTGCTGGGTAAAAGAGAGTAAACCCCAACGTTGACTGTTCTCACAAGAAATCTTTTGTAGCACCTATACTGTTGCATAATATGTCCATAACATGCACTGTGCCTACAAGCCCAACACGTATCGCTTAGCTGTTGAAGCACCCTTAGTGCATCATCAAACATCACTGGCTTTTGTAGCCAGATATAAAAGTGTGAGTATAATAGGTGTAAATGTGTGTGCGTGCATGTTATTTTTTTTGTCCTGTCTGGCTCTATGTTGCCCTGTGATGGACTGCCGATCTGTCCAGCAGTGGCGGCTGGTGAAAAAAAATCTTGGTGGGGCTGGCCAATAGATTTCCCTGCCTAACCCAGTACATGCATTTAAATTAAAAGTCGGAAAATTACTACGATACCACAATAAGCATTTAATTAATAAAAAAACATTGTTCACAAAGGATGATTTTGGTGGTTTTGTCTTATTAATCCTTTTCACAGACTCATGCCAGAGGGTTTGCATACATTGTACATGTACGTATATTATTACGAAACGAACGTTTACGTCTTGACTTAAATATATATCCTAATTTTTTATTTATATAATGATTTAAGTAGAATAACGACTAGTGCAAAATTAAGTTGGATTTACCGGAGATGAAGTGTAGACTGCAAATTCTGTCGTGGTATGATGTCTCCCACAGACGATTGGATCCTTTTGATTGAAATTATCCATTTCTTTCTTCTGTCTTCGTCCTTCGGTAAACGAAAGAAACGTACATCCGATGATTTGGAATGCCTCTGTGTGCAACCGGGAGCACAACAAGTCGTAGGCATTGTTTAGATTCCAAAAATAAACTAAAAGTACGCTCTAATTCACCCGTTTTGTCACGCTGGTAAGCGAAAACAGTACTGTTTTTGCCGACCACCGTGACCCGGATGTAGCGCGGATGTAGCTTGTGACGTCACGCGTGAAGTGCACCTATCACTGTGCAGCTAGGGCTACGACGCCAGGAGCCCCAAACCCATTCATTTTGGCGATGCTGATTGGCCAAATATTTATAAATCTTCCCTAGCAACAGTATACGATTGGTTATTTCGCTACACTTGTGGGGCTCCTTCCACAGACATATACGTAGACGCGTCATAGGGCGCAGGTTCGCACGTCAACATCACCGCCATATTGTATGTGGAAGAAAAAAGTTGAGTTCTGTTATTGTGAACGTGAATCAGAAAAGATGCCTCATTCCTGTGCTGCATGGAAATGTATTCTGGCTGATTTCACTACTTGTATATATATATATATATATACATAGCTCTCAACTCTCACGCATTGACCATGTGACACACGCATTTCACTAACTTCACACGCTCACACGCAACACATGGCATTTCACATGCAAACATGGCATTTCTCACGCATAAAAATCACAAAGCCCATCTGGGCTGCGGACCACAAAACTCCGCCTTCTGCTGAGCTGTTTCGGCTTCTTTCACAACTTGTGGCCATCAGTAATTCCTGCTGCAGTTCGTGTTAACAGAGCAGCAGGAAGAGTAATCAGAGTTATGAATAATTTTAGTCTTAACCAGTGGTGAAAGTGAGCCGGTGTTATGCTCAAAAGTGCATGCCTGCCGAGATATGCATCCCCTGTCGCGGGAGCGCGCCTCGCTCTGTACAAATGAATATCGACGGAAAACAAATTAAAATACGACCAACGGAGCGACTTGTTCTTATATTAATTATATAAAAACGTTTAAATGTACTTCTAGTGTGAAAAAAACTGTGTGTATTTGGCAGATTCGTTTACAAAAGTACGGGTGTTATGAACAACATTAAATCCAAAGTTTTTATCCGAGGTACGGCTGATTTATTTGTTGTGGTCTCTTGTCATTCACACACAACAATAAACCGTGAGAGCCGACGTGAGTTTTGAAACTGCAAAGTTTTTTCTTAAGCGGAAGATCAAACGTGCAGAAACAGCACAGCGTTCATAGACCAGTGGGATGCATTCGTGAGCGTCAGAAAGCTATGGTGCATTCAGGAGCATGGGACATTTCAAACCTACAAGGAAAGAGGCATAAAACGGAATAGAACTTAACTCATACAATAATCTATTTATCCAGAAACAGTGTGGGCTTTATTACATTACTTTATACTGAATGCTCTATAATTGTATTTCTGTTATGTTTTGATTCTGCACATCTGCTAGCTTTTTATTCTGAAAAATCTATAATATTACAGCAGCAAATTATCAAAGTTTTTCAAAAGCCTGTTTAAAAGCTCCAAATGGGGCTTCAGATCATAGAGCGACAATTGCGCTGTCATTGTTTTACAGGGCAGAACTTGTATTTGCTGACCCTTGTCCTTTAATTACAGATGGATATACAGGAATACAGTCATACAAGTGTCAACTCCTCTGAGATAGCAGGGGGCTGCCAAAAAACGCATCCCCCTATGTTTTTAATCTAAAAATTGTCCCACACACCTGAAATTCACACTAGTAGTTCAGAACACATGTGTAAACACGTAGAAAATGTTACATAAACTACAAGTGTATATTTCTATGAAACAGCAGGGGATGCGTTTTTGGCAACGGGCTGGTTATAAACTGTAACAGTCTAGAAGTGCATTGAGCTGAAAAGAGGGAGACATCAGCAGCTGGATCGTGCATAAAGACGCAGCGGGAACCTCTGTGTGCTTTAGTGTTGCTGCTGAGGGGAAAATGTTGACCATAAAGACTTGATGAAACTCAGCCTGATTCACCAATCAGGTTATAGATCTACAATGATAAACAAACCCATAGATTAATGTGTAACAGTGTAATAATTCGGTGAATAACTTAAAACTACTTAATTTTATTCAGTATTATTTGAACAATTGTGTGTTTTTTATGTTTTAATCCATTAACTGAACAATAAGGTATTAATACGTCTCTCTCTTTTTAACAAAAGTAATACATGTCTACTTCAATGTCTGGTAGGATAAAAATGAGATGGAGTTGAGACTCCACCGGCTCTTCCAGGGTCCAGTTAGCCCCGCCCCAAACCAGCCCCGCCCCCAAAATTAGCATAATCTCACTCTTAATTTTTGATAAAAGTTGAGAGGTCTGTATATATATATATATATATATATATATATATATATATATATGTGTGTGTGTGTGTGTGTGTGTTATGAATATAAGGATCAATTTGTTAAATCTAAACATTGTGGTCTTCATTATTTCATAAAACCGTGTCACATGTGAACCTTTAGGAACAGACTTTTTGGGGGAGTATTATAGAGGTAAAATTAATAATAAGAGAAAAAAAGTCCTAGGTCAATAAAGTAAAAAAATAAAAAAAAACACAAAAGTGATCATGTTATGAGAAAAACGTCATATTATGAGAATTAAGAGGGAACATTTCCAGAATAGTCACAGTTTGCAGAATTATTTCACTCATGGAGTAATAGGGCCAGGTTAGATTATGTTAAATATTTTTATTTTTTAGGAGAATAAATTCAGGAGAATGAAGCTAAAGGGATACGAAAATAAACTTGTAATATTACAAAAACAAAAATACTACGAATACAAAGTATATTCAGAGATTAAAGTCCCTCTGATACTGTTTAAGTGACTGAGTAACTGCAGATTTGCCACATTTAAGATGGCGGACGCTCTGACGCGTCGCAGCATAGGCAGAACCCGTCCAATGACGCGTCTACTCTTATATTATGTCTATGGGTCCTTCAGCGGCAGCCCCACAAACGTAGAAGAAGAGAAATGATACGTTCTGTTGGTGGAAATGCACTGTTAAATGGGAGTCAATTGGTAGTCAATTCATAGAAGTGTTTTAATAATTCTTATTACATGTAGCCATGTACTATTAAGTAAAAACTGACATTAATAATACTTTTAAAATCTATATATATTTTGACTTTTCCCCTCCACATCTAGGGAGGGCAGCGCCCGAGCGCCCCCTATGGGCCAGCCGCCACTGCTGTCCAGGTTGTACCCTGCTTCTCGCCCAGTGACTGCTGGAGATAAGCACGAGCCCTGCAAGCATGCACAGAAAGGCGGGAATTGAAAATGGATGGATGGATATTTCTTGTTTTGCTCATTCTTAATTTCCTAGATTACATAATCACAAATTAATTTTGAGCTACTGGTCTAAGTTTCATACCGGTATCTAATTTGCAGTCAAAGAAGAAGGGAATCAAACCTCAGTAGCCCCAGATTTTGCCTGTGGGGTTGAAGGGAAGCGAAAGGAAAGCTGGTGTTATACCACAGTACATGCCCTGCCAAGATATAAATTCCCTACAGCAGAAACGCACATGGCTCAGTATAGCAACATATTGATGAAGTAAATGTATTAAAATACGACCAACAGAGCTATTTTTAATGATAGCACGTCATTAGGGCGCAGAGTTGGAGCCTTGTGCATCTTGTGGGTCTTGTGGCCTACCCCAGAACAGGTGGGTGTGGGATAAACCAGGCTTAAGTTAGCAAGAAAACCTGAATGCTGACTCTAAATGAGCTAATTGTGTGTTACAGCCGATCACTTATTCATTCAGGAAGATGGTAGAAGGAACTTTACTCTCATAAACAACCCCAGAGTCATCATGACGAACTGATGCAGAGAAAAGATTTTCACCTGAGCTACAGTTAAACCTGAAAGCTCTGGCTGTGATATAAAACTGTGGGCATCCTCTCTGGGAGCTTCCAGCTGGATTTGCATCAACATGTGAAAAATATCTGGTGGTAACATCACTGCAGTGAGAATTGCATCTAAACTCAAAACTATCTTGAGCCCGAGTCAGGTTAGCTTGTTCTGCATTCAATGTTATCGGACATAAGAAGTTCATAATACACCATTGACTGTAGCTTAAATTCCGAGATGCAAGCCTTCCTTTCAGGGTGGCAGCTGCCAACCTAAAACTAATGTTTTTAGCTAGAAAGTTTTTTCCGAACTCCCTTTGAACTCTTTTCCTAGTTTTCCGTCATGTGCTCATGCAGCATGCGTCTAAGCAGACATGAAAAGGGAGACGAGACATAAATCATGTACAGACTGAGCTCAGAAAAGTGATAAAAACGACTCTTGACGAGTTTTCAGTTCATGTTGCCTATTTTTCAGAACTGTAGAGTGTTTTGTACCCAATCTAACTGAGGGCAGTGTGTTTGTTTGTCCTTGAAACTCGAGTTGAGTACTGAGCCAAAATGGTAAAATGTAGTATTAAGGGTTATTTTTGTCCTATTAAGTGATAAACTATTAAAGAAGCACTGTAAAAATATATGCAAATTTGCACTTTTATTTTCATTTGTGCCCTTTAAACATGTGTTATTTGTTTAATGGTTGAGTTTCAAATGGCATGATTTGGTTTACATTGCTTTTAAAATGTGATTAAAATGAACAATATTGTTTGTAATATAAGCAATACAATTAAAATTCCTAGAAACAAAGACAATGTTAAAACAAGAAGTTTACTAGATTTTGAACATTTGATGAGATCTCATTTAAAATAAAAAACATTGATTAGTAATTTCCCTAATTGTTCTAAACCATAAGTGCAGCAGTGTTTCCCCTACCATTCCACAAGGCAGCGCGCCGCCCCGCCAACAAAATCGCCCGCCCCCTAAGAAGGTGGATGTAATAAATTATCATACGTCTCTGCATGTTCACAATTAATTTAATTACAGTTATTAGCCTTTCTAAATAGCGCCAGGTTGCACCCTGACCTATACCTGTCTCTAAGCTCCCACACGACATTAGTCCGCGCGGAAAAGTCGTGCAGAGCCCAATTTTACGTCACTATGAGCTGCTCGACGGGAAGAAGTCTCTGATGCAACGTGACTCGCAAAGTCCTGAAGCCTCTCTTATCCACGGACTGTACGGTGGGTGTCTGCTGTGGGAAATATAGGAGTTTGTCTATGGAGCCAGATCGGTCTCGATATTCACAAATGCACAAAAAAATCCACACACACACAGGACAAGATCCATGCAAGCACAGCCCGATTCATGCAAGTATAAAAAAATCCACACATGCACAAAAAAATCCACACATCCACAGGACAAGATCCACGCATGCAAAGCCCGATTCATTCAAGCACAGCCCGATTCATGCAAGCACAAAAAAATCCACGCAAGCACAAAAAAATCCACACGTGCACAAAAAAATCCACACATGCACAAAAAAATCCACACGTGCACAAAAAATGCACACGTGCACACAAAAATCCACACGTGCACACAAAAATCCACACGTGCACAAAAAAATCCACACGTGCACAAAAAAATCCACACGTGCACAAAAAATCCACACGTGCACAAAAAATCCACACATGCACAAAAAAATCCACACATGCACAAAAAATCCACACACACACAGACCAAGACCCACACATCCACAGCTCTAGGCTTTAAACCTCGCAGCATTTGTGTGTGGATTTATGAGACTGTCCTGCCGTCTCGGGATTCACACAAGCATTTTTTTAAACAGAGAGTGGTTTGCAACCAATCAGAAGCCTCCCTTGTATAAGCCAATCACTGGAAAGTACTCCACGTGGGGTGACTTACTCATAAGCCAATCACATTCAACCTGTTCAGGAAGCGCGTACTATGAGCACAATGTGCTCTCAGGCTTCAGCGGGCAGCAGCCGTTTGTCTCCCTCTCTCTCCGCAGGTGTTTGCTCATGAGCGGAGGCGCCCAGCTGCAGGTGTCCGCCTCCACCCCCCCGGCCTCAGAGCCAACGTCGAAAGCCGCCTCTCTGCTCCCTTAGAGTCGCTCCGGATCCGCCCGCAGCGCTCCTTGGTCTCTGAGCTCACAACATCTAACTCCGCGGGCCTCTTCCGTCTGATCTCCAGCCGGCCAGCAGTGATTCCCTCTGAGCTCTCATCGGCCTCGCCGTTACCTGCTTCTCCTGTGCTCTGACGATTCGCCTCTGGCGCCCATGTCCCGCCAGCCCTCTGGCGGATAGGGCGGTAAAGTTGGATATTAAAGCTCCCCGGAATCAGCGGCATCTCGCTCACGGTTGATCCGGCTGATGGACCCCGATTTCGGCCAGCGTCTCTCAGCTGCTCCCTCCTCTCACACGCTGTGGGAACCAAGCACTCTTGAGAAATAAAAATCAATAAATTACATCTCTTGTGATCAGCTAAGATAAAACGAACATAAAATCATGCCAGTAAATAACATCTGTAAGGCACACTTGTTTTTATTCCATTTTAATCTGTTAATTTTTTAAAGATATTTGTAAAGACAAAAGTTGGGATTTTTCTTCAATAGCTCCCTGGTCATGTGACTCACTGACTCAAAACCTGTGTTAAATTGTTCTATATTAGCCTGATGGGCCACACATTTTTATTCCATTTTAAGCCTTTTTATATTTTAAGATTTATTTATAATTAAATATTTCTTCAATAGCTTCCAGATCACTGACTCCAAATCTGTGTGAATTGTTCTACATTAGCTAGATGAGGCACAGCCTTGATAAAAAGGCTTAAAATGGAATAAAATGTGTGGCCCATCAGGCTAATATAGAACAATTTAACACAGGGTTTTGAGTCAGTGAGTCACATGACCAGGGGGCTATTGAAGAAAAATCCCAACTTTTGTCTTTACAAATATCTTTAAAAGATTAACCTAGATTTGTCATGTTTGGTTTAAGATGTCTGACCCACATGCAGAGAACACCGGCAAACAGGAAGCAGTTTTTACTGATCTTTACGCTAGGATTCAGGGAGGATCTCAGAACCGGGGAAACGCAGGGACCGACTCGGGCAGGTAACACGGGATCTGTGAGGTAAAGGGGAAAATGGTTAACAGAGACTAACGCTAAAGGAAAGTACAACTAAACACGTACGCTTACCACGGAGCTCTAGGAACTAAGCCGGGGGGAGTGAGATGGGCTCAGCTGATGTTTGAGAAGCAGATGACAGAGTGACCAGTGAGCGGAGGTTGGGCAGGGTCCGAGCAGCGCCGGCGGGTCCAGAGATCCGGAATGAACAGCGGGAGGAACCAGGAGAGTCCGGGGTGACCAGGGTGAATCCGGGAAGGGGAAACTCGTGCCCAACTTGGTACCACCAAGCGAGTTTGAGGGGAAGGTCGCCAGAGCAAAATCTGAGCGGGTTGTGGATTCGGGAGCCTGGTCTTCACAGCGCAGAGTCACACGAGAGAAAGGTTCCAAAAACACGAGAGCACTGGAGAAAACACACGAGACAAGGATTAGATCCAAAACGGGGATCGAAAAACTCACGGGTCTGAAGCTCAGGAGGTGGTTGATGGCCTTTGGGCATACCGCGACAAGGTAACACTCTGGCATCCTCCCGCTGTCCGTGCGCTGATCTTATAGTGCGCTGAGACGCCGCTGAACATGCTGCAGGTGTGACAGTCCCGCCCAAAGGTCAACTGCTGTCACCTGTGAGTAAGGAGAGGAGGAGAGCGCGGAGCCGGCAAAGCTGCACGGCTCTGCCTGCTGAGCCCTGACAAGATTAAAATGGAATAAAAACAAGTGTGCCTTACAGATGTTATTTACTGGCATGATTTTATATTTGTTTTATCTTAGCTGATCACAAGAGATGTAATTTATTGATTTTTATTTCTCAAGAGTGCTTGGTTCCCACAGCGTGGGAGAGGAGGGAGCAGCTGAGAGACGCTGGCCGAAATCGGGGTCCATCAGCCGGATCAACCGTGAGCGAGATGCCGCTGATTCCGGGGAGCTTTAATATCCAACTTTACCGCCCTATCCGCCAGAGGGCTGGCGGGACATGGGCGCCAGAGGCGAATCGTCAGAGCACAGGAGAAGCAGGTAACGGCGAGGCCGATGAGAGCTCGGAGGGAATCACTGCTGGCCGGCTGGAGATCAGACGGAAGAGGCCCGCGGAGTTAGATGTTGTGAGCTCAGAGACCAAGGAGCGCTGCGGGCGGATCCGGAGCGACTTGAAGGGAGCAGAGAGGCGGCTTTCGACGTCGGGTCTGAGGCCGGGGGGTGGAGGCAGACACCTGCAGCTGGGCGCCTCCGCTCATGAGCAAACACCTGCGGAGAGAGAGGGAGACAAATGGCTGCTGCCCGCTGAAGCCTGAGAGCACATTGTGCTCATAGTACGCGCTTCCTGAACAGGTTGAATGTGATTGGCTTATGAGTAAGTCACCCCACGTGGAGTACTTTCCAGTGATTGGCTTATACAAGGGAGGCTTCTGATTGGTTGCAAACCACTCTCTGTTTAAAAAAATGCTTGTGTGAATCCCGAGACGGCAGGACAGTCTCATAAATCCACACACAAATGCTGTGAGGTTTAAAGCCTAGAGCTGTGAATGTGTGGGTCTTGGTCTGTGTGTGTGTGGATTTTTTTGTGTACGTGTGGATTTTTTTGTGTGCGTGTGGATTTTTTTTTGTGCATGTGTGGATTTTTTTGTGCACGTGTGGATTTTTTTGTGCTTGCGTGGATTTTTTGTGCACGTGTGGATTTTTTGTGCACGTGTGGATTTTTTTGTGCTTGCGTGGATTTTTTGTGCACGTGTGGATTTTTTGTGCACGTGTGGATTTTTTTGTGCTTGCGTGGATTTTTTTGTGCTTGCATGAATCGGGCTGTACTTGCATGGATCTTGTCCTGTGTGTGTGTGGATTTTTTTGTGCATTTGTGAATATCGAGACCGATCTGGCTCCATATTTGTCACAAGAAATAGCCAATAAGTGTGCTCAGCTATGAAGTTTAAAATGTCCACGGAGAGTCTATGCGGCAGCTACAATAAAGTATATAGCCGCCTGTTTGCACACAGGTAAACTCACACTGCTGTCAGGAGAGAGAGAGCGCTCAGAGCCGCGACATAATTTTACCTGCATTGGTAAATATTTCTGCGTTTTGTAAACGGGCCCAATTTCTGAGGATGGCTTATGAAGGTTCTTTTGTTCCAAAACGATTTGTGCATTGTAAGCATGAATTTGAAGTTGTAGAGGGAGTTAAATTCTAAGTTTTGTATTTGTAGAAGTTTTTTAAAAAAAATCACAAGTACAATTTTTTTTTAACACCTGTTCAAATTTTAAGTACAAGTACACAAATTGTGTTCTGTGAGTTGCGCATCAAAAACCTCTTACATTCTCAGTTTTGCTCCAAATGGTCCAGAACTATTGTTGCAAAACTATTTGTGCATTGTAACTTTGGTGTTTTGTAATTGTAGATTCTTTTTAATCTGTCACAATTACAAAATAAAGTTACACCTCATCAAATTCTTGAGTACAAGTACACAAATTGTCTTCTGTGAGTTGCACATCATAAATGTCTGTCAATCAGTTCTACTACAGTTGATCTAAAACAAATGGTGCAAAACAAATTCAATCACGTGTATTGAAATCCTCAAAAAAACATTTTTTATATTTTTATTTCCTTAACACAAATACATATCAACGAGTACAACTGCACAAATCTGCTGCTGTGAGTCACAAATTCAACGTTACAAGTTACGCCTTCATTTTCACTTTTGACACAAATGTCTCACCGGTAAAAATGATCTGTAACTTGTGGGTAGTACCCTTGATCAGACAGCAGGGGGCGCTACCTGCTCCGTCAGTCTGTACCAACCGGAAATACATACTGCCTTGTTGCCTTCCAATGAACCTGCCCGCATATGCCTTCGAAGGACGCAGCTTTCACAGTCACAGAGGGTCACTTAGTTTATTAAGTGATCGGCCCTTCTTTCAAAAACTGGTTGATTTCTGATCTCAGTGAATAAAAGCACTGCAGCACAGAGCCGCGGCTGAGCCAGCGCACATCAGAGTGGTAGAGTACATCCCTGTATTCAGCACCCACATCAAATAGGAAAGCCTGAAATTCTCTGTGGTACAGTCCTCTAGCTCGAATTATTTTGACAGTTTTTACAACAGTGTTCATCACATCATCACGTTGTTACTCCACAGAGCTTGTCCCATTTATGCCCCATCTTTTCAACTGTCTCTGACACAGCTTCAAAAATATCGTTTCCCGTCGTTGTGCCTTTTAGGCAAGGCAAGGCAAATTTATTTGTATAGCACATTTCAGTACAGAGACAATGCAAAGTGCATTTTTATTATTAAAATATAGGAATAAAAAGCAGAATAAAAGCAAGTAGGAATAAAATGTAGAAACAAAATAGAACAGGGGAGAATAGAAACTAAAAACAAACATTAAAAACAGACTACAAAGTTGAACTAATGATGTTTCAGTAAAACAGTTTAACTAGGACAGTCGAAGGCAATCCTAAACAAATGTGTTTTAATCTTGATTTAAAGGAACTCAGGCTTTCAGCACAAGTTTGTTCCAGATCAGTGGAGCATAGGAACTAAATGCTGCTTCTCCGTGTTTGGTTCGTGTTCTAGGTATGCAGAGTAGGCTGGAGCCAGAAGACCTGAGTGGTCTGGAGGGTTGATACACTGATAACAAGTCTGTGATGTATTTAGGTGCTAAGCCATTCAGGGATTTATAGACTAACAGAAGTATTTTAAAGTCTATTCTCTGAGATACAGGGAGCCAGTGTAAGGATTTTAGAACTGGGGTGATGTGCTCTACTTTCTTAGTCTTAGTGAGGACGCGGGCAGCAGCGTTCTGGATCAGCTGTGTTAGCCCTCTTTTAAAAGGACAAATGTAAGCGAAGGAATGATCACACGATGAACTCAGTGCGCTTTCACTTACTCTTGTATTGAGTGTATCAAAAAAAAAACAGAACAAAGAAACCTCTTCATACAATTCTTAACCTTCCTTACTGCAAGTCATTTATACTGTATTTTTAGATGAAATCAAGTATTTCACATTACAGCTATTTAACAATATTTAAACATTCCACTTTTAATTATTCAAGTGTTGTTTTTATGGTGCAGTCCAAACTAAAATAATAATAATAATAATAAAAAAATAGAAATATTTATTACCTTTGACCTTCTTTTGACCTTTTTCCGGTTTCAGTTCATAAACTGGAACATTTTCATTTACCTGGCGTACCACAACATGGACAGTGTCCTCCCAGTGATTCCTGAGTTTCCCTGGGCCCCCACGAGGCGTAGTAAAAAGTAAGTTGCGTACTAAAACACGATCACCAGGTTGTAACACTGAACTTTTTACTTTGCTGTTGTACAACTTCTTACTCCTCAGGCCAGCTTTCTGGGCATTTTCTCTGGCGATTCCATACGCTTCCTCCATGCCTTGTTTCCACTTCTTAAGTCAAGTTAAACAGCATATCGACTGGGAGGAGAACGCCCATACAACAACTGGAAGGGGGAGAAACCTGTCACCTCACTCCGAGTACAGTTGTAAGCATAGATCATTTTGTTTAATGAATCCTTCCAGTTATGTTTTTGTTTGTCTGTGAGTGTCCTGAGCATCTGGAGTAGTGTCCGGTTGAATCTTTCAACTTGTCCATTCCCTTGTGGGTGGTAGGGAGTGGTCCTGGACCCTGCAACTCCACAGTATTTTTTCAGTTGTGTGAACAGTTGATTCTCAAACTCACCACCCTGGTCGTGGTGAATACGGGCGGGAAAACCAAATCTCATGGCGTAATCATTAAAGATCTTGTCTGCTGCTGTTTTAGCTGATTTGGAAGTGGTAGCATAGGCCTGGGCAAAGCGGGTAAAATGATCAATGATCACCAGGATGTACTCGTAACCCCCAAGGCATTTCTCAAGATGCAGGAAATCAACAGAGACCAGTTCAAAGGGTTGAGTTGTTACGATGTTGGTGAGTGGAGCCCTTGTTTCCTGACTGGGTTTCTTATGTTTGAGGCATTCACATGTTCTCATGAAATAGCTCTCTATCTCACGCTGCATATATGGCCAATAAAACCTGTCCCGTATCAGAGATGATGTCCTGTCGACACTTTGATGGCGCATTTCATCATGAAGTTCCCTCAACACTGTATTTTTATGTTTTTCTGGGAGTACAAGTTGTTTTTTGCTTGTTGTCCTTCTGTGTAACACTCCACTTTCATCAATCTCCAACTTGTCCCACTCTCTTAGCAAGCATCCCACTTGTGGACTAAGTTGTTTGAGTTGTGCACCTACTGGTTTGCTTCCGTGAAGTTTGAACTGGATCACTGGTCCCAAAACTGGATCATTTCTTTGGTCATCTGGATTTGTTCTGGTGTCAGTGGAATGATGGCTGTGTCAGGGGTCAAACCGGCATTTGGTACTGAGACACACATGGACCACGACACACTGGACTACAGCTTCTGTAGTTGCCCCAATGACATCAGATGGCATTTCTTCTGAACACCCCTTCATAAAAGACTCCACATCTAGAGGCATTCGGGATAAACTATCTGCGTCCACGTTTTCCCTTCCTGGCCTATATTTCACAGAGAAGTGAAAATCTGCCAGCTCTGCAACCCATCGACATCCTGTTGCATTTAGTTTGGCAGTGGACAACACATATGTGAGTGGATTATTGTCACTATAGACAGTGAAAAACGGGGCGTGATATAAATAGTCTCTGAATTTCTCTGTTACAGCCCATTTAAGGGCGAGAAACTCCAACTTCCCTGAGTGCAAATGATAATTTTTCTCTGCAGCTGTTAAAGTGCGGGAGCCATAGGCAATCACACGAAGCCTCCCATTCTGTTCTTGGTATAGCACGGCACCTAGACCCAGATTGGATGCATCCGTGTGAAGAACAAATGGCTGTGGGAAACCAAGAATAGGGGGGTTGACAAGGCAATCAATGAGTTGTTCCAAAACCAACTGGTGTTCTTCAGTCCACTGAATGATTGTGCTGGATGGAACAGCTTTGCTGACACTTTTTATTGGCCACTTTTTCTTTTTGTTCATTAATGGCTCGTGCTTTGTAGGTGCTTTTAATAGGACATATAAAGGACTAGCAATATGTGAAAAGTCCTTTATATACTGTCTGTAATAGCTCAAGAGTCCAAGAATTGCTCGCAACTCACCAACATTCGCAGGATGTTTATGCTTTAGGGCTCTTACAGCATCAGTATCAGCTGGATCCATTCTGTTTCCTTCAGCAGACACGATCCTTCCAAGGTACCGCACCTCAGTTTTAAACAGGTCGCACTTTTTAGGTTTTAGCTTGATCCCATGCTGCCTCAGACGCTGCAACACTGCTCGGACATGGCTGACGTGATCTTCAAATGTCCTGCTGAACACAAGAACATCATCAAGATATGGGGCACACACTTCGTCTCTCAAATCTGCTAAACACTGTTCCATGCAGCGCTGAAAAGCTGCGGGTGCATTCATAAGGCCAAATGGGATTCGTATCCATTCATATAAACCCCAGGGGGTCACAAAGGCAGTTAAATGCCTGCTGTCTATGCCCATGAATCCCTGATGATATGCTTTTCCTTGGTCCAGCAATGAAAAGTAGATGTTTCCCCCCAGGTTATCCATTATATCTTGGACCCTGGGGATCGGGTGGCGGTCAGGATGTGTTTTTTTGTTGAGCTCTCTGTAATCTATACACAAACACAGGGTGCCATCTTTTTTTCTTACACAGACAATTGGCGAGGCGTAAGAAGATGTGGATCTCTCTACCCACCCATGCGCTATGAGATCCTGCAGGTAGTCTTTCATTTCCCTGTACAAAGGTTTTGGCACAGACCGGTATGTTTTTGACACAGGTTCATCATCCTTCAATGAGATGTTCATTTTCAACTCATGTATGCAACCAATATCCTCATCAGTTTTGGAGAAAGACTCGGATTCTTCTCTTAACATCTGACTTACTATTTGTCTCTGGTCCTCATCCAGGTGGGTTAAGTCAACAGGAGGGTCCCACTGTCCATCTGCAGGTGCACCTTCACTGGTGCTCTGGACCTGGATGTGATTGACTGATTTACTTGTTGGTTGTTGGGTTGTGCTGAATAAGTCAGCTGGGTAAACAGACTTTACAGATTGCACGGTTCCAATGACTGTCCGACCTGGAAGAGTAATATCATGGTTTGTGGGGTTTTGAACACTTAAAACAACCCTTGGGGCTGTTTTTGCCTCTACTGATACAAGGGTATCACAGAATTCCAATCCTTCAGGCCACTGTGGGTTCACAAGAGGTTCAAAAAGCAGAGTTTTAGCCTCCCGGAACTTTGAGGCCTGGATACGACACTCAATCTGGATGGTGGTGTGTTTCGGCACATCGACTCTTTCATTTACTGTCCTCACATTGTTTTCACATGTTTGACCGAGACTGACTGCAGAAATAAAGGCCTTTACCTTATTCTTTTTTAGATGAGGGAATGCGATTTTTACTGCATTTACAAGTTTGTCCATATTGCCATATATTGGTTGACCTTCCTGGTTGTTCTGCACGACATGTTCAATCACATTGAACCCAATCATTGGGTATTGTTGCTGGTTGCCTTTTAACACAAGCACGGGTATTAGCAGTCCATCATCCATGGTAGTCAGCTTGAAAGGGACTTCCAGCCAGCCAGAGTATGCCATGTCAGTGCCATTAGCAGCTTCAATATGTAGTGGGTCTAGGGGGTCCTGTATCTCAGTAACATCCCTTAGTTGCAGGTCAGGTAGGTATTTCTCTTTCCAGACCTCATCTATAGCACATATTTGTGAACCTGTGTCCCAGAGCGCTTGGGTATTCTGTCCGTTCAGAAAGCACTTGATAATACATTTTTTTCCTACTAATTCTCTTACAGTTTGGTCTTTAACAGAGGATCTGATCGTTTTGGGTTCAGATTGTTCACATGGCATCCTGACTTGTTTAGCAGCGAAACATGAATGTGATTTGCAGTCGATTTTGTGAACAGGCCAATGCATTTTCTGACATGTTTTTGAGCAATAAAGTGCAGTTTTACAACTTGAGCAGCGTTTTAACTCCTTTTTCACTTTCTTTTTTTCAGTTTACACAAAAATGGGACTTTTGATTACCTGTGGCTGCCCCGCGCCCCACGGAGGCAACCCCACTTAGTTTAAAGGTCCCCTATATGTTGAATGAGCTCTTCTGTCTGCTCTACAACCTGCCCTAAAGTGCTCAGTACTTCCACATTTGAAGCAATGCTGACAATATTCCTCATTGGCTTGAGCGCAACCATAGCATCTGGGTTGCTGGCGTGGTTTTTGGTAATATCGTTGTGGAGCAAACCTTTGTTGAAATTGTGCAGTCCCTCTCGTCCGTCCTGGACCAAACAGAGGCCTGTACTCCTGCAGCATTTCTGTGTACTGTTGAGGGTAAACCAGCATCATTGGGGATATGGACCTGAAGGACTGTTCTGTGGGCGGGAACATTGGATTTGCAGTGGACACTTGTTCTGAACTTTGTGGGGGTTGCTTTGGTGGTGCGTTAATGTTTTTTTGGATTGTTTCCCTGATTTGGGATACTTCAGCTCTGAGGTCCTTTAACATCACCATGTCAGAGCGCATTTCTTTGATCTCAGATAACACATCAGGGGACATTTGAGATCGGCTTTGCTGGTTTGAAGTTTTTATTATTGTAGGTGGCTCACCAGTCTGGACAGTACTTACATTGGTTGCCCTTTGTGGAGCAGCGTGCCTCTTTTTGTCCTGCCTCTCCTTTTCATTTGTACAAGCGATATTTACTTTCTCCAGCAGCAGTTCATCAGGTGTATCAGGCTTTGTGAGGTAAGGCTGAAGATCACTCTTGATGTTGTCATTCTGTAAACCTGTCAAGACAGTATGCATAAACAGATTTTGGACAAGAGCAGGGTCATATTTTAAAGCTGACTCTGCTTCCTGGGAGGCAAACAGAATTTTCTGCGTCAGATCCATTGCCCTGATTAAGAAATTCTGAGGAGACTCTTTGCTGCTCTGAACCTCAGAAGTTAGCTGCTTGTATAAATCTGTGGCACCCCTCTCCTGGTAATGGGATCTTAAGATTCTGCGCAGAGCGGGTAAGGTAAGGGTCTCTTTTCCCTCCAAATAGCTCCGTAATTGCAGGCCGGGTGTTATAGCACGGATCACAGCATCAATAATATCTGTCTCTGAGTAGCCACTTTCAATCTGTCTTGCCAGACTAGAGAATGTCAGTCTATCCTTCTGGCCTGGCTCTCCGATCTGTCCAAGAATCTTGAAATCTTTGCGCCACATTGGATTTTCTGAAACTGTTGGAGTCACATTTGTCTGTGAGAGTGTTTTTCTATCCATTACACCCTGGACTTCTTTTTCTTTCTGCTGTAGTGACAATCTGAGTGCTTCTATTTCGTTTTTAAGCTTTTCCTGGTCATCAAATTGACTTTCCACTTTAGACGACTCTTCAACAGACTTCACTTTATTTATTGTGTCCAGGATGTTGAGATATTCTGACATGCCTTCATCTTCGAGGCTAGCCAGCTCCTCCCGCTCAAGATATTTGATAACATATGAGATTAGATGACTGCGTGTTTTACTAGTCAGCGGTTCCCTTCCAGGTGCTGAAAGCTGCAGTATGATGCATACTTCAATCAGCTGTTCAACTGTCAAGTTATACAATGTCCCTTTTATCTCCAGCTGAAGATTTTCCATTTCTGACTCCATTTTATATTTTGGGATTTCAGAAGCAACAAAATGGGGTCCAACCACCTTCAATTGACTGGTTTTGATCTCTAGTGGTCAGTGCACACTTCAGGATACAAACTGTCAACCGCTGGCTGGAGACCTCCACGTTGTTTTCTGCAATCTGGGTTGTTTTGGGATGATCAGCAGGAGGGTTCCACAGGAATCTTGGGAATGGTCCTCTGCCAAACGATCCCAGCGGTGCCTCCAAATGTTAGCCCTCTTTTAAAAGGACAAATGTAAGAGAAGGAATGATCACACAAACTCAGTGCGCTTTCACTTACTCTTGTATTGAGTGTATCAAAAAAAAAACAGAACAAAGAAACCTCTTCATACAATTCTTAACCTTCCTTACTGCAAGTCATTTATACTGTATTTTTAGATGAAATCAAGTATTTCACATTACAGCTATTTAACAATATTTAAACATTCCACTTTTAATTATTCAAGTGTTGTTTTTATGGTGCAGTCCAAACTAAAATAATAATAATAATAATAATAAAAAAATAGAAATATTTCCAACGAAACAGTACATTGCTTGTACTACCTCACAACAAGTTATTATTCCACTTTAAACAAATGAAGCTGCCGGATGCCGAACGAACATGAGGCCTACTGCAGTTAGCAGCAGCGCTAAATTAGTTAGCCAAACACTCTTTGCACATCACATTAAAGCAACATAAACTAAATACACATACAAAGCTTGCATTTATCCCCATGTCATTCTCCCGAGAGTTAGATTCCATTTCTTACCTTTTAAAAGGACAAATGTAAGAGAAGGAATGATCACACGATGAACTCAGTGCGCTTTCACTTACTCTTGTATTGAGTGTATAAAAGGGCGCACTGGTCCCCCTAGTGGACTCTCTTGATTCTGGCGCCAACGCACCCCTCCTCCAGTCACAGGGCCCAACTATATTCCTTACATACCCCAAATCAAGCCAAATCAATGCAGATAACCACAACAATT